>CAAE01014590.1:661648-676520 GCA_000180735.1 Tetraodon nigroviridis
ATTCCCGGCACTGCTGAAAGCCTGGGTGATAACAAAGGTAAAGACATAAAAGCACATAAACAACACACACATTAGGAGAAAAAGTGTGCATGTGTGCTGGCTTGATGTTGTTTGGATCCGTGCATTCAGAAATTTTTAGGCATTTATCTACTGCCGTTATGTACCTTGTGGCCAGCTGGCAGCTTTTTTCTCTGTTTTTTCTTTCGTACTCACAACTCATATTTAAAAAAAAAACAACAACAAAATAACAAACAACAAAAAAAGACAAGACCAGTGCCTCATTTTAATTGGAAAGGCCATCTTTTTCCCCCTCTGGGTCCCATAGTAGCTGCCTCTAAACAGAGAGTTTTATCTCAGCTTGAACATAACCAATTACCTGCAAATGACAAACATGCACCGTGGCATTACCGCCGCTCTTGTGGCTCTTTCAGATGTCATTGATTGCTAGTACAATTGTAATGGGCATGTAGCGATAGTGAGGGAGCAGAAATATCTAAAAATGTGTTGGAGCACCTTTTTCTCCTTTGAACCCACTTCCCATGTTTAGCAGCTCTCTTCCAGGATTTGTTTCTGCTGACTGCCATACATGGGTGATGTCACATGTGGAGTGTGAAGGACAGGACATAGTTCCTTTCTGCAGTCAGGTGTCCTGACCTCCTGTCTGCGCTCCTCAGCCTCAGGGGAGCTTTGCTGAATAGAGGCCAAAGCTTTGACCTAGTCCTGTGTCTCCACTCTGTCTCTAAATGGAGGGACTCTGTAGATGCATTAGCTTGCTAGAGTATAAATGTTAAAGACAAAACAGCTCTTTTGTTTAACTGCCCTCTAACAAGGAACTATCTAGTAAAAAGTCAGTAATTATTTGTTACACAGAGTTTTGCCACTAATAGAGTGCCCCAGTGCTCCTGTGAGATTTTAGATTGCTCTAAAACCTAGTGGCCGTGGTGAGATCTGATCCCCACATGAAACATTTTGAGCAGAAATCTGTTTGAAGATTTCCTGACATTGATGATATTTTCCCTGCAGATGGCTTTTTACTGGGATGCCACAGTTCTCAAAGCACGCATGCTAAAAAATACATTAATGCTGTTTACTAGCATAATGGTTTAGTCTCACAACAACGGCTACAAGTACCAATCTTTGACAAATTTGTGGAAAAGGATGATTTAGTGAATACTCTGCAGTAGAACCAAAATAAGCCAACACAAAAGCCCAGAAATCCTGTACAAATAATTTATTTCTTAATAAATTACTGTTTGACTGGATTAATTGCAGAAAGGTCAGAGCACCTTTGGACAAATTGGTTCTGGCTAATCTAGCTAGCTACCTTCTGAAAGGTTCTGTGAATGTCCTCATTAGTGAAATAATCCTGTAATAGTTGATGGAAAATGGTAAAAGCAATAGTCATTATTTGACTCAAAAAAGAAAAGAAAGCCCCTTTCCCACTTTTATTTCTATTCTGTCTACAGTGTAGTTCATATTCAAATGCTATATTTCAAAAACATTAGTCAATAATAATGTATAGTTTGCAGTCAGACCCCAAGGAGAATACAGGGTAAAACACACTTAAAAAGGGTAAACAATATTCTGCCTTGTCTGCCCGTTTAATTTAATCATTTTTCCTGGCTGGAAATCGATGATGTTGTTCTCTTTTCAGTCACTCTGTTTTAAAAGAACTTTTCTCCCCTCTCATAAAACTTTTGACTAAGATATTTTCACAGTTGCTTGAACATACGGCTCATGTTCTCTTGTGAAATCTTCTCTTGTGTCAGAGATGCCTCCACACTCAATGAATGGCTGCAGTGAATGCGTGAATTAATATGCAGCAGACTTCTCCTTTCTGTTATCCAGCCTGTGCAGCCTGAGCTGACAGGGTTTTTAGGAAGCTTGGGTACTTCAGAGATTTCACTTCCTCTATCTTCTCTGTACTCCAGCAGATAATCAACTACTTGTGCGATTTTATGTGTGAATGTATCGCATTTGAAGCATTTGCGTGTCTGAACACGTGTGTGTGTGTGTGTGTGTGTGTGTGTGTGTGTGTGTGTGCAAACTTTGGCGTCACTTTCCTACCCCTCCTTGTGTCCTGTGAGTGTGTGTTCTTCAGCCTGTGTATGTTTCATACCCAACATTGTCTTCTTGAAACACTAAGCAAATCTCCTCAATGAGATAATTGGCTCCCTGGGGTGTCTGTTTCTTTGCTGCTCATCATCGTCATCCCCTGCAGGAAAAAAAAAAAAGCGCGTGATAGGCAAAGTTCGCTCATTTGCTGGCTAAACTGATCCCAAGTCTGCCTTAATTCTTTTTGGGAGATGAAACTTTGAGGCTATGTGACAGCAGGGGCAATCCTGGCACAGCCTGGCTGCAGGCTGCTATCTGCTGCCTGCAATATCTCAGAGTTACACACGATACCACAGAGGACAAAACTTGTTTAAGATGGGTAAAACAGGGAGTGAGTGTTGTGTCTTTTTTATGAATTAAAATGGAATATTAAACCTGATGCCATGATGCTTAATTTGTTGCTAATGTCATTTAGGCCACCTACACTGGTGGTTTGCGTCGCTGGCACCAGACATCATTTTAATGCGTGTTTGTGTGCCTGGAGGCAAATTGCGAAGCTCATCTGGTGGATGCAGGCTCCCTATCTCTCCCTTACTTTCTCTCGCCCATATGTTCTTGCAGTCCCAGAGGTATTGTGGACCTTAGAGCAGATTGGTGGCTACTTCATAGGAAAAACAGTGAGGCAGCTGGGCGCCCATCACAAGGCCAAACAGATGTTCAGGTGACTCGTAGCGGAAGTGAACAGCAATTTTGTTGGATCGGATAACGAGTTAAAGAGAGATGCTGATGCTGAAGACGTACGCAGGGAGGAGGCAGATGCCAATACTCCAGCAAAGTCTTACAAAGATGGATGATCTAAAATCTTCATTTTCAAGCAACTGTTCGTCTATAATGGGCGCCAAATAGTGTTCTCCTCACTAAAGCCAAAAGTCTCCAACACACACATTTTTTTCTACTGTCTTTTGGTTGTTCCAAGTGATGAGCAAACAAATCTCACAGATTTTTCTGGCCCAGGGCTCAGCTTGGTCTAATCAGACTCTCTAATCTGACAAATCTGCATTGAGGCTGATGTAATAATGAAAAAAAAAAAAACCAAAACATCATTGTGTTAAGCTTCTCTACCCCCACTGGTACATCTGCCCTTTTTCTTGACTGCATTTGTCAAATTAAACCAGACGAAGATTCTTCGATTTTTTTTTTTTTTCCTTCTTGCCCGCTTCTCTTCTTTCTTGTGCCAGCCTTTGTTCTTTGGTTGCAGGTCTCATATATAATACATGAGGATTGGGAGCCTTATCCGGTTCTGGTCATACTGGCTGTTATTCCCTGGAAAGGAGCTGTATTTTAGAAGAATAGGTCATAGATGGTGCCAGGGGAACAGCTGACTTCGGCCCAAAAGTTGGCGGTGACTGAATACCATTAAGAATCTTAAAATAGAAAAAGGACATAATTTCATTGTCCCAATATCTGCACACAGATGGAAGAGAGTTACAAAAGAGAATGAGGTAGTTTGGATCTACCTGGAATGCTCCTTGTTGTTGATGGGAGTGGGCTCCCCCGTGTCTCGTTAGAGATGTTTTAAACTAGATTTACATTCTCTCTGTAAATTTTTCTGTCTCTCTCCTTTTTTTAATTTATTTCTTTATTTTTAAACGCAACAAATTGAATCCCTTCCCTTATTTGTCTCCACAGCGGGCACCACGTATATCTTTGGTAAGGGAGGGGGCCTGATCACGTACACTTGGCCCTATAACGAGAGGCCGAGCACACGGACAGACCGGCTGGCCGTGGGCTTCAGCACCACCATCAAAGACGGCATCCTGGTCCGCATCGACAGCGCCCCGCGCCTGGGCGACTACATCATGCTCCACATTGTAAGTACTCATTGTTATTTCAGTATCTGCCATTATTTAACAGCCTGAGGTACAATATATATACTTAAATGTAGGCTTCTAGACAATAACCTCTCTACTCCACTACTCAAGCTGACTCCCGGTATGAATAATAAATGTGGCCACCCATACATATGCAGCATGTAGCCACATGTTGGAGTTAGATGATAGAACAATGGGGGGTTGAGCAGAGCTGAATACTCAGCTGATCGACTGTGCAGCATCTTAATAATCTCACTTCTTGACCTTGTGTTTGACTCCCTCAAATACGCATTAAGTATTTACATAATCATCAACAGTCACTGGGTGGATGGTGCTAGAAATGTGAGCGGGGCGGGAGCGGGAAGAACAACATGAGCTAAAGAAAAATTTCAAAGCTGTGCGGAATCTGGCTGAGGCAATGTGGGGGAAGCGCTTCCCTGCTTCGCTAACTAAGTGAGTAATTGTCGGAGTCCTTAAAGGAAACTGGAGGAGGACATTTTCAATTCAGATTTTTATGTCCAAGCTACTCGAGCAGGGTATCTGCTGTCATTAGGCGGTTGGATATCTACATTTCTCTTCTCAATTAATCCTACTAGATATATTAATAGAGAAGAAAAAAAGACACATTTTTACATGCTTTGGGAATAACAGGACATCACACCGCCAGTATATCTTGTCATTATTGTCAGTCCGGGATGTCCAAACAGAATGGGCCCAACACTCCTTTTCCCTCCAACTGCACAACCATGAATGAATGTATATAAACATAAGTAAAAAGATATTCTTTCACCACAGGCTTATCATAAATAATTAAACAGCCCTTGAGTGAATATTTAGGCACAGAGCTGCAGGGTGACGCTATGACTCACGCCACCACACTTTTTCAGTTGTACAGAACATTTTAGTAAAGTTACCACAATAGGGAATATCTAAAATCTGTAAATAATTGATGTGTCACATACATACTGTAAATCAGTAAATGTTGCAGACTGATTGAAATGTTATTAGATAGCAGCTCAAAAGATGGAGGTCAGAGCTGCACCTCCGAGCTCTAAATCAGTAGCGAAAGGTTGAAGGTGTTATGCCTGTCTGTCCCAGATATATGTCTGAGTAAAGGTCCTGGCAGGCCCAGAGCCATTACCTCAGCCTTTGCAGTTATTAGGTAAGGCAGACAATTTCAGACATCCATTAAGCACACTTTGATGTCTTTAATAGCTGAATTTATGACCTGAAACAGTCAGGTTACGGAGTGTGGTGCCCACTCGGCTCAGCTCAGCTCACTTTCTGCAAACAGGTTGCTGCTTCCCCACTGCCGGAGCAACTCTTCAGCACAGCCAAAGCTGTCAGATTCTACTGTCACATGACACACTTTGGTTTTTAGATTGGTTTTTTTGTTTGCTTGTTTGTTTTGTTTTTTATCTTTACTCGTTGTCCGAAGCATTGACTTTAATTTTTTTTAATCAACTTTAGTATGACGCTGACATTATGTTATATTTGTTACATGACATTATATTTTCTTTTTCCCCTTCCATGATTAGTTCTCAGCTTGTGTGAATTAAAATACTGATTGTGCCATTTATGCTTTAACCACTGAGAACAAGAGAATGCCTGGTTTGAATTCTGAGGGTCAAATTAGGAACGAGGTGAGGCTCTTTGGATTATTTGATGTCCAAATCAGTCTGGAGCAGGAATCAGAACCACAGATGGAACATTTAAGGGTAAAAACGTCGGGAGTTTGAGCTGTCAATGTTTACAAGCAGCAGAAGGTGCTAGGGCCTGACTTTCTCGTCTTTGTGAACTCATCAAAAAGGAACTCACGGTTTTAGTGACATTTTTTAGACAGGTCACTGCCGAGCGAAGCTGCAATTGAGATCGCTCCATTTATCCTCTCGCCTGACGACTCTCCTGGATTCCAATTAAAGCAGAAAATCAAAGCACAACAGTTGAAGAGATGTCTGGCACTCCCCCTCCAACATAACTGTCACCGTGCAAATTGCGTGTCACTTTCCACGTAAAGTTATTAAGCCGTCAGCTCCAATTTAAATTTTTTTCAGAACATAACAGTTAAAAGGTGACATCTTAAAGAAAGTTGATTAAGTTTCATTATAACAGTATCAAATAATGACATGCTGCTGCTTGGCCTGACCTGGGTTGTAGATCCATGCCTGGGAAAGGAGGTTTAACAACCTGAACCTCATTTTCCCCTTTAAAACCGAGGCCATGCTTGGTCCTTTAGCTCAGTCTTAACTGACCAAGTTGCCTGAATAAATTGAAAAGTTGCCAGAAAGCACCAGCGGAACCAAAACGGCAGCTGTGTGCGTTTGAGGTGAGCATGTGGGGAATTTTAATATTTGTCGTTATGGCCAGTAAGACTTTAAAATTGTCATGAGATTTTAAGCAAATTATTTCAAAGTTAGTGTTAAATAATTCCTTCTGACATAAAGTCCTGTTGCAGGACTTATCCATTCCTGCAGCATGAGCATCTGGCAGACTTGTAGTCCCACCTGAAACAGACCTTCATTTCTCCAGAGATATTTTAATCTTACCTCCCCCATCTCCGGCATACACACTGACAGCCAATTAAGCCTTCTCTAATGGAGGAACAGCACTTGCATTACCCATCTTTCCCCCCTCATGCTAATTTACAGAGCTGGATAATTGAAAACCCCAGTGCAGACGCTCAGATACAAGTTATAGTACGTGATGAATGGCTGTGGAGGGTAGTACGCTACGCTGCACAGACTGCGCCATGTATGATTTCGGTCATCTTCCTTGCGATCATCACTTGCCCAGACATGCTAATTTATTCATGGGGCATGAAATCGGTTATTTCTGAAGCGCAGTAGATTTATCCAGCACATCATTCCCTGCTGTCCTCCGCTCCATCCATCACCCTCTTCCCGTTCTGCAACCTTTGTTTTGAACATTGTTTCTCTCATACTTTCCTCAGCCCACTTCCCTCTCTCTTTGATACACCTCATAAAAGATATTTCATGTGTACCTGTGTGTATCCAGGCGTACCCGACCAGCGATGTGTTGCTCATATCAAGTTATCCCACCTCAGCAGGAAGCGGCAGACATGTTTTCGGTTGTGACTCATGGCTTCTGATAACATTACAGCTTTTTATTTGTATTTCCTGCCTTCCCCACCTGCTTTTCCTGTCAGAAGTAAAGAGCTGCTAGAATGTACTGAGGAAGTTATTCCATGCAGTACCTGCACTCAGCGTTATCATACTTAATCTTGATAAATTATTCTCTTAAGCTGCACACTCAGGTGAATTTTCTTCTCTGCTATAAAGTGACTGATAAAGAGGTAAAGAGGAAAGTTATAAGGTCAGTATGCCAACCAGTATCTTTCTTGAGAAGGGTCTGTTGACATCCTGGCTTTTTACAGCAGGCTGAGCTTAACCACTGGTTTCCAGATGGTGCACATGTGTGAGAGGTCAACTTTTACCCGCTATACTTACAGTACATTAAAGGTCATGTCGCTATATGTTACAACTGATTTTTCATAAGTGTTCTTAGTTAAAAAGGATTGT
This sequence comes from Tetraodon nigroviridis, assembly GCA_000180735.1. NCBI lineage: Eukaryota > Metazoa > Chordata > Actinopteri > Tetraodontiformes > Tetraodontidae > Tetraodon > Tetraodon nigroviridis. The sequence continues at coordinate 669,114 of CAAE01014590.1, forward strand.
TGTGTAAATTTTTACTTTTCTCTCATTCTAGCTCCAAAATAGCACATTTATTATACTGCATTTAAAAATCAATATTGTTGTTGTAGGTATTACAATAAAACTGGATCGGTAGCACCTCTGGATGATGTCGTACCTGCTCAGGTGGAGGATACGATACAAGTGCAACATGTGTTGTTGCAACAATGCTACGTGGCCCCAATTCCATTTAATCATAATCTGTCAAAACTGTCATTGGTTATGATGTAGGTCACCTTGGACACCATGGACATGCCACCAGTCCACCTCAGGACACTCCCACACTCCTGCCTCAAGTGATGTGGTCTTCATATCTGAAACACAAGAGTAAAGCACAAACATTATTTAATAAGGGAAGATGCCCTGGAGTTATGTTCACGAGATTCTGAGTCACTGCTCCTAAATGAGTTCTCTCTTCAGTGTCAGGCATCAGTTCTTCATCAATTTTGTATATTCTATCTTGCTTCCAACTAAAATGAGATTCTAAATTCAGTGCCCACGTTCTCAAGATACCACACACACTTGCCTCCGCTTGGCTAGTTTCGAGCCATTTTTTTTTAACTTCCAAACTTTCAAAATAGAGCTTGTCAAAATGCAAATTACCAGCAAAGAACCCATGTATTAAACAATCAGGGTGAAAAATCACATTTAACACTGTTAATCTCCAACAATAAAACCTCAATTACCTTAATGGTGCAGCTGTTGGCCTGCAAAGACGAGGTGAACTGGTTATCCCCACCTACAGCCATCTGGCTAATGCTGACAATTATTACCTCATATATTTTTAGAGATGATCAGGAAGCCACAGGATTACCACAGGATGAAAGTTCACTACATCAGTAATGACGAACATGGAGCCACATCTTCGTTTTAGCTGAAAACCTATAAAGCATCGCCACACTTTATTGCACATTACAACAAAAGGCTTTCTGCATCTTGTATTTTCTCATACTGTGCATGCATGGATACACAGAAACATATGTAACAGGAGCCTTCACGCTTGTTATTTTTACTTCAGTGGTGATAACACAGCCCCACCTCCACACTCATTCTCCGCTTTTCCCTCCACACTCTGTCATGGCCATGTAAATATATAAACACACACACATTTCCACAGGCTTCTTCAACAAATGCTCACACCGCAGTACACTGACAGCCACACTTCAGACATGACGCAAAGGCTCTTCGGGGACATCTGCCTATCATTCAGCCGTGTCATCCGGATGTACTTCAGGGGAAACAGTTAGTGCTGCAGATCTGAGACACATCACGCGCACACACACACACACACACACACACATGCACATCCTTTTTTGCTGTTTTGCACAAGCAAGAAGGAGTGAGAAGTGCTGAAGCTGGACAAACATGGCAACTTTTCTTACCCATGAACATGTGTGTTATCCGCTCAGCTATACATATTTCATAGATTTAGGTGAAAAATTGAGCAAGAATCAAGATTCTACCTGCCTCTCTCGCTCTGAGAGCAGCCACTCTGGGAGATGTCCATATTTTCACAACTTTATAGTCAGACATGAATCTCATTCGAGTGATAAAGAGGTGAAGATGAAAGAGACGGGGGAGTTTTGGGCTCATTCAAATGTAGAACAGATATAAAAGTTGAATGGGAGAATAAGAGGTGGGAATAGAGAAGAGAAAGGGAGAGAGTTGAGGGTGTTTTATAATTCAAAGTGTGATCAGAGATAATCTTGGCCGACAGGACTGTACACAGCAGCCATGAATTCCAAATCCTACGTTCTGTCTCTAACGTCTTCAGCTCCCAAATACCACCAGCTACCCCAGCTCTTTTTGGCTCTTTATCTCCTACTTTCTGTGCTTTAGTGCCATGGCTCTACTCCTATTCACACTAAAGGTTAGACAGGATGAAGCAGCGTTCAGTCAGTCGATTTAGAACTCAGCCAGAACACTGCAAAGTAAAGCTGTAAGAAACCTCCCCCAATTTGCTTTTTTTTTTTTCTCCCTGCTATATAGAAAATGCCATAAATGTTAACAAACTGGTAGGTTTTTGTTGTTGTTTTTATTTTCATATATCAAAGTTCATAGTTTTAAACCCTCCATAACTGCTGCCTTCCCCTTTAATGGTAACAGACACAGTATATTAAAGAAATGTACCAAACTGCATTTAAAAATTTGTCACTTCTTCCCTTTGTCACTCCTCATCACTCGTGGGCCCAAGTACCAATCTCTACCTTGAGTGACTGCGCTCGATATCACAATTTCTCATCTTAGTCCATTTCCTGCAACCGTAAAGTGTTATTGCCTTCAGCCAGTAGATACAGCAGCTTGTAACTTGAGATCAGAGCAGTTTACTTCGGTTAGCCTCATTTTCTGGGAAACTTCTTCTATCATCATCTCCAACTGTCATGTGTGCCTGAGCTGTGATTGGAACAGCCTGTGACAAGGACCGCGTGAAAGCTCAGAGGACTTTTGGGTCGATTTAGGGAGTATCAGCCATATGAGGCTGAGGTACCAAACTCCGTAAATCCCCCTGCAAGGCTCCACATCACCTGTTTTTACCTACACATGCACTCCTGCTGTCTTTCACCTGCAGCTGTGGCAGGACAGACAGCCAGATAGAAATTGCTGCAAGGGAAGAGAAGGGAAGCCAAATAAAAGAGAGCGATTCACGTTTTAGAAAATTCCCTCCCTTTTGGATTATCGACAAGAAGAAGGGGGTGATTAATTGCAGGGCTGCTCAAGTGATAAACGTCAACATTAGAAAATCTTGTGGAAAGAAGGCACAGAAATATCTTCAGCACTCAATATCGGCGACAGTGTTGCAGATTGGCTGGCGCACAGAAACACACGCATACGTTCACACATGTACACACTGCAAATGTATTCATGGAGGATCTTGCTAGAATTTTTTTCCTCTCTTTCTACCCCTCTCTCTCTTGCCTTGACTAAAAAAAAAGAGGGGGATCACATTTGTGTGAGTGTGTGGCTTGGCTTTATTGATCCTCTAACATTCTGAACAGGGAGTGGGGCAAATGTCCAAGGACATGACAGCTGAATCTTCCATCTCTTTATGCTTTGTTTGCTTCCTCTCCCTCCTCTTGTTCCCTGCCTTTGCTTTGTAGGGAAAATCTAATTTCCTACCCAACCTGTGAGCTTTGAGACTTCCTGTCAGGTCAAGGCCAGCTCCCCGGGGCTCATGGTCTTCAGCAGAGTCCAATATGATCGGGCGCCTAACTCAATCAATAAGGCTTTGGTCTATTTTCATCCTAAACATTTTTTGTAGAACTCAGTGAAGCTGATCGGTCAAAGAATCAGGGGTTAATTCAACGGAAGAGTTTATCCCTGGCTATTAAACTGTTTAATCAATATCTGTTTTTCCCTGTGTTCTGGTAATTATACCCCCCTAGATTGTTTACCTGCATTAATGGTGGTGCTGGGTGTTAAATTGGACAATATTCTAGTTTTACTATCATCTGGAAAGTTTTATGGAATCATCAAAGTGCATCTTTAATAAATTATGAAATACTTAAAAATATAAAAGTATAGAAATGTTCAAACACACAGACATGATTCTAAACACCCATCCTGAAGCGAAACCTAACTTGTTCTAGTCTATTGGACATCTACTTTCCCAAAAAGTAATATTTTGTTTTGCACAACTCTAGCATGCTGTTGTGAAGTTAGAAAGATGATGCAAATGCACACATTAACAAAAAAAGATGTGGCAGTTTTGTGTTGAACTGCCATAACCTGCACATGTTGGCCATCTCCCAGCAGGCTTCTGCCTGGACAGCAATTAATGTCATTTGGAGCGAGGAGGGACCTCATGACTCATTACATATGCCTTTTGCTCGTAAAAGCCTCCGAGGGGTCTTCTTCTCTTGTGTGCCAGTGCTGCCACTTGGGGGATGGCACGAGTAGGATAACAGTCTAATTATAAAATTCACTATGAAAAATGTCTGCTGCAGTGCTTGCAGGGATGAGATTAAAGTCGTTCTGGCTTTGGTTCATTTCAGCTTCTTATGCACAGACTTTATACTGGTTGTATAAACACTGTGGAGAGTTTTGCCATTTGTGTGGTTTTGTCAAAAAAGCGGAGTTCATTACCCAAACTGTTTTTCATAGCTGAACTATTGCATTTGGGTCCTAAAAATCTGACATACATTTGCTTGAATCTGACATACATCTGCAGCCAAAACTATAAGAGTGGCAGAGTGGCTCCACGGTAATCTGATGGGTAACAGCCATGTATTTTCATCTTTACAAAGCATCATTATCTGACATTATTTTACTGACTGACCTGTCAGCTTTAGTGGAAGGAAGCTGATTTCCATGCTATAACCTGTCAACAGTCGTGCTGAATGGACACAGAGGCCCATCTGCGCCCCACATGACTGATTTTGGTGGAGCCCTTGTCTTGACTCCTGTAACCTGTTCACAGCCATGGCTCAGTGGAGCGCACGGGGGAAATGGAGGGAGGAGAGGGGAGGTGGAAAGAATGAGATGGAGGACAGAGACACTGATGGCAAGAGAAAGGAGGGGAATGTTGCCGGGGAGAGACAGGGAGCAAACCTGGGCATATGAAGAGAGCGGAAAAGCAATGATAGATAGGTAGAGGTAGAGAGAGTCATGCAGCGTGTCTAATCTCCCCTCGGGGAGAGGTGGTGTAAGGACACCTTCCATGACACATAAAGTCACCCAACAGCCGGCCCAAATGACAGACACACACCGGTGGTAGCTCACAACTCACTACTTTACACAAGTACTGTAAATACAATTTTGTCTATGTGTTATTTTATTTGTATTTCTCTCTTAGAAAGTTCTACTTTTGTCCACTCTGTCCATCTTATCTTAGATTATCTGAAGAATTTAACAGAGAAAAGAAGTTAGTGGCTACGCTTCTGTAGAATACATGCACTACAGTTGAACCAGAAGGTGTAAGTAATGAATGAGTAATGTTTGCTCTGGTGCAGTAAACACAGATGGAGAGTGGATCAGCAGGAGGGGTTGTATTCAATTTCTCTTTTCTGCAGTCTCGTCCTCCCCACACCGCTCAAGTTTGTTTGGACCTTAATGACGAGCTAACAGAGTAGCCAACTGTCTGAACAGTAGAGCGAGTGGAACGCAGTAAATGTGTGTAGTAAGTCCTTTGGAAATAGCCTGCATGTTCAACAAAATTTGCTTTTTAAAACCTGTGCAGCCAAATGCGTTTAGTTTGACTCCGATGGTCTACCTCAGCAGCCTAGCACCTAAAAAACAAAGTTAATGATTGGAGATTGTAAGGGCAAATTTAAAGTGTGCTATAATCAGAAAACATTCTAGAAATAGGAAACAGGAAACTTATATTGTATCATTGTTTTCCTCTCTTGAGTTACAGACACTGAAATTGGCATCTTGGAGCCAGCGCATTCGTTTCCACTTGCACTAAAGATGACATTTCAACTAAAGTCAGTTTTGGGAGAAATATGGGCAGTCTGGATGGCAGATGCTCATTATACGGCCATGTGTGGGCGTGCGTGTTTTCCCCTTTGACGCGGCAATGAGTCTCCCGCAGTCGTACTTGCGAGCAACGCCACAGGCCAGCCGGGGACAGACCTTGGGAGTCACGGTGACATTTAAAAGAAACCTTCCACTGACAATATATTTGCCACCAGGTCCAAGTTCTCCTCTCGGTTGTCTGCAAAACCCTCAACAGATAAAGATTGATTTGTTCCTGTTGTGGGCCATTGCTTTTAATTCCCTAAAAATGTAAAGAACAGGAAAAAAAAAAACAAAAAAAACCCCACAGGCTTCTTCACCTGAATTCAATTGCTCTCCTCCACCAGCTGGTGATTGTGAGAGAGCTGCAACAAACATCTGATATGCATGTGACTTTAAGCCATTTTGTGTTATTAAAATAAAGAAAGAAAGAAAATTTACGCCCTCTAAAATTTACACATGCTTTATTATTTGTCATTTCATTTAATGGAAAAAAGCATTCCTCTTTCTTTGAAAAGGTAATTATGGAATAAAGGACAAAAAGGACAGAAGATATGAATGGGCATTTATTCATTGTGGTTCGTAAATCATTTTCCTTCTCAGGCCAGACCCAATAGCTGTCTCGAAGAATAGCGGTGCCTCACTTTGACAACAGTTTGTCCTAAAAGTGTCCAAAGCGCGTCAGAAATAGGCCACTCGCCTCGATGTTCCTTGAAGTGGGAGAGACAGACCGGCCTAGATTTTCTCTTGTTTATTCAGCCATTTTAGGTGCCGTCTCCATTTTAGTGCTGCCCCCTTTGTTCTCGGCATTTCCTTCCCTTAAACAAGGCTTCTCTCCTCTGTTTCTGTTTCGTATCACCTTATTGCAGCCTGACAAGCATACAGAGAAGTGCTTCTAAAATGCAGCCACACATTTGAACGGCTCCTGAGACACCACACGCTGCTTAGCAACATGGGGTCCAATAACTTGATTTATCTGAAAAAAGAACCTTGATTCTGACCCACGTTTAAACTTTGTCGCAATCATTTTGATCTCATTTACAATCCAGCACTCACCCCCTGCTGATGGCTGAAATTCGGCTCACTTATGTGGGCTAAAGCCTGCTCAGTGGCTCCGTCGTCAGATCATCTTGTCATGCATTCTGGGCGCGGTTCTGCTTGATTTAACCCATTGGTAATGTGCCAGATGTGGTCATGAATTGGAAATGAATAAATGCAAAGTGAGCCTCTTGACCAGTATCAGACTGGGATGACAGCCACGCTCACAGAGATGGCATATGTTACCCAGCGTGGCTGCTGCGCCGTCACTGTGGGAGATTTCTGACACCACTCTTGCATTAAATCCACCAGTGATAGAATATTTATAAAGATTAGCATTCCTGTGGGGGAAAACAAGCTGATATGTTGTTATAAGTGGGTGAAAAGCACCTTTTTATATCTTTATTAAAAAATGCAGTGTCTTAATTGTGTTTTTAAAGGCCTTGTTCACAAATATGAATAAAATGTTGACATTTCAGCTGAAAGTTAAGACAGAGACACAAAACTACTCCAGAACACCAGTAAGAACACAGTTTATTTGCAGAGCTGAATCAAACTGAGTTGTGCACCACTGCTGGTGGACAACAGCACTGCTTTATGACTTTTCCCTCTGAGTTGGAGTAAATCTACTGCAGCTGGTGCAGCCGCACCGTCTTCAGTGTTATTAGTTGGCTGCCGTAGCCATGATTGGATATCATCACAGAGAAAACACGTGGATTTGAAACTAAATTGACCTCCAGTAAAAATGGAACGAATCTCCTCTTCAGTTAACTATCAGAAATAAGGAGAGAAGCGTGCGTGCTGGAGTGTGTGGGTGCCTAATGCACTCTATTCCTCATTAATCATTTTTCTGCTGCTCCTGCTTTCACCACATCAACATGTCTTCTCTTTTCTTTCATT
>CAAE01014590.1:676996-694717 GCA_000180735.1 Tetraodon nigroviridis
TTCGATAGGCAGAATGTTCTGATCTTAGACTGCTTGGCCAGGAAACATCTACCTGCGCCTCTGCCGGAGGGCTTCAGAGCAGTCCCACTAGTTTGGGGCTGGGGCGTTAGGGCCCAGCCTTAGCTCCTACCAGGAGTGAGTGATCGGGACGCTGCCATTTGTTGACATCAACAATGCAACAGCTGTTTCTAAATAACAAGGCTATTTTAGCTAAAAAAAAAAAATTAGCTGCATTTTTTTTAGCTAAACTTGTGTGTGTTTTCATTCATAATCCTGCTTTTGCCTCGAAGTGTGTGTTCCCAGAGCAGTATGTAAACAGATGGGTGGAAATCTGTTCGTACAGTAGTTCCTTGCTCTGCGGTAGTCTTTTTTTTCCTCAGTGGTCCCAGTTTTGAGTGATGCTCAGTGGAGTGTTTATAGCCAAAAGACACGACTCCTATTTAAATCTTCATTTATCTTCCTTGATAACTGCTGTTGGCCCTTGTTATTGCAATGTTATTTGGATGTTGCAGCTGCTGGAATTCCGGAGACTTTTCTTTTTTCTGAGTCTTCCTGCGTGGTTTCTGTTTTGCATGTCAACCCATACAAGAGGGAAAGCGTGCAAAATAAACAGCGCCGCTCTTCAAACAAGCTAAAATCTTTTTTGCGTCTATTCAAATAATACCACCCCGTGACTGTCTTAGCAAGCAGCTGCAGCGATGCATGCATTGCGCCTGAAGGTTTTCTGCATCGTGAAAACCTACTGAAAGGTCAAACTGATTTGTGTGTGTGTGTGTGTGTGTGTGTAGTTGGAGAAATTGAAAAGCTATTTGACCAAAAATAAAATGTATGGTTTTAGACTAGCCTTGATTGGATTCTTTCTTTTTCCAACTCCTTTTTTAATTCCGGAGCCACCAAATAGAAAGTACTCAAATCCAGCAGCACATTAAATTAAATATCTGTCCAGATTCTAATTTGATCACCAAGCTGTTTCAATTTCATTAGCCTAGTCCCTATTGGACTTTTACAGCATATCATTCCATCCAGCACAAATCCCATTCATTTTATATTATATCTTTTTTTTATTTTTAATTTCATTCAAACAGAGGCCGGGGGCCGGTGCACCATAAGGTAACTGATTCATTGTTGTGGGTGCAGAGCTATAACAGATGAAACCCATAGTAAATGGATGCAATCAAGCAAAACATATAAATAAATGTGCAAAAATCATGTCCAGCACTTTATTTACATTTGTTGCAAAAACCACCCAGGCTGGCAGAATAATTAGCTGTATGTGCACGTGTGTGTGGGTGAGCGAGGGCGTTTCGCATATGGCCTGATTGCATGTTGTTGTCGACCTGTGTGCACTTCAGAAACATGCACTCGCAGTTGGTCAGATGGATGAAGGTGAGGTTTTAGCAGGCTTCAGAGAGCTCTCAATTATGTACTTTTATCATTGTTAAAGCTCACCATCAACAGGAATTCACTGACAAGTGCATCTAAAAATGCTGCTTTTTGGTATTCTGATTTGAAAGGTTTAAGGACATTTTTCTGTAACACTAGTCATGTACATTTTGTGAAGCTTATATTACATGATCATTAGAAGCATAGGCGTCTGTTTGTATCACACTTAGCTTGGAATCTCAGCCCATTTAATTTAATGTCACATTTGTATATCTGTCTGAAAATCTGTCTTAATGATTTTCACTTATCTCAGTGAATCACGTCTTAATCAGCTGTATGATACTGTGATTTTAGTGACATCCTAATGAAAGAGTCTAAAACATGACATTTGTATTCATGTGTGAGTTAGTTATACAGTATATTACAGGCGTGAGCAGTACTGTAGAGTGTTCTGTGTTATATTTTGGCATTATACAAAATAAAAACACAGCACGCTCAATACCGAAATGGCCATGAAACTAGTTTCCGTCTGTGTTTATTGACAATACAGCAACAAGAGCTCCTTCAGGGATGCTGACTTTCAACAAGACAACCCCACAAAGGCTCATGCAGTGCACAACAACAGCACTGAATGAGATCGCTGTAGTTTCAGGGATATTCTGTTGAAAAAGACAGTTGTACAGAGTTCTAGAGGACCTTACTGGAACATTGATAAATGTTTTCACTAAGCCATCCACCATTAGTGTCAGGGCAAGTTACAGCCACAAGAGCGGACAAACAGGAAGCGGAGAAAGAAAGGGTGTAAATAATTGATAAGGCTGACCCCGTGCGATTCATATTCTGCGGTGGAGTATCAAAAAGGAAGTCTCTGAGTTTGACATTGAGCTCGAGCACCGGAGTCAAAGCCATTACCTCTCCTCCAGCAACATCACTGCTCGTGTTTGTATTAAAAATGCAATGGCTCTTTATCTTTAGGCCGGGCTAATGCTAGCTGGCACTTCTGCACATTAAACAACTGACTAATGGACTCGCTGGTATTACCCATGCAATTACCTATAGTAGCACTGACTAAAGCTAGATGGAAGCCATTTTGTTCTTGTCTCTTCGATGAAGCTGTTCCTGGCTCTCTCAGGTGTGAAATAATGCCCCTGTTAGACCTCTGGGCTCTTCTAAGTGTGATCAATATTTCAGAGGCATCAAGCCTCAGTGCCTTGTATCCGCCCACTTTGGCTCTCACGACAGCCCTGCAGCCACTTGTAAATGTCTGAATGAGCCTTTGGGACAATTAATGATGAATGGAATTTCACAGTTTTTAGAGGGATGTTTATTTGAACAGTGCATTAACACACAGAACAACAGGAATTCTGAGCCCTGCGGCATCTGATTTTAATGTGTGAAAACCACGTCAAAAGAGTCTCCGCTCAGCCCGACGTTAATCTACACCCCAGCAGACTGTTGACTTCGTGGCCTGAAGTGCACACGAGGGGAGGGTTACAAATCAATGCGCCACCTATGAGTTATCTCTGTCAATTACTGACAATGAATGGTTTTGCCACCGTGAAGGCCAGGTGCATCAATTTGGTTCATCTCCTGCTGTCCTGACTTCTCCTTCCCATCGATTTGCCTTTCACTGCTTCCAAGCTCTAGCTCTTTTGGCTCCCTGACCACAAAAGCTAGCTCGAGCATTGATGTCAGATGAAAGGGTGGATATGTAACCCAAACTCCCACCCTGGGACATGTCCACATTCTTGATAACAGATCTTCCTCCCATTGGAGACAGAATATAGATCCAGAGGAGTCAGACCAGTACAACTACTCACAATCAATACTGGATTTCAATCATGCCTTGATTGGAATTTAATACTATTTGTTGCTGGAGACTCAAACAATAACACAATCCTCTGATTTGATAGAGAACTCAAAGCACAGCTAGACAATATGCTGCACAATGCCTTATGTAGTACTCTTGTGTATGTTTTCTTTCCCAGGTGAGCTAAGAGTGCGAATTCTACCAGCCCAACCTTGGTGAAATAGCTTTTAGGTATATACCTGTGCTGAGCCTTCGGCTTTTAAAATGACCATTTTGCGAGCAAGGCACGAGGGTTATTGTGAGCGGCTCAGGTCCAGAGCTGCAGCGATCTGTTGTCTTGTCTATGATGATCGTCCGGCCCTGCGTTTGAGTGATTCTCTCTTTTTCACTTTGCCTGCCGCTCCGCTTGTGTTGGAGGCATTGATCGGCCCCTGAATTGGTTTGCGACGGGCCTGATTACTGATGTCAGCGTGCGCCGGGTCACATGGTGATTCCTGAAGCTCCTCGTGCCCAGCCAGGCACGAAGAGCAACAATGGGGGAAAGAAGAGGAGAAGGGGTGTTGCATCGCTCACTGGAATTACATTTACCAGCGTTGGTTACACATCAACACGCCCACACGCAAACTGTATAGGAATGATGCACAAACAGACTGCCAACAAAAGTTAATTCCGTTCCTATAGCGGGGAAAGAGCATTCACGAAGCCATTAAAAAGAGAGTGTGGGAGCATCTAAGTCTATGAAAGGTCTTTAGTATATCATACCAAGAAATTACTGCTTCCTTTACAAAATGGCACATTTATGTGGATTTAGCAAAGCCCTTTTTTCATTGTGTCGAAGGGTCTTTGCAGCCGCTGAAGCAGCCTGAAACCTTTTTCTTTGTTTGTTTGATGGGGTGGTTTCACGTGTATGTGTAAGCAAGGCTGAAAGTGAGTTCCCACGCATCATTTGTTTATGTCTCCAAGAGTGTCCGCCATCTTTTCCACGATAAGAACAGAAGCCATTTTCCCCTTTGCTCGGGAGACAATGAAGTGCCTTTGCACCTTGCGAGTGACAGGCTAATAAAAAACGTAATTGGATCTGTCAATCACATGTTGGCGCAGCGTGGCGTTGGGCTGATGGTGGGCGGGCGGCCGTGGCTGTGACGGGTGGGAGGCTGGACAACAGGATTACTGCAGAGAGCGAGGGAATAAAAGGAAAGAGGAAGCCATTGTGAGGCGCTCATCCCCCACGATGCACGCCGCCCAGGGGCACTCAGAACCATTGCAGAAGTGTGCTGTTGTTGTTGGGTTTCGTTTGAGGGGGTTGTATGATGTGTCTCTTTATAAGTAACTTTGAATAGAATAGAATAGAACTTTATGCGCCGGTAAAGTCACTTTAATGCAACTACAGAGAAGCCTGGCGACTGTCAGGCTCTCTGAAGATCAACGAACAAGTGCTGATGTTGGCAGGAGACCTTTGTAGCGCCGTTTGCAGTGCTACACATCTGAGTCCTGGCTCAGCCAATCACAGCTGTCCATCTCTCTATTTATTGTCATACTTAACTCTACCATTTGCTACGAGAGCACTAACTCTGCATCGTAAGAGAGCCTTTGCTCTGTTTGGACGAATGTCCCCTCCTCTTCTCACACAGTTACTGCTGCAATAAAAAGCCACGAACATCATTCTTTTCCTACTTTTACCTGAGCTGTTACCTTGCAAATCTTAAAAAGTCTGTGTGGCTAATGATATTCACGTCACACAGATTCTTCCTGGTGAAGCGTTTTAGTCTCTGAAGCTGAGCAGCGAGCGCTCCTGTGCTAGCTTGTTAGCACACCCTTTAAATTATTCTCTCAATCTCAAAAGCAGCCTCAATTAAACATGACAGCTTCTCTGACCATAATGTTGCAGTAGTGTTTTTTTTTTTTTTTTTTGTTGCTCGTGCTCTGGGACCTTCTGCTCACCTCTTAGGAAACATATTCTTGTGTCTTTAGTGACATTTTAATTTCATAATTAGCTGAGCGGGACATTGTTATAGAAGAAAAGCAGCTCTGTTGGTCGTCGCATTAGAGCATAAGTCACACCATGGCGACATCCTAGATTAAAGGTAGAATGAAAGGCATTGAACGCAGTACGGGGTTAGCACAAAGAGCTTTTCAAAACCATCAAGATTTCTTATAATTAATTGTAATATTTCCTAAAATTAGACCAACAAAAAACATTGTCCCTCTACAGTTTTCAGGAGGTTTCATTCATATCAGAACGGTAAATGTTTAATACGCATCTGAAATGTTGTGGAAATAATAATAATGATAAATGTTACATTTTTAAAAATTCTCAGTAATGTGCCGCCAGAGAAGAACTGTTAAAGTCTAAAGAGCTGCTGGCAAAGAAATAATGACACACTTCATTTATCCCTGCACACTGCTGGTGGCCTTACTGTCTGATGGTGTTGCGGTTTAATATTCACTGGAGAAATATTTTTAAGTGTAAAAGTGTCAGAGAACGTAAGAATAGATACTCTTTATCGCATATTTTTACAGCAATAAGAACAAGAACTATAAATCTGTTTGTGTTTGCACTGTTAAACCTTGTTAAATCCAGCTTGACATTATCAAGGTGCGCTAGTTCACACCTTTGCTGCAGCAGATCAGTTAACAATATGTGCTTGCCCCCTGTGCGAGGCCTTTTTAATTTTGGTTTTGTTATGAGAAAAGCTCCCTCTGTTCCAGGCTTTAAAGTAGGTAATTACACTGAGAGATTCCCTGTGGGGGAATAAAACAAATGACACAGAAAATGCAGCCCATCTTCGGTGCCACTCACTCCCACTCGAGCTGCACTTTCAAAATCTTCTTCTTGTTACGCTTACATGCCCATGAATACCCAAGCAATCGCAATAAAACATCCTGGTAGCCTCTGGAATTTAGTGGAGCGGTGTCAGGAAATGATGAGCAGAGATCAAGATTTATAGGGAAAGTAAGAGTGTTTAGCATTAGCTGCTAAACTAAACATATGGTAATCGTGCAGTTTTTTAAGCGGCGCAGCACATGAGGCATCTGTCCTGCCAGTCTCACAGTGACAGACTGCAGGGAGTATTACTCATCATTACAATCTCTGCTGGCAGCCTGTTTTCATCACATTATAGAGGGATAATGAAGTGCAGCGTGCTAGCGTCTTCAGGTTCTCTGAGCAGTTCACCATTAGCACAAGCCGAGGGCATTCATCCAGACATCTCTGACTGAAGCTTTTACAGTTGGTTTATCACATAATTAATATTTTACTGTGGAACAATTTTCAGGGGACTGCTGAGAATGAAATCTCCATGTGTTTCAAAGGAAATGTTTATTTTTAATTAACTCTTATCTAGATGAATGAATAACACTTTCTGCTCTTCTTCTTTGTGTGTTTCTTTTTTAGGAACAGGGAAAAGTATGCGTGACATTCAACATTGGGACAGTTGACATCAGTGTAAAGGAGACATCGACCCCGATAAATGATGGCAAATACCATTTGGTGCGATTCACCAGGAACGGAGGCAATGCTACTTTACAGGTGGACAACTGGCCAATCAATGAACACTTTCCTACAGGTACAGCTACTCTTCTCTTTCTCTTTTATTAACTGATTGAGAAAAAAAGATACTTATAACCACTGGACACCCCCTGGTTGGAAAAAGATAATTAGATCCCTATTTTTATTTAGGTTTCTTGGTAGCATCATACTTCTGTGGCAAGGTGTTCTTCAAAAATACCCCTAAAAACACCTATGTCCACAGGAGACAAACACAGCAGGATTAAGTATTTTGTCTTGCAAGAGGCATTAACTGTGCAATATCTGGTCAGTTCATTTTAGGAAAGGAAAAAAAGGCACCAGAAGGCATTTGGTCATTGAGGGCACAAGCAGAGGGGCGAATGCAGAAACTGAGGGTGGCCTGTTGGCCGGATAAAGCTGCTGGCTCCCTGCATCTTTCTCTCTCAGGTCAGCAGATGCATCACGGCAGCAGAATGCAAATAGCATCATCTAAGAGTCGGCTCTATTTGGTAGCCTAGGCTCTGCCTTCGTTTGGTCTAGCCAGCTGGAGAGAGAAGAGGAGATGGATCTCCTGCTGTGCAACTTAACCAGTCATTCAATAAAGTCATTTCTGCTGCTCCTCGATACGTGTCCGCTTGTCACCCAGCTTCAGAGAGGCCACCTTTGTTTTTCTGTCCTCTGTCAGCTGCACTTCAGCTGCATTTAGTCAAACTGACAGGACACAGGGAAAAAATAAGCAGCGCCTGAAGTGGAAGCTTGGCTGAGAAGAGAGCAAAAATACATCGAATGTAGAATTGTTTAGGTATGATTTCACGCATAACAACTCCTAAAATTTCCCAACATTTGAAGAAAACAAATAGGTGCAGAGCTTACGTAATGGCGAGGGACCCAAACTCCAAATCAAAGTTGATCCCCTCCACTTTTCAGTCCTGTCTCAGCCTCCCTAGAGCATGCGCCGAGTCGCATGGCATCACCAAGGACACGGCAGCATCCTCTCCTGGCGTGACCTAGCACGCTGTTTTGGTTTGCTTCAATTCCAGCGCAGGTGATGTTAATCCCTTCTGTCTCTGGCTTTCTTTTGCCGTTGGCTGTCTTTAGCTTTCCATTGAACAAACCAAATTAGACAGGTTTCATAACGGATTCTCTGCCACACTTCTACCGGGAAACACTGAGAAACTCCACAACATGTGGCACACAGCACGAGCGCACGGGCAGTGTCTTCTTCGCATCCGCGTTATCGCTCGACAAAGTGACCAAACTAATTGGAAGATCGTGTTTGCACCGAGATAGTTTTATAGCTGCTGTTTTAGGTCCTGGTGCTGTTTTTATTGAAGAAATAAATTACTCTCAATCTTTAAAAGCAAGTAATCTTAGATAACGGTTCTACTGCTTCCACCTTTATAGTTATCTCAAGTGCTTTCTGCATCAGCCATTAATTAGAATTTCTTTAATTATTATGACGTCAATAACTGAGTCAGTCGTTCTGAAAAGGCTGCTGAACAGCTGTTTACATTTAGGTTAAAGTGAGAGACAACAGATCTGAATCTTCCGAGTCCTCCCCCGTGGGACTCGATTGGTAGTTTGCAGAAGCCAGTAAACAATTGATTTTGCCTCCCTCCTTCTTGATCCCTGGTAAAGGAAAGGTGTTGTCATCGCATGAGTAATTACACGTTGAGGTGCATCGACTGGTTTTTTTTTGTTTCTAACACTAAATGTGAGGACAGCAGGCGTCACAAGGCTCTCGTGTGGTTCAATAAACTGTTACCGGATCTTTTGGCCTCTCTGACTCTGCAAGGGTGTTGCGAGATGACCTGTCACTCAAATCCGCGCTCGCTAAATAGCACCGTTTAGGAGCCGACTCTCCAAAGTCCAAGCACCGAGGCTTCTCCTAAACGGGATGCTTTAACATCACAAACCGATTTTCAGAACTCTTTCTGAGCTAATGAACCTGGATTCATGTGCCCACAGGAAGGCAAAGATGATGAGTCATCACAAAAGATAAAAATATAGATCACAATGCTGGGAAGAATCCGAGCGAATGTCATAAGCGGAAGTCTGCAGTTGTTTTTTTTTCCATCCAACAAGATAATCTGATCCCGTGGAGCATCAGCCTTCTGCAGCTTACACATATTCCGTGTGTGTGGGCGACAGATGTGTGTTTCTCCCTTCCCCTAATTATTCCCTTCCTCCAACAGTGCCCTCTCAGATCTTTATTCTGTTTTTGTCCTCAGATTCCTTTTATCCGTGCTTCTTTTCTCTTTTCCTGCTCATTGTTCCTCAGCAGCCATGCTGCTCTCCCACAGTCTTATGTACTTTTGTGACAAGTCGCATCACTGTGGGGCCTTGTCTTTGTTTAGCGAGAGGGTTCCAGTTCCCTTATATAACGCTCTCAATCCCGGCACTTTGGTGATTTTTGGATTAAACAATTGTGTGAGTTTGAAATTTTAAATCAGAGAACTATAAGACAGGCAGACAGAATAAACTGTGATGCTGTTCTAAAACTGCTTCATCACTGGTGCTGGAGAAATGGTTGTATTTAGGCATTAAATCACAAACTGCGCTCACCTTTATTACCTGGAACAGACTCAAAGACATTCATTGGGAATACTGGTTAGTATTGTCCTGAAATCCAGACAAAGCTGGACTTAAATCCCCAAACATCCTCGAGACCAAACATGATTAGTCCTATCCGAGACACAATCTCTGCCATTGTTAGAGGCGAGTGCAGCAGCTGCCAATTCGGATTTTTTGCGCCATAAATTTCAGAGCATCTTGATAAATGATGAATTTACTCCCTGACTTTGTCTAACATCCGAGAGAGAATGAGTAAAGCGGATGAGGGGAAAGCTGGCTGTAGGAAAGGATCGACGTGGGTGAAGAAAAAAGCGCCGCAGCCACTGAGGGTATACAAAACCATTTAATGGAGCAACTGGCAGGAATACTTTGACAAAAGGAAGATAGAGCTGGCATGCAGACAGATAGATTGGCTACAGAAGAGATGAAGGGAATGAAGAGTGAAAAGTAGATGAATGATGGCAGGATTGTGGCTGCAGAAGAGGTCTGATCTAGCCAAGAAGAGCAAAGAAGGTTGAGCCAGTGGTGACAAAGGCAATCTGTGGGTGCAGGGGAAGAAAAAAAAACGATGGAAGTGGCTGCAAAGACCGAAATCAGGTGTAGATTGCAGCGGAGGCAGGTGGGTGGCGTGTGATATTCACAAACAAGTTTGAGCAGTGGCCTGATGGGTTTTTTTGGGGTTTTTTTGACAAGATGCTGCTCTATCATATTTACTCATTATCCCTGAATGCAGAGAATGTCACAGCAGCCATTTTCACCGTTTTGGTGCACTCTCAGTGCCGGCCCACTGATGGAACCCCAGAGAGATCAGTCAGTCAGGCAACAGCGAGTAAAAAGAATGAAGCGACCACCCAGCAGATGAGTGTCGGCATGCGAGTGTTTGTGTAAGCTGAATGGCTGTCACCGTAGAGGAAACATTTAGACTGGGTTTTGTCTGAAAAAATAAATAAATAAAAGGTTAGGACAACAATCAAGTTTTACATGTGCGTAAGCTGAACTGCTGCACATATTTTAAATGGCTGAAATTTGAGCAGCTTGGTCTAATAATAAGCAGTGGTGCTGTTATTGGCAAGGTCCTTCATTCTGGAGTCACCTTTAGAAATTCAGTATCAAATTGATAAACTAGAAAGATTTTTCTTATTAGTTGAGCAATTAGTTTGCCATGCATTCATTACGAGTCGACTGTCACCTCATTAATCACCTAGAACAATGCGAGAGCTGTACCTGAGCCATTAACACAGCGGTACAGGCGCGCACCTGCTTCTTGCGACAGTGAGATTGTTACAGGTTTTTTACCTGTATACCCTTGAACTCCTCTAGCCATCCTGTCGGTTTGCATGCAACCACTTTGCTTCCCTTTGTGGCTCTCGTCCAGTGGAAATGTATTTGGCTGCAGCCCGAAAATCTCCCCCAGATCAAAGGAACGAGGTGGGACTCCTGCCTGGTCGCTGATTAACTTGCTGCCATCCTTTTTACTCCTGGAGCTCCCTTGGATCCATATCCGCCCTTCCTCCCCAGCTGGCTATAAACTGATCTCATGGTAGCCAGATGAAAATGGCAGAATAATTTGAGGTGAGAGGAGGGGAAGGAAACCAAGACAAGCATATGGTTCTCCTAAATGCTTTAGCGTGTAAGTGGCTTAATGAATCGTTTAATGTAATTGCGATGTGTTCGCTCCTCAAACAATTTTAATCAGCAGGGGAGAGATGCACAATTAGTGTTGAGGTATTCAGATTTTAACTGGAAGAAGATGGAACATGAAATAAGATTTTTCATTTGCAGCTGAGCGTCAAACAGCTTTCTGTCCTCCTGAGGGTTTGTGCCATGTTGTCAATCAATAAATGACCTGAGAGAATTCAACACATATTTTCAGAAGACCTTTCACCACAATAATGAAGCCTTGCCCTTTTGCTTGTGTTATAAACGATGCTGCACTGGTGCCTTTTGTTCCCTTCAAACGCCTTCCCAATAGGGAGACGTCACCGCATCTTTCATATTTCTGCACAGACTTTATAGCCTTGTTTCACACCTGGAAGAAGCAGCAGTTCCAGCTCAATTTTCACAATGCCTTTGTGATTGTCAGAGAAAACATCTCTGCACCGGTAGAAGAGTCACACTAAGTCACACTAGCTACACACAACAACCCCGGTACAAGCCCATTGTCTGTAATTCCCATATAGCTCGTACATGTTAGCAACAGTTTTACCAGAGAGAAAAGTGGCCCAAGTGCTGCACAGTTTTGGGGTTTTTTTTGTTTTTTGGGGGGGTTTTTTGCTGAAAAGACCTCCCATCATTTCAGTAATGATTCCATTTGTATGCATCATTCTACTCAAATCAGTGTCACTGTGGGACTCCCCTCCCTATAGCTCTGCAGCGCTTCAAATTACCACTTCCCACTCTATCAATGCACCCCTCTCAACTCCAAATCTGCTGCGGAGGTTCTTCCTTCCGTTAATAAAGTGCTAAACGGTGCCCTTCCTTTGGCTCCTGAAATGTGAAAGCAGGTGGTGTCCAGTCAGGGAATTAGTGCATATTTATGTCCTAATTAGCTTGAGAGAAAGGCACAAGGTGCATGTTTATCTTTCTAACCCTCTAAGGTCTTCTCTATTTCTTAACTATGTGACATTATAATTGTGTTTTATGACATTATGTGTTTTGTATGTATTGTAGATGATGTGTGTACATGGATATTTGCTCTGCTTTTAATCCATGGATGTTCTTTTAGCTTTGGGTGTAAAGTGTGCTATTTATTAATAATTTAAACATTTAAACTAGAGTATTAAAAAGAAAAAAAAAAACTAAAGCTTTTATAAATGATTCTAAACACTGATAAAACTCATCATAAACTACTGTATAAATGTATGATGTCTGTTGCTGTTGCCAACTGTTTCAAGCTGTTTGTTAAACTTTTAAACTTTAAAGGCAACAGCGAAATTGAGCGCTATCAAATGGCAAATAAGAAAATCCCGTTCAAATATACCCGGCCAGTAGAGGATTGGCTTCAGGAGAAAGGTAACTCTTTACCAAACTTCTGGAATGATTTATTTTTGTTTTATTTTCCTGTCATTCCATCGGCTTGCTCCCTTTTAACCTCTGAATGAATAATCAACCCTTAAACTCAAAAACAAGTAAATTTTCTGTTCTTCTTTCTTTTGCTGTATTTTTAAACCTCCTCCCTTCTTGTTTTTGTCATTGTCATCATTTAAAATTTAGTTAAGTAATGGTGTCCAGTTAAAGGGACTGGGAAAGCATATCCAAATGGTAAAATAGGAGATTTTAAAGTACCGTTCTTCTAAAATGATCATAAATTGCATTAACAATGCTGCAACAGATGCCCATTTGGGTAATTATTATTTTTACTTATTTATTACATGTAGATAGCAGTATATGACAACCTGACTTTAATTTAATCACAGAAATTTTTTTGACGCCCACGTGTCATTTTCTGTAAGAGATTACGCAAGTTTTTGTTTTTAATTTGGTGTGTGCTTAAACATCTCAGCTGACATAATAAAATTATAAACAGTGTTATAAGTGAATTGCTTATAAATATCCTAACCTGATTTTAAAGTCCCTTTAACAACCCCTAAAACACAGCCAGGTTTTTGATAACTGCCATTTCTGCTGCATGCGTGACTCCACATGTGCTTTTTCATTTTGGCTTCTGTGGTTTAAGCGTCCCGTCCCTGTCATTCCATCCCTGACATGTTGTTTATAAAGACGTGTTTATTCCGCCACATAACAAACTTGCAGTCGTATGTCCGTTGTAATTCAAATTATATTTTCCATTAGGATTCTTTTTTTTTTCTGTCGTGGTTAATGCATGAGCTGTGTGTTTTTGCACTGATATTTAGACTTCTGCTAACGAAATTCACTATGATGTCCATTCAGTGTGTGTTGCATACACTTTATCATCACATGTCAGAGCCTCGCTATATATTTATTATTAATTTCACTCTGACTCTGCTGTTGTGCCCAGATAATGTTACCAATGGAATTTGTTCCAGCTCGTTTTACATTTTTTCATGCCCAGTGTTTTACTCGCTAATTATAGTTTCTATAGCTGCACAGCACTCACAGATGTGTCTTTTTCTTGTAAATTAGGGGAAGAAAGCAGCAGACAACACTGGATATTAGCTGCAGTCTTTGATAGACACAAACACTGTAAAGGCATTTGGTGCTATTCATTTTAATCTTCTGCACAGTTTATTAAAGCCATAATCATGAGGTTAATAGATATACTTAGTCTTTTTAAAGTTTTCTCTTATTGCATCTTGACCTAAAAATGCTCTACTAAAGCTGCAGTAAACTAAGATTAGCTAAACAAGTTCTGGCATTTGGTATCTTTTTATTCTGTCTTTGCAACTTTTGTGACGTAATTTCTTTTATTTTCACCTTTAATATTTCAACCTTCCCTTCTCCTGTGCCAGGCCGACAGCTGACAATCTTCAACACCCAGGCAACGATCACCATTGGTGGGAACGACCGGAAGCGGCCCTACCAGGGCCAGCTTTCTGGTCTTTATTACAATGGTCTCAAAGTCCTTAACATGGCTGCCGAAGGCCACGTCAACATAAAGGTGAATGGCAGCGTGCGACTGGTGGGCGACGTGCCGAATAGCAGGGGTGGGGCGCGCACTACCACCTCAGTGCCGCCAGAAATGTCCACCACATTTATCGAAACCACAACAACGCTCTCCACCACGACTACCCGCAAACAGCGCTCGCCACCTACTATTCAGGTAAATAAAGCTGTGAGAATTATCTTGGAACTTTCTTGGAAACATAAGGCTCTGTAACTTATCACCTATCCTGCAGCCTGCCACCAGAGGGCGCATACATATAATATAAACCTGTGATAATGATATTAAATGAACAGGTAGGTTATCTAACATGTTGGTGGGATAAATCCTTATGTTGCACTTCACTATACTGCATAATTTGGAAGAGACCGGTTGATACAACTCTTAAAGAGAAGTTTCATTCATAACCACAGCACATGCTCACGTCTATTAATCTAATTATCTATGCATTCGATATGGACAGTCAAGTCTTTTCTTGATGTATTCAAAATCCCTTTTTACCTGCACTTTAGTATTCTCTGCAATCCCTCTAAAAATTGTTCCCTCCCTTTTGTCTGTTGTGAGGTGACAGGATTTCCATTGTGTCACTGTTAAAAAAAAAAAGTGCTGGTGCTCACTGAAGCGCGTGAAGAGGTTTTCGCTGCTCCCTTTCTCGACGTTTCTTAGTTTTTTCTGTCTTGATTCTATTCTGTCTTTCGTGACAGTCACCCAATCCACCTTAACAGGGGGCTTTTGACAATACATCTTGAGTCCAGGCCAATGGATGTCACCAGCTGGGCCAAGAAAGTAATCACGCAGAGAGCTCCTCTGACACCCTGAGGACAAATTCAACCATTCTTTGTTCATATTAAAGCAATAACTTTCGCTTAGGGGTGGGTCGAGTTTGGGGGTGTGGGTGTGGTTGCTCGATTGTCATTAGCCTTTTCACCCTCTCGGGATATTGTCTGGCTTGAGGTGATGATGGCCCTCCATGTGAAGACTGACACTAGAACATCTCTATCAAGTGTCTGAGTCAGAGCTGCTGCAAAGCCACAAAATACCCAGAAGAGGAGAAATATCCACTATCAGACCTTCATAACTGTAGTGTGCTGGTCTGGAGTAAAAGCAAGGTGGTCTGCCTGTGTACATGACATACATGAGTCGAGATGCACGCCCTTAGTTCACGTCCAGGCAACAAAGTGGAAAAGCGGTGTGCTTTCAAAGTTAGTCAATAACATTCTGGGTGCAAGAAAAGAGCTTCTTTACTGGGGTCATTTCAAGGTGAAATGATGAAACCATGTCTGGTTTGTCGAAACTTACCATTTTGCCGTTAGATGCCAATTTTGCAGCTCAGCCATGAAAATGTTTTTCTTTGCCCTCACTATCTTTTTTTTTTCTAATGGATTTGTACCCCGTTTGTCCTTCGTCCACAACCTCCATTGGCAATGCATGCCGTCATTCACATTACTGTGGCAGAATTTCGTTGCCCAGGCCTTGATTTTTGCTCTTCCTTTGTTGGCGGTTACCCATTGAGGTAATAGGGGTGCAGAGAGGCTCTGGCAGGTTGTCAACCCCTTGGGGTAGTAAGGGAGTCAAGCTACCATTAATGATGTCCTGCAGACCTGAAGGAATGCTAGAGGTAACTGACTCTGTGCTAGGTTTTAAATTGAAGCTAGACCATCCATACAACCACATTGGGCTTTTCACGCGAATCATTTTCGGTCTGCTTCACCAACACAGTTGTTTCTTTTGCAGAGCTAGAAGTAGTGAATCCCTGGACAGCTCGACTTGAGCAGAATGAGAGACAGGACTGTGGAGTGTGGAAAAACCAATCTCACGCTTAATTAATGTCTCCATTAGGACATAGCGGCAGAACAGACATGTTCTCTTTCACTGCTATCACACAGTTGTTCACTGGGTCAGATAGTCCACAGAGGCACAAAAGAAAAAGTCTTTAAACATTTGCTATTTAGAGATTTGGGGTGGCAAAGGTTTAGTTAGCAGACAGACAAATCAAGTGTCACGCTAACTTCACTCTGGAAGTGTTCATTTTAGGAGAATTAACATAATGATTGGATAACTCTCCTCTTCGTTTTTACCAGATCTGATTTTTAATGAACGTCAAAAGTGGCCTGAGAGTTGACAGTAATTATATCAATGACCTGGCTACTTCTGAAGATCTGAGTTTCTCTTCATTTTTCTCTCAAAAACATCCCTTTGATCATGTGCACCCTTTAGTCTAATGCCCTATTCTGGATGTCTGTGTAGGTTCTCAATCATCCAGGTCATAGTTATCCAAGAGTATAACTTGGCTCCAAGAGTACTCTTGGAGCCCTATTCTGGAGATTGAATAGGAGTATTAACATGATAACAATCTTTCTTGTCAAATAAAAAATACTAACATTCCATACCTATTATTTATGCATTATTTATGCTTCGTATTAGGCTCTTTATTGAGTTAGGGGGACAGGTAAATAAGCTTCTAAAAAAGTGCGAAGGTCAGTCTGTTGTATAAACAAGATAAATAGAATAAATACTGTTCTATCGGACACCATTTTAAATCTCATTAATAAGGAAATCTTTTAAACTGGAGCCACTTGAGGCAACATTTCCAGGGTGATAACCATCCAGACTGAGAAGTTTCCACCACTAATGCTAAAGTTATATGCATGGCTTGACTTGAAAATCTTAAGTAAAAACTGTATAAGGAAGATTTTTTTTGCTTGCTTGGTTGATGTGTCCAGCCATTATGAGAACATTGATTTATGCACGACCTCATCACGCAAGATCAGCGTCTCGTTCTCAATTATTGCTAGCTCCAGATGAGCGAGAACAATTAGAAAAGGGGCTGCAATCTTCTGTACCACAGGGAAAAACAGCTGCAGGAGAGACAGTGAAAGTGATTTGCAAGGTAGCCATGTTAAAGAAATTGCTCGCGTCCATCATCTTCAACAGTCCTGGCGCTAGGGAGGCAGGAAAATAAACGGCTCATTGTTTGCAGTGTAATTGAGCTTTTTCTGCTGAGAAACGAGAAATAATTCTCAATCTATGCGCTTGGATACGTATTACATGATGGCCTATTACTTAGAAACAATGTGATTTGTTTTTTTTGTTTTTTGTTTTTTTGCAGCTTGCTATGGTTTCAGATATTTTTGGCATGGTGAAATAGAGATTTTACTACTAAAAAAAGACAACAAGGTCTACCTTCTTCACCACACACACACACACATCCCTTCCATCAGCTTGAGAAAACTCATTCCACACCTGTCATATTTTTGAACTTCTTTGTCGTGCTGCTCTGCATGTGTTACCAAAAGCTGACTGTGACTTTCCAAATTTTTATCTTCATTTAATGCATGAACAAGCAGTATTTCTCAACAAGATGCAGGTCATGTGTTTTTGTCTCAGACTGTAGGTGCATGTATGTGGTGTGCGGGCACCAGCCTGTTGCCCAGTGTGTGAGAACTAGCAGCTAACTCCAGGGGTTCTGATGTGCTGGGGGTTTGTAATGGATGTCCCCATGCCTCACAACACAGCTGATACGTTGTAGATCGTGTGTGTGAGGTGTACCTGCTGTCAACTGTCACAGTGGGACACTCACACGCCAAGAGGAAGACAGCAGCACACATCACTTACACACACACGAAAAGACAAACACACGTGGAGCAGCTGAACAGCAGGGCATTATCGGATGCTCGGGGTGGTCTGCAGGCTTTACGGCTTAACAGGCTTCTGATGGCGCCAAGAAAGTCCAATCACAAGTGTAAGAACATCAGTAGATGGTCCCGTCACACTGTTGGAACCATTTGAATTTCATACTGGTAGCACACCTTCATGCCATGCTCAAAGGAAGAAGGCCTTTTTAGTATACAGATAGATGTTTCA
>CAAE01014590.1:706396-776190 GCA_000180735.1 Tetraodon nigroviridis
AAGATATACTTATTATACTTATAGTTTGTATAAAGGCAAGTCAATACTTTATTTCAAATACCGGATATTTTAAAATAATCATAAAAATGGCTCCTTTGTCGTCATGACCTCTGTTCCGTGGGGTCAGTGGGGGGTGGGGCATCTCTCCACCCAAATAGCACTAACTGCGCTTTAATTGACTGATAAATCCAACTTCTCTAAACCGTCTTCTGCCAGATCCATTTTATAGGCTCAAACCAGCCGAAATGATCCACATAGTGGGATCATTAATCCAGCCTTACCAGGACAACAATTCAGCCGGGCTTTCTGTCCTTTCACAAAGAGAACTGGGAGCTCTGGTGAAAGCAGCTGTCTACCTGGTAGGACAGAAAACCCTGGCTAAGTTGTCAACCTGATAGGACTGGCTTGACGACCCCTGCTCCAGAGCAAATCCAGTATAACTAAACAGATCTTACAGGGACAGCAAATGCATTAAAGGGGCAAATGGAACCGGTTGCACCGATGCCATCAGTAACAATATTGATGGTTTTGTTGTGGTTTTGGAAGCAGGATTGGGCTGACAGCCCCTTTTCTGGGACATATAAATTGAATGAAGCCATCATTCATGTTATTAGCTCCACTGCTGCTCCTTTTTCCCATAAACTGAAATTCAATTTGTCTGGTAGAAAGGTAATATTGGACTAGCTCCAGTCTAGAAGTGGCAAAAGCACGCCACGAGTTGTCATGCTTAAATTGCCACTTCTGTGTTTATGGTTTCATTACTGTAAATACCTGTAAAGTCACTTGGTTAAAGCTCCTATAAACAGTAGTGCAACAGTACAACAGGATTGTTCATAGTCGTATTTGACCCAAAGCTGTTTTAGCTCATTTTTGCGACCTGATGTCATTGGTTTATACTGATTCGGCTCCAGTTTTAGGCAATGGCACAGTTCCAACCCTGTGCTTTCACAGAACTGCATAAGTGAAAGATTTTAGCCGCAAAACTGTCGATAAAATATTAAGTAAAATGAATATGAAAGAGCAGGGAAAATCAGTGTCACTGTTAAGGAATGTTGGCAGCCTTCTTTGCAGCATCGTAAGAAAGTTAAACTTCTTGCTGTGTTGCTGCTGAGAATCAAGGCAGGTTCCATCATTCTGACTCTGCGCCATCAAATCCCCGATGTAGATCCTCCCACAGACTTCTGCAAACTAGGAGAGGTGGTGATTTTAAAAAAATTAAAGAGAATTTTTTTTTTAAGTATTCTCAAAGCACAGGCAAAGTTTTAGAAATGTAATTACAGCCTAAATAGTTTCAATTCAAAATTTTTAAGAACTACACACAGGTGTAAAAAACCGTAAAAGGTTGTGTTGGTGATTTTCTTTTATTTAGTTTTATAATCTAACAGTAAAAAAAAGCTAAACGACATGCTGGAAAGTAAATTCAATTGAATTTAGCTTTATTTAAAAAGTACCGGGTACAGCTAGGATCGCTTCCAGATGTTTTACAGGAACCCAAAAGCTGCAGTAGAAATTAGAAATGGCTGAAAATGAACATTTTAAAGCGTTTGAAGATGTGATTAGTCACACCTGGTTAATGGGTTGTAACGTTTTCCTGTTGGTCTCCTGCCTGCGTGTGCGTCCAAACATACACAGTAGAGGCAGCAGGATGGTGACCATGGATCACTGGCTTCACTCGGAGCATCAGCTAAGACTTCTGTCAGGCCCCATTGGGCCAGCTGTCACTTCCACGCAGGCCTCAGGTCAGTTTAAAGGTTATTCAGCTGACACATGTCCAACCAGTGCGTAGGTGTAGCCTTTTGACTGTACGGCAAATCGACCGTCTGACGGGGCCTCGTCAGCGCGCCGGACGGAGAAGCCGATTCCGAACGGCAGGGTGCACCTGAGCGCTGTGGTGGTGGTTAACGCGGGGTGGTGGTTTAAGAGGCACCTGCTGTGTGCTGTAGCAGGGACAGGCTCCTCCTCCAGCAAGTACGCTTATCAGATAATCCAGGCTAGCGTTTCCAACAGCTGGTTCTGGGCAATATTGAAAGTTGGCACTTCTGCAGTGGAATGTTGTGTGTAATTTGTAGAAAAGAAAAAAAAAACCCTGCATTTCACTAGCTTGAAATGGCTTTTTCACCAAGTGTAAATGAAATGTCCTGCAGCTTTGCAGGATAGAGGTAAAATTCTGCATGAGCGAGAATTCAGAGCTCTTTCACCAGAGGTGTGCACGTACGAGATAATTTGATGCCAGAGTGAAATGGAAAGCTCAGCTCGTGCATAATCCCTGGCACCTCATTTAAAGTGTAATCGCACTGGGAAGTTGTGTTTTGCTGTGTCTCTCTAGTAATCAGCCTCCTACCGAAGGTGGGTCGAGGGATGAGAATCTGCTACTGCAGGTCTCTGGGCACAATGCCTTTGGCCACAATGGGATTTCAAGCCCCCAAACCACTGACTCACCTGCAATTTGAAGCCTCGAAATCCTATTGACTCAGTCGCTGCTGGTGCACCAGCATTCTGCTTTTATGACCAAGCGTAGTTAAATCCCCAACACATCGTCCAGATTCATTTCCATTTGGAAGTCTCAGCAGTGGATGGACACAAGGATCAGGCCAGGAAAGCTGGAATGGAGAAAGTGGGTGGAGGCGAGCATGGGGAAACTGCTGTTAAAAGGGTTTTTTTTTTTTTTTTGCATCCAATAACTCCAAGCTGCTGGGTAGTCAGTCAATCAGCCATTTTCAAGTAAATATTGTGATTTAGCTTCAAAGTTATAATGAAACAGGTCTTATTTTGAAGCAACAATGGCTGCATTTTTGAAGATTGTTGCTATTGATGCTAAAGTTGGCAGTAATAGTCTGATGTCCTGACTCCAAGTTGCTTTAACAAAATGAAAACAGATTACCTTGCTGTAAGTCTAGCGAAGTGGAGAATTATATGCAGAGGATGGCTTAGACTGAAATCCACAGCGAGTGCACAGAGCAAACGCAGCCTGGTTAAGCAAACCCATTAGAAACCGCCATGTTTGTCTGCCTCTGAATTGTAGCAAGATGTGCAAAGCTTGCGCAGGAGCTTACACAGGATTAAAGTGTTTACCAAAACATCAAGGTCCTCCGCACTGACTTTCCCGGAGACCCTTAACTGCAGCACGTCTCCTCCTATCCAAGCGTTTTGTTGATATAGCGCATAGCTAACAAATGCCAAAAGCTGTCACCAAGAAAGGGAGTGAAAGCATGTAAAGAGGGCCCGAGCCGAGTAAATAAAGCTTTAGATTAAGTTGTTTCGTTGTACTCGTCATGTTTATTTATTGGGAAAGAAGTTTGGCTCTTATTAAAATATTATCATATCCGAGCGGCGCGTGCAGTCATCTGGAGCCAGACTGCTTCCTGTCAGATGTTCACCAACAGCTTCCATTTCAAACGTCTGTTTCCTTAATGCCCTATCTGCGCGACGGATGTCGCCTTTTCTCAGTGACGATGAACCAAAAAGCTGATCTGTGAGGACAACCTGCGCTGACCTGCCGCTGCCTTGCATGCTCTTGTGGAACTCCTCCCCCTGATGTCAATCTGTCAAACGAAGGCTGTTGGCTATGCTCATAACACAAAGCATCTAAATGTTTAATGAAACAGTTGCTCGTTTAGAATCGCTCCTCTCCCCATTTTGATTCATTAGAAAATGTGATGGGCCTAAATGCCACATAATGTGGGCAATACATCACCCACGATGCACCTTCCTTTCCTGTTAGCCGCTGACAAATGGTTTCCTTGCCTGCCAGAATATCCCACAGCCGTCTGTGGCAGTGACCTTTTAACCTCTTTAAGCCCCTCCCCTTTCCCATGGCTTGCTGTATTGTTACTGTATATTACTCTCCCTAAATGCAACTTACTGAAGCATGCATTAACCCAACTGAGTGGAACTGAAATCCAAAAATGGAACCATTTTTCC
Source organism: Tetraodon nigroviridis (assembly GCA_000180735.1). Lineage (NCBI taxonomy): Eukaryota > Metazoa > Chordata > Actinopteri > Tetraodontiformes > Tetraodontidae > Tetraodon > Tetraodon nigroviridis. The sequence continues at coordinate 710,318 of CAAE01014590.1, forward strand.
GATTGACCTCTCTTTCTTGACGTACATCCAGATTGCACGCCCTGTCCCGTGTTAACTAACAAGAGACTCGTTCCGACGTAACTAATAATAAAGTTTGTATTATTAGTTAGTCGAAGGTGGTGACACTTTGCCTATAAACTGTCCCCTCCTCTCTTTGTCTGCCTCAGTGTGTGCTTTCTGGTTGTCCATCTTTGATAGTGTGAGAAATTAATTCTTTTCTTTCTTGCTTGTTTGATTTTCTTGTCTTTTTGTACATATATGTTAGCAGACATATATGCGCATCTCTGTTTCTTTAATGAAAATGTTCAAATTTTATCTGCTTTTTTTTAAAAAAAAAAAAACCACATGATTGCCAATGTTTTGATGAGTTTTTCTTTTCTAATCAGAGTGACACCTCCCTTTTTTCTCTATGAATTATTCACTGTTTTGCTAACAACAGGCAGTTTTTAATGAATGTCATAAGCAAATTAAATTAATATCATGGAGGAAAAAGAGACTCCAAAGTGGAACTGTAACTATTTATTCCAAACTGTTCCAAACTGTTTCTAATGCTCATCTCTTTAGAGTAATTCCTGTGATATAAAGGCCTCATTTCTGATTGAAATTTGGATTAATTTTTTTGTGCATGGCAAAGAAGTTGCAGCTTAGGGTCTGTAAAACTGTCAGAGTGCTGTTCTCTTCTGTAGATGGGCATGTTTATGCTCATTGTTTGTATATCCCCATCCCTTCCTTACAGCCAAAAGCTCTAAAGCCGCCCGACCGCTTCGTGCCGCCTTTACATGGACATGGCAACTGATGTACACGTTCACCCCCATCTATGTCATTTCCTTCCTAGTATGTTCATAGGTCCCACCTCCCCCGTCTCACACCCCCGTCCTCCCGAACCCTTTGAGATTCTAAGATATGTACAGTCACCCATTTATTCATTGCTGACAAAGTCAAGCAAAATAAAGAAATAAAAAGAAGAGACGAGAAAAAGAGTAATCAGATATTTATGGAAACGTACCTATGAAGCAACAATTATAAATAGATATTTGTTTTTTATATATAACATGAAAAGATACCTTAAAAACGGTCCTGAGCAGAATGGTGAATTATTTTTCATGTCATGATGTGTGGATGTATGTGTTGTTGCCTTCTTGTACCATCCTGTTTAAAAGAGAACTACAGTATATACTAATTAACCACAGCTGTTTAAAAGAAGAGATAACCTGACCTAACTTGTCCAAAGCCATTCTTACACAACTTTCTTTTGTAAATTTTTGTTTTCTTCCTGCCAAAATCATGCGGGCAATTTGTTGATGTAAGTTGACAAAAGTGATGGTATGCCTTTTCCTTTGCAAATTCTTTCCTCGTAGGCTTTTATGACTTTGGTTTATTGTTTTTACTTCTTTTCCTTTTCTTTCTACTTACTACTAATCCCTTTCTGGATAGCTCTATCTGTGGCTTTACTTTGTGAATGTTTTCAATGATGTTTGCTCTAACTCTGGACTCCTTTTGCAATGCCTTTATTTATTTATTATTTTACTTTTCATTTTTTGGTTTATTTTCTTCTGTTGTGTTCCTTTTTTTTAATCGTTCCAGAAGGTTTGCATCTCTTTTTAGTGCCCTGTTTGTGAGGCTTTGCAAACAAGCCACTTTGGCAAGAGGATAAGCAGCTTCAGTGGACATCTGAATGTTTCAGACCCTTCGTAGCGCCAAACTGGAAGGTCTTTTCGTTAAAACCGGCACTCTTTCAAGTCTTTTCAGACTGATGGATGTGTTTTTATCTTTTCCTCTATCTAAGACTGCAAAGTTCAAGACCGTGAGAAATAAGTGAGATTATTCCACCAAAAAAAGAAACGTCGCAGTGAACATTCAGGTGTCATTGAACTGACTGAAATGACTTTGTGCCATTGTGGTGACTGTAGGGGTCAAAAGGCGAGAGGCTAGGGCAAAGAGGGGAGCCAACTAACGCTGAGGAAAGAAAGGGTTCTTCCAGTTTTAATGAAAGGAGCAGCTCCTGAGGTTTTCTTTTCTAGGTCAGCGTGGGATCTGCTGATTGACCCAAGGCGACGTTCAGGTTGTTAAGAAGCTGCAGTTAATGTTGTTGAACTTGTAGACTTCCCCCGTCCCAAACCCCTCGCATTGGCAGCTGACCCCAGCTCTATGATGCCGCGGTCAGTAGCGTCTTTCAGCTGTGTAGGTCGACGGGGTTAAAGAGCAGAAACACCTTCGCATTTCAGACTTTGCTTTAAGGCCCATTTGCACATGAATTGCAAACAGATACTGATATCCTCTGCTTGATTTCATGTGCATGGCGCCTCTTGAAAAGGCAGGTAAAATGAAAGGAGCCTCTTTAAATTCCAAGATCACTGTTTTCCTCGCAGAGATTCACATCGTCGTCAGACAGACCTAAATATAGGGACGCCATGTGTGCTGTCTTTACAAGTCATTATGAATATGCATGCAGCGCGTAGCACTGTTTAAAAAGGTTTAGTGAGTATTTAATGTGCCAGAGACCCTTCTGCTAATGTGTAGGTTCAGTTTAGCGTGGCTCACCCTTGTGCATCCCTCAAAGCCTTTTGATGCAATGAACGTTTTATTTTTGGCTGTTGTTTTCTTTCGGTTTGGGCCTTGTTTTGGTTTTAAGTTCTATTATTTTTGCACTGTTCAAGTATTTTCTGTTCTTTTTCCGTTTATTTATTTATCCTTTGTTCTTTGCTTTTTACATTCGTCATCGAGTTACTTTGGTGGTTGGCTGCTTCTTGCTTTTCCGCTGTTAAACTTTCTGCCGTTTAACTGTTGTTTCTGTGTGTTTTTCCTTTCAGGAGGGGAGCTAGTCATCCCCGTGCTAGTCGAGGACCCCTTAGACATCCCCCCTGTATCCACCCGTTCTCCTTTCATCCCCCTCCCCCCAACCCTTCGCCCTGTCCTCACCATTATCGAGACCACCAAAGAATCCTTGGCCATGGCCACTGAGGCGGGGGTACCTTGCTTGTCGGACCGAGGCAGCGATGATTGTGATGGGTGGTGATGGTGGTGATGATGGTGATGATGATGATGATGATGATGATGGCATGGTGATTTCGGGGTTTGGCTCTGGCGAAGCTTTCGACTCTAGCCTGCCCCCAACTGACGATGAAGATTTTTACACCACCTTCTCCCTGGTAACAGATAAGATCTTGACCACATCGGCCTATGAAGGCGGCTACAAAGCCCTCGCGCCCAAGTGGGAGGCCAAGGACTTGAGGCCTAGCAAAGCCTCTGAGGCAGGTAGGACTACACCAACCTCACCTCTGCCCAATCCCCGGAGCACGCCACCTGCGGCAGTCCCCTCGGACACGCCGCCTAAGCTGCCCGCTGGGAAAATGAACAACCGTGAGGTAAAACCCCTGCAGCCAGACATAGTCCTCCTGCCCCTGCCCACGTCTTTCGATCTGGACGGCACCAAGCCGCGGGGCCCCTTCATCACCTCGCCCATGCTGCGCACCGTGCCCGCCCCCTTGCCCACCGTGCCCAGCGTGGTGCGACGGGTGCCACCTGGGGCGTCGGAGGTAATCCGGGAATCCAGCAGCACCACGGGCATGGTGGTCGGCATAGTCTCAGCCGCAGCACTCTGCATCCTCATCCTACTCTACGCCATGTACAAATATAGGAATCGGGACGAGGGTTCCTACCAAGTGGACGAGACACGCAACTACATCAGCAACTCGGCGCAAACCAATGGCGCTGTAGTCAAGGATAAAACACCCAGCAGCAGCAGCGCCAAAGGCAACGCCAACAGCAAGAGACCGAAGGATAAAGACAAGGAATATTATGTATAGAAATCATTTCCCAACACATAGGAAGACAAACTGAACAAAATTATAAACATTTTGACAGTACCATATTGGCAACTGTGACTTAAAAGGGTTAAATCTCTTGAGAACTCAAAATGTTGAGTCACTGAAACATTTCCAAAAGGACTCTGGCTTATGGAAGCACACTTACTATTGTAAGCTTTACGACATTAACGACGTTGCAGTACGGCTCCGCTGAGACTCCGCTCGGACCTTTTCAAGAGTCCCTGCTGGAACCAGTTGGCAGTCTGAACAACATCCACGATCCCACGTGACTGTCAAGAGGTGTGTGATCCTAGGAACTTCTACAGCGTTGTCCGCGTATCCCTGTAAAATACGATCACCGTCAGTTCCGGCCATTCTGAGCATGCATGTGAGGTGTATGTGACGTGGTGCTGGCATCTGTGTAAGCGAGGGACCTCGAGAAACTATGATTGTCAGGAAAGTTGCAGTCAAAAAGGGTCATTCAATGTAGCTTTCACGGACGCTATATGAGCTAAAGCAAATGTGTTTCAACGGTTATCTTTTGATTTCTCTTCTTTGTTTTGGTCAGTCAGTCATTTCCAAAGTCCCATCAGGGTTGAACAGGGCGTGCTCACTGACTGCTCAGCAGGGGGCAAGGAAACCATGTAAATCATGCTTTTTTCTAGCCCTCGCTAGCGTGTAAGCTGAGAATTGGACCGCGATGCATGGCCTCCAAATTTTAAGAACGGATTTACCAGGAACGGTGCACTGGATTACACTTTTAATCTCATCCTTTTATTTTTTGTTGTTTACTTTATTTTCCAGGTGATGCAAAGGCAAAGTACACTTCAATGTTTTCTGTCTGGCAAAGATTTCATTATTAAAGAAAAAGAAAAAAAAAAAATCTGCTTTCCAGACTGACTCCAGAGTGACCCTGTGTGAATTGATGACTGTGTCAAAAACAGCAAATATGTTTACACATTTTAGCTGTTGTGCTCTGGGGGTCAACATTGTACAGACAACTCAACTTTGTCTTGGTTTTGTTAAAGAAATATCTTGTATAAAAAGACGATTTGAATTGATTATACCGCTGTAGCAATGTGACAACTTTGCTGGGACTTCCTGGTGATTTAGAAAAAAAAAGATGTGCAGAGAAACATTTGTAACGCTGAGAACAAATGTTTAGATTAGACGTCTAGTCTGGATGGATGGCGTTTCCCCTATAGTGGCGTGAATATTTGACAATGGGAAACTGTCGCTCATGTAGAAAACACCTCTCTCAGATCTTCTATTAGGCGTCCTCCTTATTTTGAGGTTGCTTTAATCATGTTCTTTATTTTTTTATTTGACAAAAAAAAATCAGAACAAATAAAGATTATGATAGAGCTGATGATCTATTGACAGCATTTTTAACATTTTTCCTCTTTTTTTAAATTGTGTTTTCGTCCATTTGTCTCTTTTGCATTTTTTGTTATCGTGTAGATTAATTTAATGTCTACTTTTTACAACTCTCTTCCGGCAGTATTTCGTTTGTTTTTTTTAATGTTCTTATTTATTGCTGACATTACTTGTTCTTATTCATGTTCATGCAGCTCACCCAGTGTGTATGTTTTATTTTATTTATTTCCTGTGTGTGTGTTGTTACTTGACTTTTACAACTAGTTAATTATTATTGTCTTATGCTCCTTTGATTCCAAACGTTTCCCAGAAATAAAAAAAATTAAATAAATAAATAAAAAAACAAAAACTTTTGTTTCCTAATGTTTTCAAATGTTAAATTGTCTTTTGGTTCATTTTCAGGTGCAGAGAAGACAGAGATGGGAATACCGCCAGTCTGGTTTTATATCAGTGCATAAGATGCCTTTTATGCCAAAAACGTGGTGTATTTCCATTCTATAATGAAGTCCGGAGCGGAGCCGCTCGACGTCGTCGTTTACCTGTAGATCATTATGCAGATTCACACACTGTTCAACGATGAAAAATAGCAGAAGAGAAGGGCAGCAAAAACAATTGTTGGAGGCTCCAGAGTGGTCCTGACAGCAGAAGAATGTTCTGGGTTTGACAGAGTCAGGTCTTTGCAGCCAAATGAGTTTTAGCGCAGCCATATGGCCGCGTTATGAGCCTCTCCGCGGCAGCAGCACCTGCTCTCCCAGCCCGTTTTTACACCGTCCATATTTTGTGTAAATGGGCCTTCACAGGGCCGGTCATTAACTTGCAATAGCCCATTGATGTAGGATATCAGAGCGGCGTGTGTGAGTATATCCAGCACGCACAATGATTCCATATGAACTCATTCATCCAGCCACAGGCAACAGGAGCCAGGGCCAGCAGGGGTTTCTCCCTCCGGGGGCACTGTTTTTTTACAACCTGGTATGGACCTTAATTTCAAGAATAATTCTCTTTTCTCAAGCATGGACTGCGTTGAAATTTGTCCCGCACAAGTCGACACAATAAAAAAGTTAATGTGGTAACACTTCATCTTTTGGTCCTGCAGAGCTGCAACAGGGAGAGCATCCAGGTTCGCGCCGCCTGGTAACGAAAATTGCATCCCATAGTTCAGCAAGTACAAAGTTGAATGGTTTGTTGTATATTTGCTGCTCGTTAGTTTATTCTAAATGGTTTAAAGTTTCTCTTTAGGCTCACGAAGGAGCAGAAATAAAGCTGTGAGATGAGCCTCGTCCACAGCTGCTGCAGCCGACACCAGTCTGAAACCAGGCTTTCCAGTCAGCTCTGGAGGAGCAGAGCTGCCCTGGGCCATTTCCCAGCTAATGGACGGGAGGTGCAGGTATTTATTAAATATCAGGTAAAGCAGTCAGCCGTGCAGCAGATCATGTAGCCGTTAGCTGTAGACCTCTACGGATACCAAAGATGGATATTCCTAAAATGGAGCAGCGGGTAACTCTACTAAATTAAAACAAAAAACCAAAGCCATCAGCGGTGGATTAACATGAGAATCACATCACATTTGCCTGCGCAGTTGGCTGACAAACTTTCCTGATTAGGTTTTATTCAGAGCAACTACTTTTCCTTTTAGTCAAATTAGTAAAAACCAACATCGCGCTGATGTTGGCCCGATAATACATTCCCTAATTGAGAGCAAAACAATTTACAGATGCTAATGGCTTTTTCCGAAAGGACCTGTGTGCGTTTGGCTGCATTAACTCCGCTGTCGCCCTGTCGAACACCGGCATGCGTGCTGCTCGGGCTCTCATGCATGCATTTAGAGGCTGACAACTGACCCATCGCGGAATTTTACTCCAGATAATGAACCGGTTTCAGATGGACGTGTGTCTGAGGCTGAGCTGCAGAACAAACATGGTATGTGGTGGATATTTGCTGTGGCCGTGCAGGTAGAAAATGCAGCCTGTGTGTGACACACACTGAACTGTGTGTTCCTGAGCGCTTCTCCTTCTTTTGTTCTTCGGCTCCATCGCTCAGCAGGCGAGGCTTTCATTTAACTCCTCAGCTCTAATTAGCTGCTGAGATATGAATGTGCTAATCTGGACTCTAAATCTTCAGTTCCAGTGACAAAAGCTTTTCCAGGCTGTCATGGCTGCGTGATAAAACTGCAGGGCCGCATCCTCGCCCGCTGAGCATAGCGCCATCTAGAGAGTGGGGGCTGGCAGCCGTGTTAGTGATGGCGGCGGCGGGGAAAAGCATCATTTATTTTGCATAATAACTCTATCAACACCAAAGACTAGCAGCAGTCTGGAGCAATTTGTCGGAACACAGCTATTAGGTGTTTTAATGTGACAGTAATTTCAGTGTGGTTTTGAATAGATTATGGCCTAATTGGGGCAAAATGATAAAGACAAAGATTTGTGCTGGTGAGACTGGAGGTGGAAGCTGGTCTGCAGAGCAGCACCAGGGTTGTCAGGCTCATTTTAATGCCATGTGGGAAGATACGTGTATGTGTGATTGAATAGGTCCAGAATTTCAATGAAGCAATGAACATCAGAACTCTGCTCCCTGCAGGAGCTCTGCAGGAGCCATGCACATCCCTGGGCCCGCATGTTTAGGCTGAAATCAAAGCTAGACGGGGAACAGATCTGAGTGAATTAAAAAAAAACCTTTTTCAGATTCTGTGAAGGTGACCCTTCTTTTCCCAAATAAATATCAAAAGAGGAGCAGACTATTGGTCATAATTGTCAAAAAAAAAAAAAGTAATTCAATAATTAAATATAGTTAGATCCCTGCATTGAAGTGAACTCTAACAAGTCAGACGAAGAGACGAAACCTTGAAAAACTATAATCTGGATGAAGAGAACCTACACAGAGAATAAAAACAGACAAATAATTAAAATATATATATATCGTCAAATATGCAAAAAAGAATTATATAGTTTTGGGTGGATTTTTTTTTTATGTTATTTGCGATTATTTGTTGGAATATTTCTGCAGCTTCCTCATTTGCCGCTCGCGCCTGTAGCGCAACAAGCCGTTTGATTGGTGGATCCAACTCAGGTGTTCATGTGCGTCACAGACGCGGAAGTAGGCAGACGTAGGTACCGTTGTTTGCGGTACTTTCCCTCTGTTGTTAAACAAATATCCCAATATTTTTCCCAAAGGAATATAATGGCTGGAATGAAGATAAAAGTTTGTTTTCGTCGATTTCAAGTTGGCGGCTTGCGAAGGACTCAGACTCTTCAGGTAGGCCAAAACCGAGCTCGTCTAACCGTCAGAGCTTCATTTCCGGAGGCTAGCTTTAAGGCCACACGTTGAGTTTATTTTATGTTGATGCGGCATTTAAAGATTTAATAGTATGCGTTTTGATAGAATCTCTGGGGGGTGTATTTCGATGAATCTCCGGGGAGTATAATTACCTTTTAACGATCATTTGAGCAGCAAGTCTCAACGTACCATTAGCGTCTCGCTATTTGATAATCACACTCATGCGCTTTCGCTGCTAGTGTAAAATAAACTAATCAGCAGCTGCATTTGGATCAGCAGCAGTTAAATGACTGGGACCAGCAGCGGGGCCAACATGGGCCAAAAACTACATTTAAATCTGGCTGCGACCCGTGCAAATGACTCCGGTCACACTAAATCGGTCCTAGTTAGCATAGCAGCTAACAGAGCAGACAGCTCAACGGGCCTGTTTCAAAATCTATTTACTTTATTCCACGTTTTTCCTTTTCGTTTGTTTAACTTTTGCAGACTTACAGCAGTGATTTATTTAAATGTAATAATGTTTGTTTAAGCAACGTTAACCACGTCTCAGTGGTTTAAATGTGCATTTTTTTATGTGTAGAGCCCGTCACTAACAATCAAATATGTTGCTGCAATGAACTTTTCTGAAAAGAAAAATGGGTAAAATATATATTTATTCAAGGTACCTGCAATATACACATATATATCAAAAGGATGTGCCAAAAGTCATTGATCAGATTGATGAACTTAAACGTTACATCTGATCAGAAAGCTTCAAATGTACTATGGGGTAATTAGAAGAGCACTCAAGGACGGAGTTCAGGTCAGATAGCCGTTATTAGCAGGGAAATTACATGTGATGTTGAATAAATAACGAAAAGGAGGGCTGTGAAAGGTGGCATCCTCGGGTCGATGGCAGCTGGACCACAGGCTTCCACCATGTGGCTGTGGGTCTGTCCAGGCAGGTAAAGGTGATGATCACAGGCCATGTCTAACGGACATGATGATCTCGCCCTGCCTCCAGCCCGGGAAAGGTCACCATCACTGAGCCGCCACGAGCGCCGCTGTCAGATCAGCACTCTGCTCGGGTTCAACGGTGTGCTGCGGACGCACCAGAAAGAGAGAATTCTTCTAAAGCTGCTGCAGAAGTGGTGTTGATACAGAGACTTGGCTGAGAGAAGAATCCTTTCCCCCGTCGGCAGCCGGGTACTTTTAGCCTGCAGCGTTTGAGGAAAAACCACGGGCGCTCGATTGAGTGGGTGTGTACCTCCAGCCAAATGCGGCTGTTGCAGCGGGACTCGGCTTCTGTAGCTGGAGGAGGATCGCGCCAGCGTCCTGATGGCCGTGAGCAGCCGCCGTCCAGGTCTAAATTGGCTGTAAGAGGGAGATTTGGTACATCTACTAATGACCACTTTAGTGCTGGAGTATTTAGTGAGCGGTAGTTTCGGGGGTCTGTGTTTGTGAGGGAGAGTTTTTGTCTGCCCCCATGCTTTTGGTTTTATGAAGTCAAATATCAGGGTCTAAAAACACATCCTGGTATTGTGCCTTGAGGCCGAAAGCTAAGCAAATGCTGTACAGCTGCAGGCTGCTCCTGCAAAGCTAATGTAGTCATTTATAAGCCATAAGACGACCCTTCTGTCTTCATTAGCGCTCAGCCTGTGGGGAAAAGCTTCACACGGTTTTAAATTGTGTTATTGACGAGCACAACTGCATCCCGGTTATCAATTTCTGCTCCTGGAACGTGAACCTGGGCTGATGAAACCAACGTTGTCTTTTGTTCACCTCCCCAGTTTCCACTGGAGCGTCCACGGATGGACAGGGAGCGGCTGTGGGGTCTCCAGACCAGGAGGACCACGTGATCAGCTGGTCCCGTCACGTGTGCTCTAGTTGTTCCTGCAGACCAGCCTCAGGTAAGCAGAAATTTCTGAATCCCCCTGAGCGGATCGACACAACTAGCCGATTTTAGTAATTTTACTGTTAAACTGCGAGCTCTCTTGACCGTTATAGAGTTGTTACGTCATTTAAAAGGAGACGTTCCAGAGTTTACCATTCACGCTCAGAAGTGTTTGCTGTACAGAGCGACTCTCCTTAATGAAGGCGCTTGGGCAGGTGTGTTGCCTCGTCCCTTTAGAGTCTGTAAACATGATTTAAACAGGACTGACGTGAACAAGCAGCCAGCGTGTTTGTTGTTTCCAGTAGAGGATTTTAGTAAAACCTGCATTGAGACATCAAACACGCGTAGAAAACCAGCCACTTCTTTCTTTTTAATAAAATGTAAAAAAAACATTGCAAAAGTCTATTCCTACATAGCTGCAGTGGAGGGTCAGTCTTTTGAAAGGTCCCCTGTAGTATAGTAATGTTAATAATTCATATATGACAGTTTTTAGACCTTTGTTATGATACCAGGGAATGTAAAAGTATAAATTACATGTTTGTATAAATATTATTTAAACTTTACAGCGTTTTCTTGTTCTTTTCCACAGGCCGTCGTGTCGCTGCTGGGTGGAGGTAGATGCGTTCCCACAGAAGAACCCCCGTGGGTCACGTTGGTCTGTCTGTGCTGAGGTGAAGGCTCGGGCCCTCCGACAGCCTGGACTCGAACCAACAACCCTGTGCTTGCCAACCCGGCTCCTACACGCTGCGCTAGGGCGGCCCTTCGGACGTCGGCCCTTCACAGCTGACTTATTGTTCCATCACACATCCGGGGCCAGGTTCAGGCCGCAGACGGATCAGCCAAACTCACACAGACTCGGACATCACCAAGCTGCCCTGCGATGGTCCAGGGTCTCTGATGGACGACGAGAGCGCAGCAAGTCTCAAACTCCTGGAGGTGGCGTCCATTTTCTCCTCCTGGAAAATAAAGACAGTCATGACTCTTTGTTACACGGCTGAGTCACTGAGAATTACATTCTTTCAGAGGCGTTATACATTAAAGAGACCTAAGGACAGTAGTAGCTACTACAATCATAAAATTGGCAGTATCAGGTTTTCTCACAGCTTTAACAATTTAAAGGACTGGAAGGAAGTTTGAGGAGATAAACGGTGGCCAGGAAGCAGCAGGTTTTTGGTGCCATGGCTACGATCGCCCCAAACCAAGTCAAATTATTCATTTATTCATGCGAGTTGCAAATGAGGTGAGCTGCACACCCCGGCACCAGTGTGGGCGAGCGTGACTCATAAATGGCCCTCAGTCGTCACACTAGCCTTACCGAGACCGCCGGTGTTTGAACAAAACAGAGCAATTAGGGATTGAAATAGAAAAAAGGAGTGGATTATTGTTGGCCAGGTCAGTCCCGCTCGCCCTTTGTGTACCTGGTACTCCTGGATTTTGCGCCTGGACTCGTCTAACTGGTGCTGCAGCTTCCATATGATCTCTTTATAGTTGGTGTAGTTCTGTTCGGCCAGATCCCTCTGCTGCTGAGTCTCCTGATGGCACAAAACGGATTCTGTAGCATCGTAGCGGAATGGACGGCACATGAAACCGCACACATCTGAACCACGTCCCGCTTTAAAGTGTCAGATTTGTAAGCTTTGAGCGAGCTCACCACTAGGTCTCTGAAGTTCTCCATCAGCCCTCGGTCCGCAGGAACCTCCTCGCAGTGTTCCAGGGTCTCTTTCACAGTCTGGAAAAGACACAAACACATTGAGCACTTTACCAACGCTACTGAAGAGGCTGCCCCTACATGTCATACGTAATAAAAATGTTACTTTAGAATTGACCTGCTCTAAAAGTCAATCCTAATGAGCTTTCTAATGATCTAAAGTCCTCTGCACAACCCTTCTTTAGTCCAGGATTGTATTATTTCCCTGTTATTACAGGTCATCATTTCTGGCCAGGCATCAGACTGATGCGTGGCGCCAGACTGCAGGTGCTCTGGCTGGTTGTTTGGAGGTAATGAGAGCTTCAGCTCACACTTTCAGAGCAAAAGAAGAAAAAAAAAGAGCAAGTCAGGATGTGGTACACAAGCACAAAAACACGAGGAGCGACCAAACGGCCATCGCTGGCATCAGGGATTGCTCCCAGGCTTCTGCCAATAAAGCGTTCATTCAAAGCCATGCTGGAGCTTAGATGAACGACAATCGCTGCTGGAGCTGCTGGTGAGCGTTTATCTGCAGATACTCCGCTCAAACAGCAGCTGCTGCTTGCCTCGGATCTGCCAATCGCCTTGGTTCAAACAAAGCAGCACAAATAATAATTTAGCCATTGTGAAACACGCGGTTCAAGCGGGACCAGCAACAGTCTGAAACAAGTTTGACCTTGAACCAAGGTCGTTGGGGGGGGAGCAGAAGGCCCCCAATCCTCATGTAATCCTCCAGGTCACAGATTAAAGTCAAAGGCTGCAACCCGCGAAGCAGAGACGTAGACGTTGCCGTGGTGACGGCTGCTGTTCCTCTCTGCTCCTTTATTTTCCAGTCATGCTTTCCTCTCTGACCATCAGCTGTACTGGGAGCCTGTGCTCTCCGAGCTGTCTGCGCCTCAGTCAGACGCTTGGATCGGAATTATTTTCCCCCATGAGGTTCCGCCTCTTCTCTCCTCTGCAGTTTTCCAGCTATCATGTCTTTTCACCCTCCCTCTTCCCGAGTGTGTCTCTATCTCATTTCTGTCTGCTGCTCTGTGTGTGTGTGTGTGTGTGTGTGTTCCGGAGAAGGTAACATCTCACAGGTGCGCAGGTACACCTGAAGCTGCTCTTTCTGCCTGTTGTCAAAGCTATAAAGAACTGTATTTTATTCTTTTCTAACATTGATGTTGGTCACAATTAGGTGTAAAAACAAGTGCGGAGTGTCAACGTGCTCCTTGTAAAAGCTGTCAGCTATGAAAGGAAGCTGTAGAATACCAAGCTCCAGCACGTTTGTATTTTGCGGTATCTTTTTTTAATGCACAAGACCAACAGCTGCAGTCAGTGTTCCTGTTTGTTCTGTTCCCACTGGGTGTGTCTATTTTAAAATAAGATTGCTGAAAACGCAGTTTACACAAATACCATTTCAACGTTTCTCACTAAACGCTTTAGTATCCGAGTGAAAAGACATCCTGTTTACTCAGAGGTTAGCTGGGGACTACTTACAGCGGGCTTGTGTCTACGCCACATTTTCAAGTTTAAATGAGCTCGTTCCAGTTCGTACGAGGCGTTTTAATCGGTGCGACTTCTGGTAACCAGCAGCAGCTCTTTTAAACCCTAATGTATCGGCAGCGGGTCAGGACATCTTGTGGCCGTGTGGATGTGGTTAGCAGAAATTCAATGCCCAGATATTTCTGTCCTCCTGCTGCACATTAGAGGCTAAACAGGGTTTATTAGTCAAAGACTGACAGGATGTATTATATGGCTTCATTTGTTCCCTCCCCGCTTCCCCCTGCTGTCAAGAGTAGAAAGCATTTGGGTCAATATCACCTTTTAGTAAGTCATTTCAGACCGACATTAAATACCTGATTATGGTTGTTATGGCAACTATTACCACTGGCGACGGTCGTGTCAGTTCTCTTAGGATAGGTCAGTTCTTACATCAGCGTGTCTTTAGGATAGAAGAAGATAACACTCACCGTCTCCAGGTTCACCACGCGCTCCTGTGAAAACAAGAATGTTTGGTTTTAATAACAGAAATGTGGAATCCAGCTGAGTTACAGTACTTAACCTGAATTTAAACAATGATATTCACTTAAAGGAGCCATCCCATTAAATAAGGAGAACAAAGCGATCCCAGAGCTTGTTCCAACAAAGCCCTAAATGAGTTGATTCTTTTTGCTCTGCCCCAGTCTCAAATGTGAAAGAATCTTCTGTCTCCCGACGGGGAGTTTTCCCGTTGTCTACCTGTAACAGTTCGTTTTAACTTGGAGCTAAGCTGCTATGTTTGTATCATCACATTACAGGTTGATACATTACACATGCACGCCGCTCTATCAGCACTCCTGCAGCACCTGGCTGATCTTCCCTCTCTAACGATGCAGAAGTGATGCTGCGCCTCTTATCTGCCACTCAAACACACACCTGCTCCCCCTCCCGCCTCCCCCCACACACCACCTGCCTTTTTCCTTTAATATGATGATGGGTTGCACCAAGGGCCCTTTCTCTTCCTCAGCCCATCTCTACATTCCTATTCATCCACAGCCCCCTCTCACCATCCTCCAGTCCTCTCCCTCTCTAATTAAAAACTGGGCTGGGTCTGAGAGGCCTGATTAATTATTTCACGTGAGCTCTGGCAGGTGCCGTCACACATCAGCCAGATGGGGACCGAGAAGCAAACACAAAACCTGCAGATGCACAAAATGTTAAAAAAACAGGAAATCGGCAGACATTTGCGCGATCGGGGCCAATCGGAGCTGCTGGCCTGCCATCTGTTGATTCCGCTGTATCGGACAGGGATGAGGCATCTGGTGGCTTTTAAACCCAAAGGCCTCACGTCTGCAGCAATTACCTGCTAATCCAAGCAAGGCCTGTGACATCTGGACGCGTGCCTGGATATCAACGGCTAAACAATGGGAATATGAAGGGTACGTGAGGGAACTTCATCTTCCACCCAGCTTATATGAGCTCGATGGGAACCCGACCGTTTAGTTAAAAGATAAACAACAGACAACACCTACAAGTTGATGGAAAAGCCAGTTTAGAATGTAATTCACTGCATTCTGTGTTGATGTAGATTTGTTTCCATTTTATCTGCATGTGTCACCTTTACCTTAGACTTTTATATGATCTATAAATGAATATGCCTTGAATAAATCTGAACATTTTCATGCATAGACAGAAGATTTATGAAGATTCGGAGAGTAAAGAAATATAACCTAACCTCAATGAACCGTCTCTCTTCCTCCTTTCTGCAAATCTTCTCCAGGAGCTCTGAAATATAAGTTGTTGTTAATGAGCTGAGTTTGCACCATTTCACCCAGAAGCATTAGCATCAGTAAAGCTACTGAGGCTACTGTGGGGTCTTCATCATCTCTGAGCCAGTAGACATCCAGATGTACATTCAACTGAACAAAGAGCTGATGAAATGAAGCCAGGTTTCCCCTGCTGCCAAGCTTGATGGATCTGACTTAAAGGGAAGAACAAATGCTACGGTGAATAAATAAACATGTTGCAGCATGTAGCGACGATCACCAGTTTCTGCAGCAACAACCTTATGCTCTTTCTTGACCGGTTTCAATTGTTACCCGCTGCTTGTTTAATGAAGCGTTAATTTAGATGAATGCCTGTTGCCGTCTAGAGTAAACAAGTATTAAACTTTCAAATGCCACAATATTTTCTTGCAATTACCCTGCTTTTGTTTGAAACTGTGCTGGCAAAACAGGTGGTAATAAAATGGAATCGAAATCTCTTAATCAAGCGTAAAACACTCCAAAATGAAGTGTCAGAATAATGGCAGGTGGTAGAAGAAAAAAAAATAAAACAAGCCTGTCCTCAAAGATTACTGAAACACTGGAGGTAAAACATACAGGCGATGTTCAGGATTATCAGGATAATAAATTTACCCCGAGTCAGTTGCTGCAGCTTGCACAAGGGATCTGTAAAATGCTGCTAAGACTACTTTAAGACAAATACCCCAATAAATCTCATCGCTGTAAACTTTCCGGATTGAGGACATAAACTGCAGAAAAAAAGACGAATCAATTGCAGGTAAATTGGTCGAAATTACTTGTCACTATGAGATGTTTGGTGTATTTTCTGCAAACGCATTATTGTGTCTGTTTTTTTTTTTGCATACAGTGGGACTACAAGTCTTCGGACTTCTAAAGAAGCACATCCAGCAACTGCATTACTGAGAAGCTATGTTCAAAGCCCAGCAGATAAGATCTTCATTTGCACGCCTTCAGTTCAAATATCCAGATCTCGTACTCGCAGTAGCGTGCTGATTACTCTTAGATCGAATTACTGAGGAGACCGTATCAGTGTTTGCGCCTGCAGTGCTGACGGAGGAGCCGACTTTGGTCAGGTGGCTGATTCTGCAGACAGAGAGCTGTTTTCTGCAGGACATCTAGAGGTAGTGCACAAGAATTAGAGAAAACACAAGGCACATTCTCACACGCGCTAAAGTTGGCAATGATCACATACAGGTGGATGTTTAAAACCCAGACCACCATTCTGGGCAGAAAAGTAAAAAAAAGGTTCTTTGTTTTAGCTCCAAAAGACAGAATGATTCACTGCAAATTAGAGGATACAAAAAGCGTGTGACTGGTTTAAAGATCAAGGAAAATTTTAAAAGCCTATTTGAAAATACATGTTGCTTCAGCTTCAAGAAATTAAAGAGATTCAGATGTTCCTGAAATCAGGCCTGAGCTGCTTGAATAATAAGGTTAGGCTCATGATTCAGAGCTTTGATGCTTCATGTGTGATTCATTGACAGGCCTAAATGAGGTGGTTTAAATAAAAACATGAATAGACACCAATATTCCTGATTAGACGTCAACCTGCCAGAGAAGCAGACCGAAAATAGCTAAAAATAGCCAGTTCAGTGCTTCTCTCGTTGATATGTGGATATTTTTTATCGTAAGTTCTGGCAATTAAGAATAAATGAACCTTTCTTTTCCATGCTGAATGAGTTCAGCAGCCTCTCCTGCTGTTCCAGGCATTGTTGGAGCGACGTTTTCTCTGACTCCCAGCTCCTTCTGAGTGTGTTTAACTGATCGGTGGTCTCTAGAAGCTGCCTCCTCTGGCGCTGTTCTCTGAGCACGCTCTCCTGCACCTCCTCACACAGCCAGCGCAGCTTTCTCTGGCGAGTCACAGGAATACAAAAATCAATGCAGTGCAGCATCAGGTATTGGCGTCAGCTTTATCTGGTTATCTCCATCTTTAAATACCAGTCTTAAGGAAAGAAAAATGACAAGTTAGGCCTTTAATCCTATAATGTCAACCAACTCACAGTAACAAAGAGTGGCTGCTGGTGCCGGCTCCTATTAGACATTTCATTACAAACTGTTTTCTGCACACTAATTAATACCGAGAACATCAGGTACGAACCCAAATCTCCAAAACTGTTTATTATGAGAAAACAAGGGAGAATTTAGTTCTTTTGTGAGGAAAATCCCTTTCATTAAAAGTGACCCTTTTTTAGTTTAAAAGCCTTCATTTGCTTCAGTACAGGCCGAGCTGCAGGCTCGCAGTTCACTAATTCTCTTTGAATACAGGCCATAATTATTAGTTTTTAATTAGCAGCTGCAATTCCAAAACAAATGGGGCTAAAACAACCACAGTGGCCATAAATGAAAGTGTAAATCATACCTAGACTTTTTGGTGTACGGGGCTAATTATCTCTCAAATATCACAGCGATTAATTCTTGTAAATGAACATAACATCAGGGATTTCATGGTCATCAACAGTGCTTCATTTGCTGAATTTTAAATGTACTGAGAGACATCTTTATTGGTCAAGCCAGTAATAATGTGGTTTTTAATCATACCTTTGTCTCAGCGAGCCAATCCAAGGGGGTTTTCACCAATCCGGGCTTCTGGGGGCTTTTCTATTGTAAGGACCACAGATTAATTCACACACAAAATAAGAAGGCACAAAAGCATTCTGGTATTCTCATTAAATACCAAAAAAAAGATGTTTCACAGGTGTTTTGCAATGTCTGTGAAATTTTGTCAAAGTTTGAACTTTTAAAAGAAATTCCTACAACAAACACACAAGTTTTTATGGGTCTTAAAAACGAGCTTCGAGTGAATGTTCCACCCTTTCCAGACAAGCTTATCAGCACCGACACAAGACCAACAACTGAGCGCTTTGAGTCAACATCATCAAAAATGTTAACAAGCCAACAGAAGTGTAGCAGCTTCTTTAGCCCATTAGCTCAATAATAAAGGGTTTGGGTTGGGTTTGTCACGATAAGGACACAATTTAAAGATGTATTAGACTGTGACTTCTTTGTAGGGGAGATTACTTTGTCCTAGGCCTTGGCAATCAAAGTGTCGACAAAGATGTCAAACCGGTTTCAACAAGCCGTCACTCAAAAACACACATTTCCACAGTTGTTGCCATGGCAGCCCAATATTTGACTGTTTGGAGGACATCATCTTTAGAGGGGTTCGAATGCATGCTGGCATGACTGTGTGGGAAGATAAACCGCGCTCTTCACTCTCTTTTACTCTTTCCCCAGCCATCAACGCTACCTCTGTGGCTTGGCAACAAACAGAAGGGAAACTGAAAAGCTTCATATGTGGCTTTGGAAAGTGCTTCTGTGGCGTGGACGTGAAAGCAGCACCAGTGTTTACTTCCGACTCTGCTGTGGAATCCAAATATCTGCCGATGCAATCCATTTCACAAGATTATCTACTTATGTTTCCTAATTTATCTTTACAATCGATGTGTACATTTATGCAAATAGCTTGGCAAAACTAACAGGTTACTGCAGTTGTTTTCCACAAAAATGCTCTTTAAATTCACATCTGATGGCAATTTAATAAGTCTGCAGCAGTAGGGCTGCAATTTACACCCATGTCCTGCAGCCTGGCTGTACTGTAAAATGACAGTTGAAGGATATTATCTGGACTTTATGGACCATTCAAACATTTATAAACCACTAGTGTAGAGACACTACAAAAACCAGCTGGAGCAAATGAGCATGTGAATTCTAGTCCTGCATAGAGATTTTTTCCTTTACTGGAAAGTAGCAGAAACTTTTATTGCTATGATAGCGTTTATAAATCATTCTGGCAAGTGATAAAATCGTGTCGACTCCCCCATGACAGCGCAGCCGCTATCAGGGAAAGTTTGCCTAAACTTTTAAATTTAGAGCTTCATCTGGAGAGGAAGAAGGGCAGTGAGAGGTAACAGACACCTAATACGGCACTAAACTGTTAATGATCCCCCTCATTAGGCCAATCGCTGGCTAGACCGGCTCCTTTTCAACATGACAAATTGCAGATGAGGTGAAGCGTTTCCTGGTGCGGCGGGCTGTGGCACTGTTAGCTTGGATTAGGGAATCTATAAGCAGATAAGATCTGGCTGGAGTCATTAGCCAGAATAACCGATGGAATGCTCATTCAGATGTGAGCATTTGCGGAAATTTTATTGTGAAAATGTCATTACTAACAAGGCTATACTTCATATAGCATATCTGACATACATTATACAGAAAGACATGCAGCATCATACAACAACGCTACATAAGTAGTATACAATTACCTTCAGACTGCTTTGACTGTTCCTAAGAAGGCTAGAACAGGCTGCTTCGACTTCTTCACCCATGGAAGAAAGGACTGCTTCTTGCTCGGCCTTAATTGTTAAAATCTTCTGCTCCAACCGCATAACCATCGACTCAGATGTGAGTCGTTGCTGACGGGAACTGTCCTGTAGGTTTGAAGACAGTTAAAGATCGAATAGTAATAACACGACAGTAGAATACCTTTACAGTGGTTATACACTACAACCACTAAGGATGAACATCGGGGACACTTCGTTTCATTTTCTAGCTCTGAGCTGTTGAAGGTGTCCCCACCAAGGCACAGCCCAATCAATAGGGCCATAGCACATGAACTAACTCAGCAGCCCAGTGGATCATTATTCCGCTCCCTAGATAATAAAGTGCCCATGTTACACCCATAAAAGCCCCTCTTTGTCCATCCAACCGATTGAGAATCCATACATGGATCCCACCAACTTTAACCAGCTCGGTGCAACTTATCAGAGCACTGTCAGACTGTTAAACAGAGCTCAATAAAGAAGGGTGTTGATTCAGGATTATTTAACCCTGCACTAGCTTAGTTGCATAAGCAAAAGTCTTTTTTTCAAAAACTGTTTTCTGAAAGTGCACACATGAAAGAGGGGTTTACTTTTTCCTCCAGTTCTTCTTTGAGCAGGTGGTATTTATTCTGAAGAAGTGCAAGTGCCTGAGTCTTTTTACTGAGCTGCGCTGCCATCTTATCACATTCATTCTTCATCTTGTCCAGCTTGATCCGCAGCATCCCACACAGCTCCTTGTCTGACGCAGCATCCTAAAACGTAAGAAGTGGACGCGTTTCAGGTTGTGTCTGATCAGCGGTTAATGTGATCTCCAGGGTCGCACCTGTACAGGGAAGACAAGAGCGGCATGGATTTACACAGCGCCATGTGTTGACATAAATGCTGCCACAGTGGAGGACAAATTAAATATAACAAATAAATGTGATTATATTTTTCCCTGAGCACCGACTGTTTTAAAACTATATGAACTGTAGAAGTCCTTCAAATAAATAGGTGGATTTCTTAGAAACAACCTTAGGCTGTTGCACAAAAGCCTTTAACAAATGTGTCCTTACTGCAGACAAAAATGACACCATTACAATGAGCTACAACAGATATAAATGACATTCTGCACCGCAAAATGGGCTAAATGGAATCATATCAGCGAGGAGCAACGTACCCACGAGGGCTCATCATTTGAGATACTGCGGGGAGGTGGGGTGAAGGGCCAACTAAGTCAAGTGAACTCCCCCATCCCAGCTCCGAGACTTCTGAGGTCTGGCATCAATGTTTTTAAAATATTCAAGCTCCGAGCGCTGAATCGGCTATGAGGAGCCACGGGGGCACTGCACGCCATTAAGAACTCAGCTATCCTTCGTTCACCTAAACGCAGAGGACGGCGCTCAAGCCAGTGAGGAAAATCACCCTAAATGACAATTCGCTCTGTGCCAGGCTGAGTCAGAACTACACCAGATGTTTAATGCCAGATGTTTAATGCCATCTCATGCTGAATCTGAAACGAGCAATAACAATCTTAAAAATAAGCATGTGGTGCTCTGTGATTTAGCTGCAAAACAAACTTTGTGACCTTTCACATACGAAATAAAAAAGTATAGAAAAAAACTACGTTTTTTGCCTTTGGTGGTGCTACCTGTTCTACTCGTCCTCTTCCTTTATTGATTAAAAAAATGGGAGTTTGTCAATAAAAGATGTTACCTTAAGTTTGTGGACTCGTGCTTGGATTTCATCCCGCTCCTGCTGGCAGAGTTTGAGCGTGCAGTTGATGCTCTTCAGCTCTTTCTGATGCACGTCTCTCTCCAGCTGCAGCTGCTGTACCAACGCTGTGTGCTCCTCCTGCACCGCTGTCAGCTTGGCCTGTAACTCGAAGAAAGACTTCTGGAGGTCCTTCTTGTGCTTCTCCTCTTCGGCGAGCTGCTGGGAAAGCCCAGCGTTGGCTGACTTCATCTGCACCAGGGCAGTTTGGAGATCAGCCTGCATGCTCTGCTCTCTCTGAACGCTTTGGACCTGAGCATCAATCTGCTCTTTAAGCTTCATCTTCTCCTCCATTAGTCTTGCCTGGACTGCAGCCTGATGCTTTGTCATCTCCTCTAGGACAGCTGAAGACTCCTTTAACTGGAGATGGGACAGAATTCAGTACATTAGGATAGTTCCCAGCATTTTACCTCATCATCAAAAGTTTCTTTACTCAGTATTTTTTTGAATGACACCATGTCCTTCATTTTAAGATAAAAAAAAAATAGTCCGTGCTCCTCCCTTGCGTGATTTTAAAGACGTTCCCTATTTATAGATGTTCAACCCCCACACCTCCTGAATTTCCTGCTCCAGTGACAACTGGCGCTGGCGGTTGTCGGCCAGCTCCACGTCCTTGCTGTGGAGCACTTCTTCTCTCTGGGCCAAACGGCCTAGAATTTCATCGAGCTCCCTGCGGGTCACCGCGGTTTGCTGGCTCAGCGCCTTCAGCTGGGCCTGGGAACTCTCGTTTGCCCTGGCAGCCTGGAGGGAAAGAGCGGGAGGGAGGAAGGAAATGAAAAATGACAAACGAGGAGGAGGAAGATGGTGCACAAAAAAACAATAATGATGAGCAGAAGAGAAAGAATAACACCAAGAAAGAGGGAGAGAAACATGTGCAGTACAGCTTTGGCACTGATAGGAAAATGCTTGCACTCAGCTCCCTGATAAGGGACAATGGTCAGGTCTGTTGAAGGCAGATTGCTTCTAATACTGTGGCTTTGACTGAAATTTGCAAAGACTTTGCTTCAGTTCAGAAGCTAATCATTTAATTGAGCACTTGATTCTCTCCCTTAATTCATTAAGGGGGCAGAAATGATTTTATAATGAATTCCTGTCACGTTGGGCATACCAGGTGGGGGGCCCGTCTGTAGGTGGGCACTGGGCGACGCTGCAAAGTTGAAGGTGACTCGTGTGGATCAAATGGAACGGAAGTCGCAGACAGGTGACTTTTAAAAAAAATAATAGCCTGTTGCTAATTATCGACCAAGTGCAACTTCTGGTGCGTACTTCACAGACGTGCTTGGGGAGACTAGATTTCACATTTGGTTAATTATAATTAAGTTAATTGGAAATGCATAATTTAAGTTTTCATTTGAGACAAGGGCCTCTCTTTTGTAGATAAATGAACAAGAAAGCTGTGTGCGAGTATACCGTGTGCGCTTTGATAGAACATTGCCATTCTTTAAAACTAAATTTCATAAGGTACATTTCGTAAGGTAAATAATATGTGTTCATATGTATTATTAAACATTTTAATTAGGGGTTTTAGAGGAAACACACGAATAAAAAATTCTAAATATTTGACTACCTTTGTCTTCCTCATGATGGGTTGGGATTCTTTTTTGTCCCTAAACCCTGAGATGTAATTTTGACTGCCTTGTTTAACAGTTAGCTACTAAAAATATCTGAAATATAAGTTCTGGGTAACAGAGAGGACATTTTGTTCTGCCCAGTGCCTGTCATTGACAGCTAAGCACTGATGTCAGCAGGTTTTAGATCAGCGGACATGGACCAACAAGAATACCTGTTCATATTCTCCTGATCACTGCTTCTAAGGTTAACAACAACAACCTAGCCAGTGTTTAAACAGCGATGCATGCACCACCAGTCCACATCTATAAATGAAAGGAAGAAAGGCAGTTGTTTTACTGGAAGGAAAGTTGTTAACATGAGATGAACCTGCTGGCAGCTAAACAGCATTCAATTTAAAGCACCCCATCCCGGCATACTAAACCTGCCAGTTAATCCTCATTATACTTTGTTATAATCTGAAGTTAAAAGACCATTAAATGAATTTCCACTCTAATGAAATTAAACTTTTGCAGTATGTAAGTCAGTGTGGCTGGTTAAGATAATTGCTGCTCACAAGGAAACAGCCAGTGTTTTAACAGCATCAGTGTCATTGCTCTGTGATCTAAGCACCTGCTGTAACTGACCTGTGCAGCCTTGTCCATCTGAAAGTGAGTCTGAGCCCGCTCCTCCTCCAGCTCCTTCTGCAGTCTCCTACATTTTGCCCTCCACTGCCGCAGAGCCTCTTGAGCTCTGGTCTTCAACTCATCCCTGGACTTCTGACTTTCTTGGAGTAATGCCTCCTTCTCCTTCCTCTCAACCTGCTCTTTGCTCTGGAAGAAATACAATCTTTGAACCTCACCACTGCATGGTTTAATTGTTATAAAGTACTGGCCTGCAGCACTGCAGCACAGACCCTTAATTCTTCCAGCTTTTGCAGCTCCTGCTCCCTCCACGCCAGGTCCAAGGACAATTGCTAGAGAGCAAAAATCAAAGAGACGAATGACATTACTGTCTTACAGTCACAGGTAACAGTGGGTACACAATAGAAGACAAATACTGAAAGAGAGTTTAAGAGGAAGGAAGACTTTTAACAGGATGCGACTACAAGGTGGCATAATGCATGTCGAGTTTGCAGGAGAGGGAGAGAAAGTTCAGAGAATGTTTGTGC
Organism: Tetraodon nigroviridis; assembly: GCA_000180735.1. Lineage (NCBI taxonomy): Eukaryota > Metazoa > Chordata > Actinopteri > Tetraodontiformes > Tetraodontidae > Tetraodon > Tetraodon nigroviridis. The sequence continues at coordinate 734,393 of CAAE01014590.1, forward strand.
TTTTCTGCAAAAATCTGGTCAATAAAACTGATTGTGATTCTGGTTAGGCACAGAGGTATCAGGAGTATGCAAGTCTGCCGTTTCTGAGCATTGACCGTTAAAGATCTGTGAATTCTATTTTGATCCAACCATGAGAGTTGCCTCAGGTGGTACATGCAATCACCCACCACTCATCATTAATGCCTCCTCGGCAATGAAGGCAGCGTGGGGGTTTAAACATACTGCAAATAAAGAAATGTTAGACAGTGGAAAGCTGCGCCAACACTTCAACACACATTCTCACAAAGTGACAGGTTGCACTTGTCTAAGAAGGGGTAAATTCATTCCAATCTCCCGTGTTAGTTGTCAATTCCTCTTAGGGTTTTAAGCAGATTAAGTGGCATCGAGTTGGCAGGAGATGTGAAGATAAATGAAATGCAACCAGCAAACTGAAACAAGTCAAGCTGAGTTGGCAATGGTGACAATGTCAAACCTCACTTATGTTCCTTTGTGTGCAAGCCAGCTGACAGATCCGGTGTTTTCTTTTTAGAATTCTAATCTGTTCAGACAGTAAACTGCACATGCTCCACCTCCTCGGTCTCCAATGGTGCTACACACTTTCATCTTGGGTACACACCTCCAGAGTCTTTCTGAGCTCTTCAGCCTCAGTGGTTGTGGAGGTCTGGCAATGCATTTGCAGATGTGCGCCTTCTTTTTCTGGGATCCCTCGATCTAGAGATATATTAAAAACAAAATACTGAGGTAAAAAATAAATAAATAAATAAAGGTTATATTAATAAAAATGAGTCCCATGAGTTCTTGGTGGCAAAGAGTTGGTAGGAAGCACTAACATAATGAGTAACAGGTAGGAATCATCATGGAACCATAGGACAGAAGAAGGACAGAGCGATGTCACTTAATATTTATACTTTAGTGTCTTTAACGTGCAGATGAATCACTTGACACCTGGTCCAGAGGGGAGTCAGTGCTCACTGCTCTACCAATGATTGGTATCCCGGTGACTCGGGACAGAACGAGCAATAAAATATGTGAACAGAATATAAGAGGACTTAATAAGGATTCCAATGTCTAAATACTGGGAAATATCAGAAGACTACAGTGAATGTCCTTATATTATGATGGTAACCAGTACTCTGTGTTCTTCAATGCTTTACAATATGTTTTTCAATTCTATAAAGTGTGTCCTTTTGTGAAATTAGCGCTACAACATTTCATCTGTACTTCAGAAAATGCTACATGTATCCGCTCAGCCATATAAAATGTTGTGTCCACAACCCCTGTTTATTCAGGAATATATTCATTACCTGACCAATGTGGTCTACTTCTCCCCATCTCCCTGTGGAAGTTGTTAGCACGTAACTGAGTAACATGCTGAGAAGCTTCCAGTTGAACGCTTTGAAGCTCCGTCTTCGCTTTTCTCATCTTGATAAGTTCAGCACGCAAGTCTTCCACCTGAGGATCAATGGACAGGTAGATGGAAATAGATAAGGCTGTCTAATCCTCTTGAAGGATGCAACAGTTGACCGTTCTGTCTCCTGAGGTTTCGGTTGGTGTGCAAACGTGGTCAGGCGCAGCTGTAAACAAACCTCTTGAACCAGTGACTCCCTGCTGTCCTCAGACTCCTTGAGCAACTCTGCGGCCCTTTCCAGCTCCCGATCCACCTGAGCATAACAGCATCAGGATGATGGACGGACATGTTATCATGCCATTAGTTCTTACATGAATACACACTGTCACCTTTGACCTGTCTACTTTCGAAAGCCTGCCAGTCATGGCGTCTTGTCGCTCATGCCCTGCAACCTGGCCTTGCACACAAGTCTGTGAAACACAATACAGGACGATTAAAATCCAAAACTCATTTGAAAATAAATATTCGCACAGTTAACTATCTAAAAACTAATCAATGATGTAACGTTTTCTCACTGAAAATTAGACGCCATTAGAACAGTGTGATTAGATTTGTCACTGTCATTAGGGGTTAGAATGAGTTTTAGTTGTTGTTATTGTTATAATCGTGTTTTTTGGCTGTCATTAGGTGCAAGAAGGAAGCATGAGTTACAGCTCATCCGAGTGTTTCCCATTTATATTTGGAACGTATTACTGGCATCATTTAAGATTTGTGCACAATGCTAACATCCCACTCAATCCCACTCTGAGCAGACTGTGGTGATGAATTAACGGCTGCTAGCAATATCATCCACCCAAGTGACTCATCATCTACTTGATTCACATCGCAGCAGGCCCATCAGTGGGGAATAAATGTGTTCTCTCCTCTCATTTCACTCCCGCTTTTTTACATTCCTGTTTTTTTCTTCATTTTCTCATGCTTGTTTACTTATTCTTAATTTTTGGACAAATGCATTATCTGCCAGTGCCTTGGGCCCCGCTGGTGTCCCATCAGGGTAGTACGGGGGAGTCGAATGCAAATGAAATGGTAGCTACTACCATTACAGATAGTAATGCTGAAAAGTTTAAATCGCAATAAGTTGTTGGCCCGAACACAGCTACACAGCGCCCCCCTGTGGCAGAGAGATCGCATTTCAGTACGGATGGATTTTCTTTTCTCTTGGAAGGGACAAATTAGCCAAGCAAAAATCTTCAAAATCGAGTAGAAAATCAGGTTTGGGTACTTAGAGACACCATTATCCCAATGAGGTATAATGTGTCTAAGTGAAAAAGGCATTTTCAAAGGAATTATTCAAGGCAGAGTTAAAATTGACTGTGAGCACCTGGAGCGCTTCAAGCTGTGACTCCGCAAATCTTAAGTGCACATAATGACAGCCCTGACTCAGTTATTAATGTTTAGGACAAATGCAGTCTCAGAAAAAAAAAAATGCCTGATACAAAAACAGCATTCACTGGCTTCAGTAGACACGTTCACTGCGTCACAATAATAGGCACCAGCGCTGTACAGTCCAATATAATATACGACGTCTAGACGGCACAGTGAGAACGCCACTTTAGCACAAGAGGAGGGCAGTATGTCTGACAGAAACTCCTCTATAGAGTGTGCTCCTTTTAACTTTATACTGGACAAGTGTGACGGCCTCTTTTGTATCAAATTTTGTGCATATTTTAGTGCAATAAAAATAAGTAAAACTAAAAGCCAACTTGTAAAAATGTGGCGGTTCCATTTTCACACATTAAAAAAGGCTTTTCTTTCTGTGGTTAGTTAGGGTTAACCCGAACCCTGACCCTAAATGTGAGAGGACGAGAGTGTCCATATAGCGAGGGACGTGAGGGTTCGAGTGCGTAAAGGGAAGCATCACCTCCTGCAGCTTGCTGGATACTCCTGCTTGCTGATCGAGCCTCCGTTCTTGTCCCGTGGCCCTGTGCTCTGAGCGTATTCCTCTCTCCAGTTCCTGCAGACGCTGCTCCACATGAGAGGGCACCTGCAGGCAGTGATGATGAAGAGGCTGCTGGTCGGGCAAGACATCGCAATTGCTCAAGTGGCAGTAAGATATGAAAAATGAGACACCGGTAATTAAAAGTATGGGTGTTCAATACAAACTGAACAGATGTAATGTACTCATGTTGCAGGGATTCTTTTTTTTTTTTTAAATCATTTCAAAAGTTTGTCATTTATAGTATAATATTCAGGGACCTGCGTCGTAGAGGTCATCACATGACCTATGAGGTTCTCCATGGCTTGCCTGGTTTCAATATCAGACCTGTAAGAAAAAAAACAGAACTCTGATATATTAGAAAAAAAAGTACATATAAATGCAAAACATGCACTTCCCAACATATTATGAAGATTAATACGGAGAAATATAGCGATGAATGAAATTAGTGCGGTCAGCAGCCCAAAGCGAGATTTTAATTACTTTAAAATGTCAAATTTTAATGTGTGCTACGAGAAAGATGTAGTGATGTTTGCCTTTAGGCTGTCATTTCATCATATATCCAATGTTTCAATGGCATCTTTACCACTTTTGAATGGAGAGAGAACTCATAGTGATCACAAACAAAAAAATGTTAATTTCATTTTAGTGGTTCAGCAAAGTTATTAGGTCTATATATTACAGATAAGTTACGGAAAGAAATAAATTAAATTCCCCTCTGCGCTTGTGTGAAAAAGTAGATTTTTGTCGTACAAAATGTTCAAAACCACCGATATAAAACGCTTCTGCATTCAAGTCAAGGCCATGCAAGTTGACCAAAGCTAGACTGTCTTGTGCTCCACGTCAGTATACAAAAGGTAGAGACATCATATAATAAGAATATAAACCAGTCTTTTATAAACTTCATGTAATTTCTAATAAAGTTTCTGGTCCTGGTTGGGTATGTAAAATTAAAAAAAAATCAAAACAAATGTCAAATTATCAAACAATAGTCTGAAATTAAATGATAGAAAAGTTCTTTTGTGTTCCTGCCAGAGGTAAAATGTGACTTTCTAAATGTTGAGGTATTGACCTCCCCAGTACCTATTTCTCCTGAGGATTTCTCTATCTAGGTCACCAGACAGTCTCTGCTGGTCACTGCGCAGATCCTTCAAGGACCGATGAACAGTTCTGATCTAAACAGTGACAGAAATACAGAACACAAAATAATACACATGTTAGACAAAGCAAATCACAACTGCAAATATGTAACATTTTAAGTAAGGACCCTTTTTGAAGAGATGTTTTAAATTAAATACGAAAAAAGGTAAACCTTTGCAGGTTTAATTTAAATGTTTCTGGTGAAGTGCCCTCTAGCGATCATATGTTAGAACGACACGACAACTAGAACCTGGAATGTTTCTTCTTTTGCTTGAGAATCCCTTACTCCTTCATTTGTCCCTTTGCTGTCTTTGAAGTGAACACTGGCAGATTGAGACCTTCTTCTCCTTCCCGTAGTACCTCTACGATCCCTTATAGGAGAGTCGGTGTGGAAGTGTTCATCTTAAAAAACAAGCAGGTTGTGTTTTGTTAAATCTGATCATTGTACGGCTGCAGAAAGCAAGGTGCTTAAAGTCTTTCTTTCTAAACACCTGTTTCCAGGTCGCTACTGTGCAGGGAGGTTGGTGACGCGGTCTGGACACCGGTGGATCTGCCCAGCATCTGCGTCTGCGTCTGAAAGTGGTTGATTACGTCCATCAGGTTGCCCCCCAGCTGCAACAAGCATGCACGCATGAGTGGAAACAGCAAAACTAACTAGTAAAAAGCAAGAGGAAAGGATTAGTGAGGTGTAAAGGCCACATACCTGAGCCATGGCTTCAGCTTGCGTGTCGGCATAGTTCCTGTACTGTCCCAAAGTTTGGTCCACTTTAGTCAAGTTCCTGCTAGTGTCCTGTGGCCCAAAAGGCAGATTGAGTGAACAATCGTTTGGGAAATCTTTGCACCAACTACACAGAAAACGCTTAAGGACAGAGCACAGAGGGGAAACACCTGCAAAGTGTTTGCCAGTATGTGAAGTTTGTCGGATATGTCCGCTGTTCGAACTTCGTCTCCGCTCTCACTTGGTCGGTCCCGGTCCCGCTCCCGGTCCCGGTCCCGGTCCCGGTCCCGGTCCCGGTTCCCGGGTCCCCGGTAGGCTTCACGCCGCCGGGACCTGTCGTATGAATCCGACTCACTGCTTGGTGTGTCCATAGTCAAAGACCTAAAGGACAGTAGGGAAAAATAAATATCTAAGCGGTTTAATCTGACCAATCGTGACCTGCCCCGGTGACACATCGACAATGAGCCTAATGCTCGCTTAAAACTTTACCTACTGGTATACGCTATCAAAAGAAAAAGGAAACTCCCCACTGTTACCTGGATAACTTGAAGGTGTGGACAGCTACTTAACACACAAATGATTATAACTCAAACAGCCGTCTTCCCAATAAATCACTACGCTGGACATTGTTGGTGGTCTTGGTCCTCTGCGCTAGCAACAGGGGTAATTATCTTTAGCTAGCTAACCCAGCGTTAGCAAACAAACTTAGCAGAAACGATGTAAAAACACAAATGGCTCCACATGGTTAACGGGGTGGTACAATCCAAATGTTAGAAAAATCAACTTGTTAAAAAGGTTGGTCGACTGCTGGTTGAGCAGCAGCGAGGTGAAGAACAGTTGTCTGTTTACTGCTGTTTGGCAACTCAAACTAGCCGCGTCTGAACAGGAAAAACAATCGACGCCGCAGCCTGACGCAAAGGACGCTGGGAAATGTAGGCTGTCGTCGTAGCAGCAGTGCGCAAACTTCCTACTGGTGAACTACATTGTCCAAAAAGTTTCTTTAGCGCTACTACTGCCGCTCTTCAGGTACAAAAAAAGTGTCATTCAAAACCTGTGAAATAATGATGTAAAAACGTAGGATTCGTTTGTCGAGCGAGTTATTTTTTTTAACAGAATAACAAAACACAGAGAATAACGAGCCTGGACAAAACGACATGATTATCTTTGTCTGTCACATGAGTCCACCCTCTTCTCAGGTTGAAGACCACCTCCGAAACCACCACAGGGCTGCAGATGTCCGTCCTACAGCATCCCCACCTTCACATGCTCCTGCGGCCTTTGTGCAGCAAAGTGCGGGCGGAACTCTCCGGCATCTACCTGAGGAGGACACCTCTCCAAAGAAAGGTCGCTAAACTCGGGCTCCTTGGTCAAACTTCTTGTTGTGGACACTAAAGGGATCTACCAGGTGGAGAGACAGACTCGTTTGGGGGATATTTCGCAGCGACCGCGCGCAGATCCAGCATGCAGACGCTAAGATGCGCGCTTCTGGCGCTCGTCCTCCTCCCCGTCGGCGGCTGCTCGGAGGCTGCTGACTCCTGCCCCGCTGTCTGCGAGTGCTCCGAGTGGAGATCTCGCACCATCTCCTGCTTTGACATTGATATTCTGCCCAGGTTCCCTGCAAACACGGAAATATTGTAAGTAGGCGAGCAAAACGCATCTGTAAAAGCGCTTTCTGCATTTGGAATAAGTGCTTCTAACCCCGAAAAAAATCATTTTAACATCAAATGATTATTTCTTCAAAGTGTTCCCAGGGGGATCCGGAGCGCGTCTGTTGTGTTAAGTGGTTTTTCCTTTTCAAGGTATTACTTTCGTCTGTTATACAGCCCACTAGCAGAGTTTCCGACGTCAGAGTGACTTCGGATTAGGATTTGTCTGAAATTACCTCAATTTTGAAATATGCTACGCTGTGAGAAACTGCCCTGCAGAGTGAAATCTCGAGCTATGATACTGCAAAGATGTGTTAGTTTGAGGCATATTTATTCAGAACATTTAACTTACTTTATTATAACTAATTTATTCCGTTGCAGATCGACGCACTTGTAATTTGATGGTTTCATTTGTGTAAATAATTGTAGAGTTATTTATATTATTTAAGTTGACTGTAATGGTAAGAAGGCAATTAGTCTTGAGAGCAATTAGCCAGCGCGGTTTATTTATTTCAATAAAGCTTCAGTTTAGTGGAGATGAATTTGAAAATAGTTACATTTTTTTTCCAAGACTGAAAAAAACGATGGCCTTTCTCAAAAGTTCAAATCTAAAGTAACATATAAAGCTATTTCTTGGCTGTGTTTGGTGTCTCACTGGCAGCCATCTCACCAGTTGCTAAGCATTAAGTGCATGAGTGCACTTGACAAACAAACCAAAAACAAAACCCCTTTTGACCAGCAACTGGATTTAAATCCAAACTTATGTAACAATAAAAAATATAGGCAATGTTCTTCAATGTAATTTAAGCCCTGGTAAAGGCTGGTAAAGAGCTAAATTCTGCAGCCTCACCAAAAGATGTCAGTAAATACACACACGCATTAAACAACAAAGTAGAGAATCCATTCATTACATGAGAAACATCTGAACAAGACTTTTTTGTCAGCTTTAGTAGAGACACTCTGGGGGCATGTAGGAAACTTCGTAATCGTCACACTTCACGGCGTGCCAAAAAACATGCAGGGAATATCAATAAATTACACATTTAGGGAAAAAATTAGGTTTGGAGCAAACACCTTCCATGTTCCATACAGTGGTGCCATTGTTAAATTACTGTTTGTGACACTAAAGATGGAAGAACCGCAGATTTTATGAAGGAAAACCTCTTTGCTCTCCTGATAGTATCAAAGTTAAAAACAGCAGGGTGAAGACTAGATAAATACATTGTTTGGACGATAAAAGAGTGTTCTTTGTGGTCTTCATGGCCTCTGACAGGAACGCCATATTGTGATTAATGGTCTCTTTACACTGAAACTGTACTTGAAACTGTTTTCCTGCCCAAGCTAAGAAGCATAGCCCTCTATGCTTCTTCAGCCAAGTACCAGAAGCTCCAATCAACATTCTGGCAGATGAAACACCCAGAAGCATCCTGGTGCTTGCCGAAGATCGATTAAATCCTCACCACAAATTAGCAGGATGAGAAATTTGGCTAATTTGAAATAACATCTTGCTGTAGTTAATTGATCTTCTAGTGTTTCTTGCGTTAAAAAAAATGTTGGATTTCGTTAGTGGAGGAAGAACAGAACAAGAAGTTCTATTACCAAAACAAAATGTGAATGCAGAGCTGGGCGCATGTGTGTGTTCCGAGTCTGGACTGGTGTGTGTGTGTGTGTGTGTGTGTGTGTATGTTTGTGTGTGTGTGTGTGTGCGTGTTGGCTGCTCCACATGTCACTGGGAGTACGAGAGGCAGAACAGAAAGCACAGACACGCTAAGAAGCTGCCGTAGCGTGACTCCCGACAGCGTCTGGACGCTGCGTTCAGATATATTTACCCTGAACAGCACATTTCTCAAACACCCAGTTCAATCCATTTGTGAACAATTACTAAAATAAAAAAGACTTCAAAGAAAGGAGAAGAGAGCAATTTCAGTTATTCAAAACCCTTGTTTTTTTTGGACTGGAGCAGAAATGGGATGAAACACGATGTCTGTCCTTGTGACTCCTCAACTAACACAGTCAGATGAGTGGAAGGCTAACGCTGCTGCCTAAAGGGGAGCAGATGAGCGCTGGGATCTGCTGTGAAATCAGGTGAGCTGGATGTTGACCAGGTGATGGAGACGCGTGCCCTTACCGCAAGTGCTGTGAGAAAAACAGGACTTCTGCCGCCATCGGAGATCAGAACGGTGATGATGAAACTTCCACATCTGAAATATCAGAGTTATGAGAAACCACAGCGGAGAAAGTGAAGATTGAACGGCGCACTGACCTTTCTGGCCTGCAGAAATCAACCTGTCAATCCTGACAGCATTGTGAATTCTGCAGCCGGTCACTACTTCAAAGTCAATTCCCAGGCTGTTTGTTTTCTCCAGTTACCATCCAAAATGACAAATCGCTGGAGCTCTTTTCTCCTGGAGCCCCTCAGATGGGCTCATTGGTCTTCTGCCCGTGCTTCTGTGAGGGAAAACAAGCGCAGGTTATTTGTGTTTGTGTGACAGCCAAACACCCTCATTTTAACCATTTTAACAAGGCTCTTTGGTGTCTGTGTCTGCTCCGAGCCCCTCTGTTTACTTGAGTTTGTCACAGTGTGTTTAGGGTGCTCAGCTGACTACCTGACCTGGGCTACAATTCAGCCTCCAAATTGGTTTGTTTTGTTCCCATGATGATACTTCAATAATTGCTTGTTCTGGACAAGCCGCTTGTGTCCAAATGGACCACAAAACGCTGTTGCAAGTTGAGAAACAAGTAGGTTTTAACTAAAACAATATGTAGTGTGTGATTAGGTAAGAAATTATGAGAGCTTAGTAAATAACATCTTAAATCAAGTTAGCCTACTCTGCTCAGGCCTATATTTAACAAGTTATTCAAAGTAGTATCCTTTCATCTGTTTGGTAAATAAGTTATTTTTTCTGTTTGTGGGATAACGCTGAGCTGCATTTCACCAAGTTGATGAAAAACATCCTAAACAGCCCCAGACTTTGTTTGACTTGGCTGCCAGCTTCAGTCGGATCTACGCTTCGTTTCTGTCCCCTGCTGCCACGTTTTTTACAAAGGACCCTTTCATCAGATCTGAACAATATCTTTCACACTGCACCTTTTATACACAGCGTTGATAAACAAATGAAAATATATTGTATGCTAAGATAAATGACCGCTAGCTTTTTTAATGTGTACAAGGCAATTAATGGCATATTATAAAATATGTCTTCGTTTCACAGGTGGCTTTTTGAGACGCGACTAACTTCTGTGAAGGCAGACACTTTTTCCAGCATGGTCAACATCTCAAGGATGTGAGTAGCCATTTATTTAGAGACATCCAGTGCTTTCTCTGTATTCACCTGCTGCATCAAATTATGCGATATTTTGCTCCCTGTTTCCCATCACCACTGGCTCCTAACAGCGTTCCTTCAGTAGGAATGCTGGTCGCTGGACCACAGTGGGTTTTGGATATTACTGAGGTATTCCCGCCTAGGCTTTTGGGCGTGTGGTGATTTTTCTCTCTGCGTTGAGGTAAAATATACAGTTTGAGCCCTGATTCCTGGCCTGCTGACTCCAACATCTGCGTCCAAGTCATGCATGAAGGAGACGGAGTCGGTTTTTTTTCCTAAGCCTCAAACAGACATAAGTGCCAGCCACCAGTGGCTCTGTTGAGTCTTTGTTGTCTTTCCAGATAAAACAGCACACTGATAGAAAACCCGGTGCCTGTGACATTCTCAAATACTTTTGAGAATATGATTAGGGTCCGTTGTATTAAGTACCAAAGCAAACTGAACACATGCTAGGTGTCCTATTAGCTGAAATGTTACGTTTGTTTAAAGAGCGTACCTGTTACCCAGTCATAACAAATGGCAGCGGCATGATGGACGACTTGGTAATATATACGTGAGGAGCATTCCTGCAAAATTGCCCATGATTTGGAGGCATTAAAGGTGGGTGGATAAATTTGAGGAAGAGTTGCAGAAATTGGGGGTAATTTTTTTGGATCTAAGCACGTTTATTTGTTAAAACAGGTCTTACATTTCTCTTGCAGGCTAGCAGTGAAACACACAAATGTTAAAAATCAGTCAAAGCTGCGTTGCTGTAGCTTAAACGAGATGTGCGGCTCGTGTGTTCCTTTCAGATATTTATCTGTAGACGTTACGCTGCAGAAGCTGGAGAAGCATTCGTTCTACAGTCTGAGGAAAATCACCCACATGTGAGTAACTAAAGAGAAAACGGCATGCTCTTTATTGATTTCTATTGATTAAGGTGCGCTTTTACTGTCTGGGGAGAAAAATGCTTCTTTTCTAAAGTCGCCCGCGGCAAATAGAAGCACAGAATAAATGTGTTAGAGGTTTATTTCTCAACCTCACGCTACTTATAGATCCTAATAAGGCAGATTTGCCTCACCTGAATACCCTCTTGTGTGATTAGTGCAGGCAAATCAGATGAGAACCAATTAGGTTTGATAAAATAACAAATAATCATTATTACTGTCTGAAGAGGCCCCGGCTGAGCAGCAGCTGGTATTTGTCTTCTTGTGCTCCTGTGCTTGTTAAAGCAGCTCGGGGAGAAAGTCTACCAAGCTGCGCTTTATTCTCAAGTATTAGAAAGAGATTTATGGCTGAGTCTCCGCACAGGCACAAAATACCTCCTAGCACTTCATATATTACCGCACAACTTTCTGCCTGTGCTAATGTTTTTTCTCCAAGTGCTCTTTTGCTTCAATTAACTTCTATAGTTTTGAAGTATTTTCCTAATACTCTACTTTCCGTGAGCCTTACTTGATTCCAGAGATCAAAATACCAGCATAAAACATAATTCAAACCGCAGGCTGAGCTCAGATCCATGTTCTGATGGTGTATTTTGGATATCTGGGTCCTATTTGCCGTTGATTGGTGCGCTTCAGCGGGCTGCCATACATAGGATAATGGCATCTCCCTGGAGGTTCCTTCAGGGTCAGACGCAAATGAATGCGTGCCTTCCTGTTGGCTGTTTAAGGCCCGCAGCCCCAGCTGTGGGTCTCAGACTGCACAGCCAAAAGTCCAGAAGGTCATGGCATTCATTTGTCTTGCAACATTATATCATGACAAAACACCAAGAAATGTGGCATTTGGGAATCCTACCTTAATTTATGGTGGTTTTTACATCCTCATTAGGTTGTTGCCGCATGGCTCTGGCACCTGCAACAGCAGAGATTTAGACCATGTATGAGAAATATATTGAGTACAAAAAAAAAATCAATATTTTCTGACAATAAAATCAGCAGAAAACAAGGCCCAGCTATTGGGTTGAAACATGGGCAGTTTTTAATTAGGATCAGGGGAAAAATCATTAAAAACAAGGGACCTTTGATACCCCACCCACCTGAAATATGTTCTTTGGCTCACACCCACTCACAGTTCAGCCTCTCTGTGGCCAGGCCTGGGTCAGCGTATTAGCTTCAGGCCTGTGTTCCTCTTCTGCCATTGTATCCTTGGTGCTCACAACACAATTAGGACTGTTGTTGGGCAAAGGTTGGATTTAAGGGCATAAACTTTCCCTTATCAACCTAAAAAAAAACCCAGCAATTCCCAAAGAAATAAAAACCTAGTGTCAAGATAAAATCAAAGTTAAGGAATTTCCAACATCTGGAGTTCCAACATGTTGTTTGAGTTGGAAAACTTCAACAAAGCCATTTTGTAGTCCATTAGAAGGCTACTCTATTTATAGTGATTTATAGTTCATAAAACTGCCTTCAGCAAACCTCTGTAGACTTGGTGCAGCAGCAGCAGTGGATGATGAACGTCTGCAGCTCCACGCCTAAACTGACCTGGCCTCATTCGTCTGCTGTGCTAGGAGTGTGTTGAAAGGTGAGAGCGCATGTTTCACCGCGCGACACGGGCTCAGACTGGAGACAGGGCTGTTCGGGTTAAAAACACACTAATTGGACTCCTCTGGTCCTGGCCGTCTCCACCAGGTTTCCACCGCTTCCACCTTGGCGTGCACTCTGTCCTGTTCTGTAGCTTCAAAGAGGCCACGGTGCACTCTCGTGCTGACGTTCTCCGGTTTGTAACCAGTGACTCTTTTCCTTTCAGAGAAATACGTAATGCAAAAAGTCTAAAATACGTCGATAAAGAAGCCTTTAAAAATCTTCCCAACCTCAAATACTTGTGAGTACGCCGTCTCCAAATATTTTGACTACGATAAAAGAGAAGAAGAAAAGTATGGCACTACTTTAGACATTATGACCTATCTTTTTTTCCAAGCAAGCCAATTTATTTGGATTTAGGACGACTTCAGACAAATGTCAATGATGTGTTCTGGCCTGAGAATAAAAGATGATGGCTAATGTTTGTTGTAGATGGACTATTTATTTTTAACTTTTACATCACACCGTCTGCAAAATGGGTGTGTTTCTCTTAATGTGCAGGGGAATTTTTAATACCGGCCTAACTGTCTTCCCTGACCTGAGCAGCATCCACTCAGACGACCCAAACTTTATTTTGTAAGTTCATCTTTCACTAAAATCACATTCGATTGAAGAAAGTTAAAGTGAAGGAAATAATACCAGCGATTAGCTCACTGGTCCCTTTCTGGTGATCCTTTTTGGTTCGGCACTTCTACTAAAGTCATTTCCACCCACACATTTATGTATATGATGAGTATTAATGTGTATGTGTGTGTGCATTTTAGATCCATTGAACAACTTTCACTCCAGAAAAAACATTTGTAAGAAACCTGTTGTGCAGATCCTCATATCTCCGTGTCACCCGCTCCTCTTCCTCCCTATCTAACTCTATACAGACTCATTTCTGTGCTGCTCTCCTGCATTCAAATAATATTTATTTACCACATCACTGCATTTATTCTGTGTTCGGTGTCGTCCTTTGCAGGGAAATTGTTGATCATCCGTACATCACTGAGATCCCGGCCAACTCATTCCGTGGCATTACCAACAACATGCTGACAGTGTAAGACATCAGCAGGAGCGCCAAAACAAACGCCTCCTTTCGCCAGAGTTTTAGACAAAACGCATTAAACCGATCCAAATATCAGAGTAGCTGCTGGAATGGGACCATTTTCCTGTTATTTCGAGCATGCATCATCACTCCAAACTCCTTAAGGATGGTTTGAAATTTTGATGTTGAAAATTTGTGGGAAACTTCATCATATGAGCTATTTTGACTAAAATGACAGCTTCTTTCTTTCATTGCTGCAGGATGTTGTATGGAAACGGCTTGAGGGAAATCGAACATCACGCCTTCAACGGAACCAGCCTTGACCAAGTGTAGGTGTTTTATCATCGTGTGCAGATGGGCCCTGTTTTATCACTTCCACCAAGGGAGGAAGTTATGCTACAGCTGGTGTTTGTCTGTCGGGCGGACTTTTAGCAAAATAACACGAAAAGACATTTTTCAGAAAGTGTTGATAATGTGCCAAGGAAGAGATAATTCAGTTGAGGTGACGTTCTGGATTCTGGAGAGACAACAGGTATAACGCACAGTTTGTGGAGGTGTGTGAAACAAAAAGTGTTTGTAGCTGTTCAAAATGAATCCAGCGTCCCTCCAACAGAGATCCATCTTACAGGTAAAGTCACTTCTCAGCCGCTCTAAACAGCGGATAACTTTAATTAAAATGATATTGTTTCCCAGACTGGTCCGTTTCCCTCTCATCTTTACAGAAAAGTAGAATCGCAGCTGCTCGTAAGCTTCGGTTTTCAGTCCATGTGTGTTCGGGTGGGGGGAAGGGGGGCGGGGGTCCTTTCAGTCTGGGAGTCTGTTAAAAGAGTCCTTTCTCCCGCTCACTCTCTGGACTCAGACTTAAAAAAAAATTAATTTTACACTAGATTCAATTGCCCCAGGTGGATTTATTGTGAGAGAAGCTGCTTTTCCCCCACATTTGTCAGCCCCTGGTCCAGAATCCTGCATATTGAGGATATGAGGTATTTATGGTATTAATTTTCAGACTGGCTTCCTCTTGGACAACACCTGCACCCCTCTCAAGTCCATGTAAAAGCCCAATTAAACCATCAGAGGGGTGTTGGTGTTGGCGCCTGAGCTGCTCTGAGACAGCTCAGCCTGACTCAGACACTTTTCTCCCTGTTTTTTTATTAGTCTGAAGACATTCTGTAGGATTATGGTGAGTGTGCCTAAATGTCAATGGTCAACCCCAAATATGAAACAAAAAAACCAGGGAAAGTCCTGTCAAGAGGACAAGGAAATCACAATCTTTGCCCCAACTGGTCTAACGGGAAACTGGATCACTTCTGTTTGAATAATATGAATATTTCCCTGTCCAGTGACCTCCACAGGAACTGGTATCTTACCAAGATGGATGAGCGGTCCTTTGCGGGCACCCTCAGCGGTCCATTGCTTCTGTGAGTACCTGAAGGGCTGGACGCACACGGGGGGTCATTCTTCATACTGCATGTAAATTATAATAAAAAACTTGTCAAATGAAGTGAATAAAGTCCACATTGTAAACTAAAATAATGAGATTGACAGAGATAGCTCAGATCAAAAGGGCAGGGATAATTCCCCAGCTGGGTTTCCAACCAGGAAATCTGAAACGCCTTGTGTGCGAGCGTGAGAGGGAGAAATTCCGTTGTATTCTTTGATTTTTATTTTTTTCATTCTTAACGTCTCTGTAGATGAATGCCTGTTTTTTAAAGGCCCGTTTCAACTGCTTGCTTCCTGCCTGGCCCCAGCCGAGCCTTTAAGCGTCTGTTGGGTCGGTGGGGTTCGTGTGGAGGACCTCTTTCCGTGTTTCACTAAAGAACATGAGTGAGGTCACGTCTATTAGGTCAGAAACTAAACATTTGCAAATGACAATTTCAGCACTGCTCCTTTTTTCACTGCCTTACAAAATGTTTCCCAGGAGAGGAAAAAAAAAGCAGAAGGAGAAATGAAGGAGAGCAAATGGGACTAAAAAAAAAGAAACGACCGAGCTTTCATTTTCAATAAAACAGCCCAGCTCACTTCCTTAATTTAATTCAATGAAAATAACCAGCAGATACTTAGCAGTTGAGTGGATTATAAAAATGAAGCAAGCAAAACAAAATCCGGCCTCCTCTTGGTCAGTGGAAAGGATTTAGAATGTCCTGATGATGGGATCACACAGGATGTTGGTGTGACTGGCGGTCTCCTGAACGTCCCTGCATGTCTTTGGATGAGCCATATGTGAAAAGCGCCACATGGAGCTGTTTAACAATGTATAGAGCTCTGGGAAACAGATGGGAGGTGTCAACTGTTTTTTAGGGTCAGAGCGCGTCCATCTTTTTTTGTTAACTTTAGCTACCTGGGGCTGAAGGGGGCTGTCGGTTTCTACAGGTCGATTAGGCTTATCCCTCTGGTGCACATCGATCTGTGGCTCCATTCCAAAAGAAACAGACAGACAGAGTGGACCCACGCAGAGTGTCATCTGTAAACACAAGACAGGCAAAAAGAAGGCGAGTGTGCTGCAGCGATGGATTTGAATTTTGGTTCTAACTTAGGAAAACAGAAGACATCTGTGGCATCGTAAAAGTAGATATAACCTGCAGCTGGACGAGAGGTAAAAAGATTAGCTCAGGAAAAACAATGTGACTGGGTCAGGAGAGAATACAGTTAGCGGCGCTCGAGGGTGGCTGACATAGTCACCGATTCATTCTTTTAATTACCTCGTCCTTTCTCACAGGGATGTGTCGCTAACGGCAATCACCTCCCTCCCGACCTCAGGAATGGGCTCGATCCGGGAGCTGAAGGCTCGGGACGCCTGGGCCTTGAAGAAACTGCCGCCCATCAAAGCCTTCAAGGCCCTCGCCGTTGCCAACCTCACCTACCCGAGCCACTGCTGCGGCTTCAAGAACCTCAAAAAGAAACGAGGGTGAGCTTTGACGCCGACTGACTCAGAACTGCTGCCGAGCGTCTTAAACCAAATGTCCAGAGAGTTTGGTGGAAGAACTGCGTCCATCAGGAACCTCCTTACAGTCAGAACTTTTTTGCCTAGTTGCCGTTGGCCTTTTCGTTTCTCATTCGGATGGGTCGTTCCTGTGCTTTTCAGCTTTTTGGAGTACATCATCTGCAACCTCACCGCGTTCTACGACCAGCATCACAAGCGCTCGGTGGCGCCGCTGCGCGTGCCTTCGCTCCAGGGCGACGGCGAGGTGGAAACCATCCCAGAACAGGATTCTGTTGACGGAGGGCAGAGAGAGTCGCAGCGAGACTGGAGGATCGGTGATTTCCACGGCAGCCTGCACTACCACGCTTACTTTGGGGGCCAGCCAGACGAGGACGTGGGTTTTGGAGAGACCCTGAAGAACCCCCAGGAGGACGCGGGCCAAGACTTTGACAGCCGCTATGATTATGTGGTGTGTGAGGAAGGAGAGGAGGTGGCGTGCGCACCTGCGCCTGACGAGTTTAACCCTTGCGAGGACATCATGGGCTTCGGCTTCCTGCGGGTGTCGGTGTGGTTTGTGAGCCTGCTAGCCGTTGTGGGAAATGTGGTGGTGCTGCTGGTGCTGCTCACCAGCCACTACAAGCTGTCGGTATCCCGTTTCCTCATGTGTCACCTGGCTTTTGCAGATCTGTGCATGGGGATCTACCTGCTGCTCATCGCCTCCGTAGACCTCCACACTCGGGCCGAGTACTTCAATCACGCCATAGACTGGCAGACGGGTCCCGGCTGTGGACTGGCAGGGTTTTTCACCGTCTTTGCCAGCGAGTTCTCCGTCTACACCCTGACTGTGATCACTTTGGAGAGGTGGTATGCCATCACCTTTGCCATGCGGCTGGATCGGAAGCTGCACCTTCACCACGCGGCAGCAGCGATGCTGGGCGGGTGGATCTTCTGCCTTGTCCTCGCCATGCTTCCATTGGTTGGGGTGAGCAGTTACCAGAAGGTCAGCATTTGTCTGCCTATGGACACCCAGTCCACCGCAGCGCAGGTCTACATCTTGTTGGTTCTGGTCCTGAACATTCTGGCCTTTTTCATCATCTGTGCTTGCTATTTTAAGATTTATTGTGCAGTGCACAACCCTCAATACCGTTCTGGGTCCAAGGATACAAACATTGCCAAGCGCATGGCTGTCCTCATCTTCACCGACTTCATGTGCATGGCACCCATTTCTTTTTACGCCCTGTCAGCTGTGCTGGACCGGCCACTCATCACAGTTTCCAATTCCAAGATTTTATTGGTGCTATTTTACCCTCTCAATTCCTGTGCCAACCCATTCCTCTATGCTATCTTCACCAAGGCGTTTAGGGGGGACGTATTCATTCTCCTCAGCAAGGTCGGACTGTGTCAACAAAGAGCACAGCTGTTCAGGGGTCAGACGGTCTCGTCGAAGGGCAGCAGTGGGTCCTCTCAGACCCGGAGGGACAAGGATAAAGTAAGGAAAGGAGGGATTATAAACCAAGAAGAAGTGCTGATCCACCTGAAGAAGTGCTCTGGGCATACCTACCAGCAAGCGAGCAGCCAGCTGTCAAGACCCGAAGAGAGCCAGAGCCTGAACACATGATCCAAGGCCGCAAAGAAAGAGAGGCTGCAGGTGTGGAAAAGGCCTCAAAGTGTTTGTGGACAGAACTGCTTGGATATTTAACACAGCGTTCCAGAATTCTGCCTTCATTTCCAGGCCAGGTTCAGCTGGTTTCACAATCTCGGCGGAGATGATTTTCTTCTTCCAGTTGTTGGCAATATCAGATGTCACTAAAGAATGAGGGAGACGGAGTTGATCCTTGTTTTTTGGAGAGGTGAGAAGCAAGGAGAGGTTATTAAAGGGAAGCGAGTGCATGCATAATAAAACATGCATGTATATAGCCACAGTTTAATTTTTCCCTTGAGATTGACATACTTTTTAGATAAAGATCTCGGTGGGAAATGCTTCTTGTTCTAGACGGCCTGCTGGCTCAGCGCAAACTAGTTTATCGTTAAACTATGTGTACATTTGGGTGAGATTTAGGGTTCTTTTTGAAAACTCAAGTGGACCTACTATTTCTGCTACGTAGCGTAAATAATTTGGAAATAATTTTGACCTTTGGCTTTACTCTTGTGTACTTTTATTAAAAAATGCAACCAAGTGCTGCTTTTTTACGGGTTCCACACAGATCGCAGGGCTAAATCCTCATCTCCTGGGACCTTGTGATTCAATTACAAGCGTAAGCACCAGACATATTTTGAATATTATCAATTATCTACAGATTTCCTATCGGTATGATAAATACAAATGTGTACTTTAAAAGCCTCCTCTCTCATTTGGAACGCGGCGATTGTTTTTCCTAGTATGACTGTGTTATTTTTTAATCCTCTTATGGAAACAAGCGACTTGTGTAATCGGCAGAGATAGCGTCGCCTTGGTGGGGGGTGCAGAGCGAATACAGCAGAGACACGCTTGAGTGGAACCTCTGGACATTAAACCATTAGCAGTTAAAGGACACGCGCGGCCAGTGGCGTCCTAACATCTGTTCAGCATTTTAGTTCCTTTTTTCAGAGAAATATAAAGCCTGTAGGTGGATTTTCCAGGAAGGATCATTTCAGATGGTTTTTAATTTTTCTTGCAAAGCGGCTGTCAGGATATTTGACCGGACTGCTGGACAGTTGTGTTAAAAAAAGAAAGAAAAAACGAAGCTCTGCCAAGTCAGTATAGGTCTAATGAATTCTCAATGCAATCAGACCTGGACAGATTCAAAATTGCATGTGCATGCCACATTCCACGTTTGTGGTGTGAATTCCAAACAGGACTTGGTTTTCAGCGGAAAGTTTTCCACAGCTTCACGCCCGTCTTCCCAGTCGCCCATTAGGCACAAAGCAGTGCGGACCCTTCAAACCTTGAGCACACCAAGCTGGCACACGCTGCGCCTGGCTGCACTTGGCTGCATAGTTGTTCTACAAGTGTCTGCGGTCTGGTTCGATAACGGCTGAAGTCGCTGCACGTTTGCCTTCCTCTCAGTGCCATCGGGTTCATCGTACACGAGCCGACGGGGCCGAGGACTGATTTATTTTGACGTTCCTCCTCCTCCTATGGCTGGTTTTTGGGACTTTCTGATCATTCCTGTCTAAGCATTTCAAATAAACCTGTATCTTGAGCCTCGCCTCAAACAAGCAGGGCAGCACCCAGAAATGCACCATGCTAACACCAGATCGGTTTGCTCAAGGCAAACATGGCGGAAAAGGAATGAGGAATAGGTCTGAGCTGGGGAACTGGGATTTGGGGGTAACAACCTTCCCGCATCCATCCAGACCTTGGTACTGGGAACAGAAAATCCCTGCATTTAACATGTCATTTCTTGGTTTTGGTTGTGAACTGGAAGGCATGGCAAGGCCTCTTGGAAGATCAAGATCCCGTCTCAGAAATCACTTGAATGGTTGCTGGAGCAAACCAAAACAGAGCTGCAGTCCTCTGAAAAGCTGTGATGGTCACAGTTGTTCCACTCATTTGAGAACAGGAAAATGTACTAGTTTGTCAAATGATTAAATTTTAGGACTTACCTGTAGCTGTAAAAGCAGGATATCCTCAGAAGGTTCATGGGTGAGAAGACCAATGCAGGTCAAATCCATCTTTATACTTGGTAAAAAAACATCCATCTTGCCAAGCTAACCATTTTGTTGGTGATGTCATGTTTTGAAATTGCGGGCTGCCATTTTGACGTGGCGTGACAGAAAAAGCACAGCGAGCGAGTGCATGACCCGAGGCGGCTCTCAGCCTTCATTCATCTTAGTGTTTGCGTCTGTTTCCAATTGGCAACCTGCAAAAAAAAAACACCTAGCACATTGCACAAAACTGCTCAAAAGGGTGCGTTAGGAGGTCCAAACCAGACAGCAAACAATTACTGATAAATCAAGAGATTTATCTCCCTCTTAGACCTGGAGTATCCAGGCAATGCCAGGCAAAAAGTTCAGCTTTAAACGGTCAAAATATCTCCTCCAATCTTGCCTCCAGGAAACAGAAGTGGCTAGAGGGTCTTTGTCCCGAAGCTAAATGCAAACTCAAAATGGCAGCGCCAGTAGAGCGTCACTTTCCACGGAATTGTTCAAATCTGGCTGGCTGATTGGCGGTCCCCTTCAGTTAGCTCCCGCACAGACGGCGCTGCAGGGTCCGGCCTGGTCATCTCCAGGGCCTCATTACAGGCCTCATTCAGCAGCAGCTCATTCCGAGTGCCCAGAAGTAAGAAAAGAGCCCACTTCATCAGAGATCCCAGGGACACGTTCTCCCTCCGTCGGGCTGAATAAGTCTTTGTGCCATGTGATATATTTTAGGAGTGACAGCTTGCCTCAAATCCATTTACAATCAGGGACAGAAATCAGCATGTAGTTTTCTGATTTGCCTTAATCCCAGACAGAACCACACCTTTATCTCCTAATTACCCACAGGGAAATTCACAGGGATTATATCTGTTTGGCTGCGGCTTAAAGAGAAGGCAGACGAGAGCGCTTCCGTGCTTACTCTGACAGCCATCCAGCTTTGGATTACACAGCGAAGAAAGCGGAATTGGAGACACATCCACATTCAATTAGCCTCGGGCTCATTTAGAAAGTGATCTTCAGTCGGGGCAGCTGCTCTGATGAAACACCTTTGCCAACAACGTCTGCCGAGACATTTGAGAAAAGCAGAAGACAAGAATTATTAGAAAAAATATTGAGGGTAAAGTCAAAGAAATGCACCACCAATTGAAAACAGCAGCCACAAGCGCGCGCGCACGTACTTTTACTCCGGCGCCGTCTTGGGAAGTCAGGCTTGGGTGGAATCAGCGGTCGTCCACAGCAGGAATGGAGGATGTACCAACCGCTGAGCAGAGTTTTCATCCTGTTGTTGAGTCCAAATGTGGAGCAGCGACGTTTTTCAAAACCTGTCTGATGACAACTCAAACTGCCTGCTCGAAAGAAAACTGGCTTTCTCTGAGGACCAGCCACACTCACACAGCCATGCCACATCAAACACCTCAAGTCCCCTCAGAAGAAAGCCACCACTGCAGGTCAGGTGATCAGATGGAGCCAAGGGGAAGTTCCTGGTAGCATAGACAGAAGCAATTGGTAGTCATGGTTACTGAAGGAAAACCAGACAAAAGCCTTTTTCACAGCAGCCTCACAAATTTGGAGCCAACGGCTGGTGTAATTAGCACGTGTGTTTTTAGGGCTTTGTTCTATTTACTCAGTTCCTTGATTGGAATCATTAGGAGCGTCTGATAAGCCTTCATTTGTCTTAACGCCGCCTGGATGAAACACTCAAAGTGGGGAGGGCTGGCCACCGTCCCGAGACGTCCTCTCCATCTGCACACACACAACAGTCAGGGTAGTACCAAAACTGAAATGTCAGAGTTTTGTCATGAAGCACCACCGTTCAGCAGTTTCAAATTTAATTTAATTAGGAAAAAAAAATTAAAATACATATTTAGTCTAAACAGCAGTTAGAATACACAAGACAGAACAAATTAAACTCAGCGAATACACTTTAATAAACACCCCCTCCACAAGCTCAGCTAGGATTTGCAAATATTCTCAGAAAATTAAATTTTTTAAAAGGCACACGACATTACGCCATCTTTGACGAACATAAAACAATGGAAAAACTCCGGATTTTGGTTTGCAGTAACCGTGGTGAGCTACTGAAATGTCCTGGAACAGACGCAGCACAACACATCGGTAATCTGAAGGTGGAGCCTGTACCGGAGGTGACCCAGACGAACAGTTACAGTTGCTACTGCGGCGCTAACCGTCAACCAAATGAACAACAGCGAAAAATACCCCAAAACACAACAGATTTCAAAACTGCTTCGTTGGGGGCACAAACACAAACTGCAGAGAAACACGCGGGCCCCGTCAGGTGGAAACCACTTCAATAGAAACTTTAAAAGTAGCAGTAAAATGACCACGCAGGACAGCGAGACGTTCTAGTGTTCTCCAGCCAACTGAAATAAAGGAACACTTAATAGATAAGAGCACAGTTTGGTGCAGCTTTCCAATCTTTGCAAATCAGAAACGCCTCAGGAATATTTAGGGAAACCGCCAAATACAGAATGACCGTTTCCACTCACATTTTTGAGATCCTGGACGCGAAGAAGCAGAAAAGCAGTGAAAACACACCATTCAACACGCACACTCGCAGTCAGTCTAACACACACCGAAGCTATTGTTTACATTGACTGACACAAACCAACAGTGCAAAAGTTCTCAGACAGCTGCTAAAATAAGAGGACACACCAATCTTATGACTTTCAACAACTGAACAATCCTTCAGAGTTTTGAGCTGGATCTTCACTTTTTTTGATGCATTTCTAAATATGGATGGAATGAAGCCCCAGAGAACAAGGAAAGAGTGTTTTAGTTTTTGAAATCTAAAAAAAAAAAGAAAAAAAAAATTCTAGACAGGTAACTTCAGAGATTTGGGCAATTTTTTTTTTTTTTAAACGCTTAAAATTATTCTCAAATCAACAGAACGCAAACTACTTCAGAGCTACACAATACAACCACGACCCAGCAGAAATGGAAAGTCAAAAAGTGATTCCGGCCGATGTCAAGGCAGCACTCCTAACCGGCGGCACCGACGCTGGGCTTCAAACGTCGACGTCACACATCTCAAGCGCGAGAACCACTGACCTTTGACCTCTAGTGGTGAGGCAGCTGAGATCACCCTGGTCCACTGCACCTACACTACATGAAATGCCTACTTTCTTATTTATGTGAATTCTCTCAAGGGGGAAAGACAAGATGCCTGGAATAAACGACAAACAACAAATAAGGTAAGGGACGTTGCGTTCACAGGCTTCACGTCCCCCAGCTGGATTCTCATTCCGCAAGGTGTGTAGAGTGTTTGAGGACACGCAGCCGTTTACGATACCTCACAGTCCTTTGGGTTTGTCAGAGTTCTCAAAGACTCAGATGTTTCCTGAAACAAATCCAGTCCCGGTATGTGGAGGGATATTGAAGTATCTGGTAAATTGATAGGAGTTACAGAGTTCCTGCTCCTGCTGCCGTGTCTTTTGTTTTCCTCCTTCACCATTCTGCATCTCCAATGGCTTTGGAGAACACATAGTCTTTACCATTCAGATTCATGATCCCATCCTTCAGGTGGAATTTCCATTTGTTCTTACTTCTGTGAATCTGCGAGAGAAAGGAAATGATTGAACGTGGGCGTTAGGAGCAGACGGATTTTATTCCATTTCTTGGTGGAACGGCCTTTAATGCTCATTATTGTGTATGTCAATACTACCTTGTCATACTGGCACACCACTACATTCTCTGTGTCGAAAAGCTCCTGGTCCTCTTCATCACTGACATCGTCACCACTGTTTAGTGGCTCCTGCAAAATAAAGATACAATAAATATCAAAAGCAATGTTACAAAGGTGAAATCCATTTACAGTCCAGATTTCAACCAGGACACACCTCTTCCACCTGCCAGTCCTCCCCCGCTTCTTTCTCCTTCTCTTCATCCTCATCCTCATCGTACTCCTCCTCCTCGTCTTCTTCTTCCTCTGATGAAGTTTCACCAGCGCCGTCCACCTGCAGCATCAGGGGAGGCTGCTGGACCTGAGGCTGCGGTTGAGCCTTGGGCACGGCTGCAGCTGCTCCAGAGGCCTGCTGCATCTGCTGCACCTGAGCTGCTGCTGCAACCTGGCCAGTTTGCTCAATGGCTGCTGCTGCCTGCAACAGCTGAGGAGGGAGGAGCACAATATGTCATGTGACGTGAAGACTGGGTCAGGATACACGTAGTGGGAAAACATGGTAATCATATTGAACATGCGGCGCGTGGCGGTGCGTATGAGGGACATAAAGGCGTTCCAACCTGTGTGTTGCCCTGGACCTTGTTTCCTGAAGCTAAGACAATCTGCTGTGGCTGGATGATGACTCCTGTCTGCTGGGGCAAAGCTCCCGGCAGAGGAGTGAGGACCTGCAGACACAGTAAACAGTCACAAATTAGGATTAAAAAAAACACTTAAATAGCTATTTAGTTATAATCATGAGATTTCAGCCCCCTCAGCTTGTTGCTTATAAGCTCCTTATATGGAATACCTGTTGTATGACAGGTGCCTGCACACCAGCAGGCTGCATTTGCTGCTGCAGGAGGATCTGCTGTTGGGGCTGCTGGATGAGGTACTGAGTTCCATTGGCAGCACGGACAACCTGCAGTAGCTGACCTGAGAGAGCATTAAATGGAAGGGAACGTGCGTGAAGTGTCCCTTTACCGTCCGCTCAGAAAACATTCGGAGTTTTTACCTTGGCTGGTGAGGAGCTGTTGGTATGGAGTGACCCCTGCAGGCAAAGCCAGGGTTGCTGCAGTAGCTGCTGCACTCTGCAGCAGAAAGAGGAAAATACACCACTCAGACTTTCACTCCATCACTAAAAGAATCTTTTCATCAAAAATGCTACTGAGCTGCATGTATCACTCTGTCTGGTAAGGTTGTGAAGGGTGAAAAAGCTGAAAAAATCTTTTAAATGTGTGATTGAGGATTAGACACATCAAAGGTTTTCTCAAGCAGTAACAGCAGATGGCTGCGTGATATTAAACAGATGGCTGCATGAGTAGAAATGTTGACAGTAGGAAGTGCAAAAGGTAAGAAATGCTGTGGTTCCACCCTCATACGGAAAAAAGAACAAGAGGAATGAAAATAAAAGAGCGGGAACACGCAAAGGAAAGAGTTCTGTCTGGTTTATGGTGCCCCAGCCCCTTGCCACAGTCATTTAGCTACTGATTCTCGAGAGAGATCATATTCCTTTTTCCCCTTCCGACTGCTAAATTTATCTGGAATTTTCTATTTTCTGCTACATACGCTTACATTTTCCATCCCGATTCTGTTCCATCCTCAGCTAAAAGCTACGTGTTGTAGATTATTTATCCAGTTATTCATTTGATAGTCTTACAAAAACCTTTTCTTCTCAGCTTTATATGTAGCATTTGATTTATACGTTACCAGTACAAAAATAGCAAAAGTCATCAAATGTGAGAGGCTGGTGAGGGTTAATACCTGGACCTGGACTGAAAAAAAAAAAGCTAAAAAAAAAAGGTTGTGTCCTGTTTTTCACTGCGACTTACCATCCCTGTTGCACTCATGTGCTGCAGAATCTTAGAATCCTGCACAATGACTTGCTGCTGCGGAGCTGAGAAACAGCACACATGCAAATTGCACATTGTTATGGTCCTATGATTGATATTACAGGTAGTAGACGTCGCCACAGTGAAACTGTCAGCGCTGGCTAACCTTGCTGTTGCGGCTGCGGAGGCAGGATGACTTGCTGGGCCTGCGTTGGCTGGGCCACCTGCTGAACCGGTTGGACCTGGTGCTGCTGTTGCTGTGCAGCCTGCAGAGCCGTCTGCTCCTCAGTGTAGAAGCCTTCCACTGCCTTTGACTGCAGTAGTTTGTTTTCCCACAGCTGAAATAGGAAGGGGGGGGAATATTTAACGTAAAATAAGAAATTGCTGCACACTGGGAAATGTTTATTTAATGGTTTAGAGCCCTCTTGGCTAAATAATGGAGTGTGTCTGTGCAAATTTTCCCACGTATAGTGAATGTTCACAGAAAAGGAAACTGTGGAATTGTGTACCGTTTTCAGCTCCAGCAGAACCTGCTCATCCACCCCCTCATCCAGAAACAGCTCTCGCACTTCATTGATCACATCATCAATCACAGACTTGTATACTTTAGGCTGTGAAAAAAGAGCACACAACATTTTTAACTGATTTTAATACATATAAACCAACCATATGGCCAGACAAATGTGATAACGTGCAACTATGCTTAAAAAGCTGATAGCTGGACGTATTTGCCTAAAAGGCTGATAGCTAGACTGATCCTTAGCGACTAAAGCAGTTCAAGAATTTAGGAATTGGAAACGTGCGCTAAAATCGGTGGAAAGGTGTGAAGGCAGGGGGGCTGCGGCCCGACGTCGACGCGGGGCATCGCGCAGGGTTTCCCGCAACGCTGAGTCCCCGATGTCCGCAGCGCGGCCCTCCGTCCGTCCTCTCCTCCCCCTGGGCCCGTCGGCTCCACTATTTAAAGCACACTCTGGTGTTTATATGTGGAGCCGATGACGTAGCGACGAGTAGCACCTTCCCATCCCCGGCAGTCTATATTAGAGAGCCAATATGGCGGTATAAAACCGGGCAGCGAGGAGGAGGAGGGCCAGAAGCGGAGCGGAGAGCAATGGAAGCCATTTTACAGAACAGCGGGCTGCTCGCTAATCTAGTTTGGTCTGTCGTCAGTTCTGTGGCGGAATGTGAAGGATGTTTTCGGATGGTTTTCTTGTCAGTGCTCAGTTTTGACTAATTTGACACGCAGTCGTGAGCTGGGTGGAGTGGTGGTTTTGGGACGGCTATTCTGCTTCATGGTTCTGGAATGGTGGAAAACTACAGAGTGCTGACGAATTTCGGCTACAGATTTATTATTTTTGTATAGAAATGCACAATAAAAAACTGCCATAGTTATGTGCTTTGCGTACTTCCACGTTTTCACTAAGTACGTTAACATTTAGCTCGACTTTGCTAAGACATTTAGGTGTCATCGACAACACAAATTCCTTTTCCCCGTACTTACCAATTCAGAAGCATCTGACACTCCGCGGAGCCAACTAACTAACAAACTGTTCATATTTGAAAATTAAACCTTGTAATTTCTACTCAAATCGCCAATGTTCCTTTTCTTTAATGTCCATTAGTTAGCCGCTGACTTTATCTAGAAGCCTCTGAACTGCAACTGCAGCCTGTTCTAAAAACTGAATTAAAATGTCCAAAATTAAGTTTTATTTTAAACACTAGTAAAGTGTTTAAAGCAGATTAGGCTTCACCAGAATCAACTAAAGCACCTTCGTCTTCAATTTCCACAATCTTTACCCACATTTTTCCCCACTGACAAGCCTTAGAGATTGGTCCTTACCACTGGGTTCGAGTTAGCCGAGCTCGCCATTATACGCGTAGTGTAAAACCACACGGAAATAGGCGAGAAAGAGCCAAAAAAACTGGATAAAAACGAGTTAAAACAACTGGGAACGATGCTTTAAAACAGCCGGAATCACTTTTGTAAATAAAACACTGATTCAGCGGTCTTATTTACGATCCCGGGCTGTGAGAACCCAGCCGTCCTCCGTCCTTCGTCGTTCTGCTTTATATACAGACCGTTGGAGCTGCGAGTGCGCGAGACACAGGGCAGGGTCAAGCCTCAAATATCGCGAGATTTGGCCCGGCGATTCTGCGATCGGGAAATGCAGTTTAACGTTTCAACCGCTCCACACAATTCAAAATTCATATTTTTGTGTCATTGTCCTCCATGTATACGGTAATCTAGTCATTAAGCACAGGCATCCATATTTGCGCGCACATTCACACTTTTTAAAAACATTTTGCAGAAAAGTAAAGAGTACATCTTCTTTCATACATTCATTCATTCATTCGTCTTCCTACCTGCCTGTGGGGCGAAGCCTCTGAATCAATCATTTATTAGTCATGTACAAAATTTTCATCAATCACACTTACATTTTTACGTAATATGCCTTCTCTCGTTGGATGTGCGCACGTTTCTTGACAATAAAAGTACAAAACATTTGCTCTTACCTCTGGGCGTGGCCAGACGTGTTCCGACTAATACAATCATTTGTCTTTTTAGTCCACTACTGTTGTGATTGGCTATGAGGTCCGGGTTTTACAGCTTTATGTGTCAGATAGGAGTGGGAGTTTAAATGAAGCTTAAATTCAAAAACCCAAACAATAAAAGGCCTATTTTGCGTTTTGAGGCTCTTTCGTTCTGCACTTTATGTCTACAATGTCAGCAGTTTAATGTAGTAAGAGCTTTCTGTCACAAGAGGGCGATCCCTCCACACAGTAACCCTCAGACTGCCTCTTCTTTCACACACCATTCAGTTGTTTTTTTGTTTTTTAAAGCTAATGACTCTTACACGTATTTCAATTAAAAGAGGGAAGATTTTAATATGAACCACGAGTTTGATCACAGTTAACCCAAAAATGTACCCAATCACTGGAAAACATTCTGGGGTGGGGTGGGGTTGGGGTTTGCAGTAAAGGAGAGCTGACAAGTGGGAAAAATGTTACCTCCACTAGTGTCTCCATGGAAACTTGCCTCACTTGTCACTGTGTGGATGTGGATGATATAGAGCAGGGAACACGATGCTCTATGAGCATCACTCTACTTAACACACTGGTGTGCATCCTCAGACAACCGCTGGGTCTTTTACTATTTTCTTTCAGTAGATATTAAAGATCTATGAATCCATCTCTAGGGAGACCCTTGGCAGAAATCAAAGGAAAAGGGAAAAGGATTGTAGATATGTGTCTCCTCAAACTGAGAAATGTGAGGATCTCGCTTTCAGTCTGACTCTTTGACTTAAGTAGCATGATGCCCTCCAAATATCCACACTTTTTTTTCTCTCACTCTTTCTATCTTCCTCCCCTTACCTCTTTCTTTGCTGTAGTTGCATAGCAACAGAGGAGTTGCTATAGCTCCAGTTGTGTTGGTGATGGGAGCGTGCTGCACAGGGAGGCACTGGCTCGAGATTAAGCCTGTCTCAGCTTCAATTATGAATGGGCTTCCACCGCCACGCTGCTCCAAAATGGCACTGCTAAGATTGATAAGCCATGGAGGAACTCTTTGGTGCACTTAACTCTTTTACTTCCTTTCCCAAGGAGGAAGGTGGCGGGGTGGGAGGGGGAGGATATGAGGGGTGGGGGGTAAGTTTGACTTTAATCATAAGTATTGAACTTAAATGATTAGAATGAGTAAATGAATAATTAACTGGCAGAGGAGGCATGGCTATGATAAGACCCATGTTGATGGGAATATGTGAGGTTAATGATTGGGGTCAGCCTTAAGAGCAAATTAAAAAGTCTCCAGTCTCACAAAGCCAGCAATCTGCTCGCAACTGGGGGTTGCATGCTGGAGACGGAGAGGGCAATATTGCTTTCTTGAAAGGCTTTACTATATTTAACTTTGAGTTTTGAGAGGGATGAAATGCTAGACTGCTGCTTTGGTTGAGGTCTCCACCTGATTATCAAAAAGAAACAGATCTTCTGCAACTCAAGTTTTTTTTTTTATTATTGCAACCAACTGGAAGACAATACATCACATAAACATCATTGCAGTTTTTCAGAAAATGGAAAAACCAAATAAAACAACATTTATATATTTTTTTTGCCACAGTATTGGACAACGTTGATATTTACATGTAGTGATGAAACAGGTCTTGTGAATCATTCTTTGGCAATATGATTGCACAATAAGGAGAGATTTGAACATTTACTGCAAAAGAAAAAATAAAAACAAACACCTGGATGTATTCTGCATCACATCTCACAGATCGATAACAGTTTTGCATTTTGACATCTCTAACCTATGGCTTTCCAAAACTCAGCTCAGACAGTAACCGAAAAAATAATGGCGGTATTGAAGATAATATTTTGTCAGAAGGAAGATAAAACAGCAAAAGAATGACAACAAATGATTAAGCAAAAAAAGAAAAAACAACAAGTATTTTTGAGCATTTGCAATACATGTTTGGTGAGTCTAAAAAAAACAAACAAACACTGGTTTTGGGGAGATTTTCAGGCAGTGACGTTTGTTTCATTTGCTTTCAAACATCCCCCATATTTAAGTGTTGCTCTATACTTTTCCAGGACTCAAAGGTTGGGAGTTCATCTTCCCTGCTCGTCACCGAGTGATTCAGAGGGAAACGGTGGTTGCTAAAGCAACACATTCTCCCCTCCACATACCTCTTGCAGACTGGACATGTCATTAGTCGCCACAAATGTAGATTGTTGCTGCAAACACAGCGAAGGGCTCGACCTGGGCTGCAGGAGCGCACAGACAGACAGACAGAGGACAGACGCACAGTGACAATGACCGCATCACCTTTAACTTCCACTACTGGGGGCATGAACACCACACGAAATGCAGATCCCGCAATGCACACTACAGGTGGCGAAAGGACCGTACCGGGATGGGACGTGCAGCCGTTTGCCCGCTCGGCTCACTGACAATCATGCAAGAGCCTACACAAAACCTCATGAGACTGTGCCGCGAAAAGTAAACTTAATCCTTTATGCATTCTCGTTTGAGAGAAAGGGGTCTAAAAATGGCAGCGGGGTGTCTTTATTGTGTCTGACGCACGTGGTCTTTTTCCCTTTACATGACCGTAAGTGAGAGATGCAAATGATGAAAGTCCATTTCTGCTAAAGTCGGCCATTATGATGAAAAAGTACTGATCAGCTCAACGCAACAAAAACTTTCCATCTTATTTGTGTCAATTTTTTTTTTTTTTTTCAAATTTTTTGCAAATTTATTTGGCACAGTTTAAAAATAAAAGTAGAGGGGTATTTTTTTTCAAAATCTAATTTTCTACAGGTTGGCTTTTCTTCTCGTTAAACTCTCATCATCTCACACCAAGAGATTATTTTGACATATCAGGTAAAAGCTCTGAGCATACTGTACTAACATCTCTGTTTTTAGAGCATGATGGTTTCAGACATGCCAACTTTTAAAGACAGGCTTATTTCTCAGTTTGATGTCAGTTTTTTTCATCACAATGACAGAAACGTTTTTCCTTCTCTCTCAGGCGCGCGCACACACACACACACACACAAAATGGCAAAATATGCAAAGAAAATAAATACTGTCTATAAACACCCAACCTGGCAGTTTCCCTTAATCAGTCTTGTTTTTTCCTGTATCAGTCTTTGCCTTTTCTTTTTCTTTTCATACATATGCACAGAAAATGCAGATGAAGCGTACACACACGCATATACACACACACGGGAGAAAATAAAACAACACTGTTATAAATAAAGCAGGTCAAACCATGTCTGACACGACTACAGACGTACTGAGGGCAGACAGGCAGGAGGGGGTGATTTCCCTGGTTCACACACTCAGTGGGTGTACGCTGATGTAACACTGGGGTTAACACTGAACACCTAAAATCACTGTACAGGCAGAAGAAGACGGAAGCCCACCCTTTAATACCAGGCGGCTTAGCTGGCCTACACAGCCTGAACCACACCCCCAGAGGTGGCCCCCTCGGGAGCTGACGCCCCACGCTCCTCCCTGAAGACGCACCGTTGAAAGCCGGAAGAAGAAATGAAAAGAAAACAAACAAACAAACAAAATAACCAAACAGTACCCACGAGTATAAGAATTGGCGGCAAAACATTTTTTTTCTTTCCTCTAGGATCAAGGTTTATATGAAAATAAGTCATGCTTCATGCTAAATACATCGTTTATCTTACATGATCTTTGAATAAAAAAGATTTGCTTTTTATCTTATTTACAAGCACCCATGCAATATAACTGAGAAAGTCCTGCAGGTCAAATTGCTTCAATTAAGAAAGGAAAAAAATAAAATATTTTCTAACCTTTTTACAGAGTTGCCCACACGGGGCAAATTGCTTATATCTTTATGAGGGTAAAGTGAGGGTAAACAGACACAAACGGAAATCGAAAGCCCACAGTTTATGTATAGATCTTTGACACCGTCAGATGAGCAGGAAGGTCGGCAGCTTGTGGCAGCGCCGATATCTACACCTGGTGTTCTGCGACTATGGACAGAAGTACCGAGGGGGTGGGAGGAGGAGGGTGGGGGGGTAGTTTTCGGGACGTTTACATTATGCAACAACAACAACAACAACAAAATGAAGGAGATATTGCCTCAGACCCGGCACACTATCTGTATGGTGATAAACATGACCTTTTTTTTTATTTTTAAAATATCTATTCTTAAATATTGAGTGCTCTTGAAATAAACCATGTCTTTATCCATGATGCTTCTATCGTAAGTGGCGTTAAATAATCTTAAGTGCATGGACATATATCACATTAGGGTTTACAATTATCTTGACACCTCAGGTCATTCGGTTTCCCTCTGTTTCTCTGCCTTCGCCTTCTTTCTCTTCGTCTTCCTCTCTTTTGTGTCGCATTGGCTACATGAAGCAACCTGGTCACTTATCTTTGGCACAGTCTCACATTTGTGCTCATGGATGTAGGCGAGTGATGCCAACCTGTTGCGCTGGCCTCACTGCGAGATTGCTACAGATTTCTTACAGAAAACTAAAAAAAAAGGTAGGACAAAGAGCCATCCGCCGTGAACGTGTACCGTGTGTTCCGCGCTGCGAGTTGTCCAAATTAGTGACAAGACATGCATTTTCTTTTTCTTATGGCTTTCATCCCCTTTTAAACAACAAAACAACAAAGACACATGAGAAATACCCACTGATGTTAGTGTTGCTGAACATGTAGGAAAACATAGATTTTTGATATTGCCACAAATAAGTAGGATTCACCTAATGCCCTGCAGATAGATAGAGGGAGATGAGAAGTGTCCGTGGAGACTAATGCTGTAATAACGTTACCTGTTGACCTATTGTGTGTGGTTTGTGTGGCCGTGTGAGTGTATGTGTGTGTGTGTGTGTGCGTGTTTGGAGCGGTATAGTGTCTATGTGTGTGTTGGCATGACTGTGTGTGCTGTCTTAGTTTCTCAGGGCCTCTTTCTGCTCCTTCTGGCCCTTGGCGGTGCGATTTGTGATGTTGTTGAGGCAGGCTCTGACCCCCGCCAGATGCAGCAACGACCCCGCTGCCTCCTTCATCTCCTCGTCGTCGCTCTCCGGGGGCTTCTCTACGGCTGTCGCCCGCCGTTTCTTCAGCGGCAGGGTGTCGCTAATGCCCCTCGCTCGATTTTTGGTCCAAGGCAAACTGCTACCCGCCAGAGTTCCAAGCCCTGCCCCTGAACTACGTCTCTTTTCGCGCAGGGGCTGCTGGGAAATGTAGGTAGCAGCGGCAGTGGTGACATGAGAATCAAGTGGGATCTCCCGGGGCTCCGTTTTGACGTCAGACTGGATTTCCACTGCGATGATGTCGTCGTCATCCAGTGGGGAGGAAAGATCGGTGTCTTGAGACGAGCAAAGCCTGCTGGGGGATTTGGCGGTGCTGTAAGTGTGGTCGTCCTGGAGGTCCTCTCCGCAGGGTAGGGGGGAATACCGGGATGGGCTGACCTGTCCTCGGCTCAGGTAATCACCCAGGGATGATCTGTATGAGGAGGGAACGCAGAGCAGGAGAGAAAAGTTACTCGTGCTGTCACGCTGCCAGACAGGTGAACCACCCGAGTACACTCGAGTGAAGCTGCAGCCCACTGGAGATAAACCATCACCCTCAAACAGCCCCCCTGGGTCCACCTGTTCACACGCCTCAGGATGGTGCTCTAAGATGAGTCGACCCTTTCTTTACAGAACATAATCCCACTCTCTGTAGCTCTTTATTTTAATAAAATATCCATCTTTAACATTAATATCATACACTCACTGGCTGCATTATTGTTTAAATGCACAGAAATCAGATACACTTTAGATATGCAAATCGTTTTATGTAAGGAGCCTTTGTAAAAACCTGTGCATAGAGGTCAAAGAGATGCTCTGCAGCAATCTACACTTTTCATCAGCTACTAAATTACACTTCAACACATATTTTGGTCTATTAGTCAGAACACTCTTGTCTCCGAGACACTAAAGGACAAAAGAGTTTCCTGACATCAAATAAATCACCAGCAGCTGTAGCGATGCATCTTGGACATTTCCCCCCTCAGAATGAGAGTTAGCATATTATTATTTTATAAGAAAACATGTTCCCTTACAGTGATCAAATATTCACTGCATACCTTTACTCAGACTGTGGATATGTTTAATTTATCATGCAGCCAGGGCCATCATGCTCTTATGCTGCTGTGATAGATGTGCATGCCCATGCATGCTCTGACTGGTCTCTCAAACACAGGTCCTCTCTCAAATTAAGCTGTTTATGTGTGTGAGAGTCCAATCATTATTTAAACACACCTGATTAAATATTCTCAGTGATGACCGCGTTTTGCAAAAACGCAATTATGGACCTGAAAATGAAAAATGGGGTGCGAGGCCTTTTTTTTTAAAGGTTTACCTCCATGTGTTTTTGTGCTTAAGAAGGTGTACTTCTGACCTTTGAACTCTCAAGAAATGTCAGCAGTCAATGTTTAAACAATAACACCTGCAAAGAATCACCTCTTCCTGGTTGTTACTGTTGGACCTAGCTCCAAATGACAGGCCCAACAAACACCTGTCTTCATTCTTCAGAAGCTGTGGTTCTGTCCATCATCACTGTAAGTTTACCCACCTTATGGCCGAGGTCCTGCTCCCCACAGGACTTACAGGTAGGGGTCTTATCACAGGGAAAAGTGCCTGGCTCCTGACGCGGGCGCCATTCTGGATAACACCTCGAGGAACTAAAAGAGAAAAAGCAGAAGGTATGAAAAAACATTCCGAGCAAACACAGCAGCACCAACTACAGGAGACGCGATCTGCAGAAGAATGTTCTCAAAAAATCAGTTTTGAAGCAGGACATTTTTAAAAGGCCAAAAAGAAAAAAAAATTGGGTTTTTTTATGATGCAATACCAGAAGTGGCCACTCTATAGAATTCCACCCTAAATATTAGAAGGGAACCCAGAGGAAACTTCTCCAAAACCCAATCAGACCTTGATGAGACCTGGGAGCAGCTCGATGAGCATTCACTGACCATCTGAGGTGGCCAACAGGGCAATATTGATGAGCAGGGCAAGGGTAAATTGAGCGGGAAAGCGTCATAAATGAGTTAAGGCTGCTGCGAATCATTCAATTACGAACGACCGCTGGGCTTGGCTAAATCCAGCCCGTCTGAGGGTGTAGGCTGAGCAGCCAGTTTTTTGAAGGGTCACAGGGAAAACCGCACATTTTCAAATCTGCTAGTCAAGGCACGTTTTCCTTTTTAAAAATAATTTACCATGGTTGGTGAAGACACTATGACAAATGTATTTTTGCTGTTAGTTGTTATACTATACTCAGTATTGCTGCTGGTTTGCTTTTAACCCCTGGAGCTCTGTGTCACTGCTGAAGCCATACCATTATTGATTGTAGGGTTTTTTATGTTTATTGCATTGTCTGTAGACTTTGTGCACCTGAAACGATGTTTGAATAGTTTTTACAGGTCAGAGAAGATCTATCAGATTGCTTTAAATAGAGTAGAAACATTGTGGAACTTAAGTAAAACAGACATTGGTCAAAATCTTTAATATCACACCGATGCCAATAAAATTTTTTTAAAGAAACTAGACAACCTTCTAGAGGAGTGACTCTGAAGAACTCCACTGATAAAAAGCCATTCCATACTCAAACTAAGCAGGCATATGGCAACCCACCTGGAGTTTACAAAAGAGCGCTTTCCCTGTGCTAATGAGACAAAAATTGAATTCTTCACACTGAAAGACAATCATTTCAACTGGAACAGAGCAGGTGCTGCTCATTGCTTAGCTATCACTGGACAACACTGAGCTGCACGATGGGCTGTTAGGGACAGAAATACGACCAGGTCCGTGAAGAAAATGCAGCAGAACAGAAGAAAACAAATCATCTCCACAGCGACACCATGAATCCCACAATCAGGATAATGGACTGGCTTTAGAACAAATCCCTAAATGTCCCCCTGTGGCTTGCCCAAAGCCTGGACTCGAAGCCATTTGAAAATCAGCAGGGAGACCTGAAGATCACGGTTTACCAACACGCCTAATCCAATATGACAACTTGCAGACTTAAAGCCGAAGCCGCTGTCATCTTGCCTGCACCGTCTATACCGCCGCCGTCTTTCTGGCTAAATTTATCTGCACTTGAGGAGAAGTCAGGCTTTTCAGAAGTAATTTACACTTCCCATTTTCTCTGTTGCAGGTTGCAGTCGTTAACTGATACGTTCAGACTGCAGGCCCACCAAATATAGCAAATGCATAGCTAAGAGCAGCTAGCTTAGTTCAGGAAAAAAAGACTATGGATTATAAAAGTCAGCTTTTGGAGTACTGTGATGCTGAACTGGTTTGCAATCACACTCTTTTTTCTTTGTTCTCTGGTAAAGTAACGCTGTAGCCTCGACCTCAGATTTACAGCCAGACACAACACGAGTGGTATCATATAATTCAATCGAACCTCATCAGGCTCAGCGAGACGGCGAATACGAATACCTTTTTAAAATGACATAGCCACATCCTGAATGAGATTTGTGTGGACTTCCTGAAAATTAAAACCTGCAGACTTTAACTCCCGCTGCCGTCAAGGTCAGAAAAACATAAAAGCCCTCAAAGAGGAACTTCAATGTGGCCGAGGGGAACGTTTTTCTAACAGAGCCAACAGTGTCTGAGCACTAGACCATCAAAGATTAAAAAACAATAAATACCATCCCATGCTGTTTTAAAAGCATTTAAATGGTCTTGGCGGTACTTTAAAAAAAAGCCAAGTTATAAAACTTCTAAAAATAAAGGCCAGTGTGTAAAAACAGATGTCATTTCTTTTGGGTAATGCAGCAGCTTTCACCGGTCGCCACGCAAATTTCTGCTAAAGTTGAAGTCATAGCAATGTCCAGAGATGTAGAGATACAAATTCATGCTACATTTCAGGAGTGTGTGTGCATCTTTATTGCCCTTTGTTGCAGAAAAGTCAACCCATGTGTAGACCGGAGCTGAAATGTCTAATTACTGTCAGCAGGCTGCTCGCCACTGCCGCCCCACTTCACTGAAACAGCTGTCATTCTCATCTCCAGGGTCACTTCTCATATTCCTGAACAACGACCCGCTGCATAATTTGCCTGAAACGTTTGTTAAATCCTGCCGCGGCACCGGCGGTTTTTAAAATTACCGTCTCTAATCTCGGCAAATGTATGATTGATGTTACAAGCGGGGGAAATTTAATTTGCCACAGGAACCGCAAGCTCATTAAAACATGCAAGTTGTCATGACGAGACCCCCCTGAAATTCATATCCGTGTATACCCGCGACTTGTGCTGTAACGGACAAAGATGAATTATAATAGATCTGTTTGTCGTTGCTGCTGCGTTAGTGTAGCTGGCTGCCTGCGCCTACACTAATCTTATTGACTCCAGTTAGTGCAGCTCTGCCCCTGATATCTCCAGCTCTGCTCTCCATAACCTTATAAGTAGGTCCCTGCACAGAGTCTCTTTCATAATCTTGATCTGTTGCTACGTGCGTGCGAGAGTGTGTTTGTGTGTGTGTGTGTGTGTGTGTGTGTGTGTGTGTGTGTGTGTGTGTGTGTGTGTGTGTGTGCGTGTGTGTGCGTGAGTGTGTGTGGGGCGGTGCATTAGGTCTCCCCTGGTTGATGCGCACGCGCCCACCACCCCTTCTCACTCCAGCCCTGGCTTTGGGTTGCCATGACAACGGCTCCCCTTTCCACATGCCACAGAGTGGTAGATCATGCATCAGCAGAGAAAGTGATAGAGAAGGAAAAAGGGAGGGAGAGAAAGCGAGACAGAGCGAGAGGAAGCAGGAGAAAAGGGGGGGAAATACCGAGGTCTGTTTGACACGGCCTCTCATAGCTCAGCGACAAACCACTGTTTACCCTGGATACACACAAATACACACACGCATCTCACTCCAGACAACTCTCCTCTTATGTTTCTTTGCCTTTGGTATTTAGATTTCCCTCCATCCTTTTCCTCTCTTTCTCCCTTTCTCGTTCTTTGTCTTCCGTATTTTTATCCTGGCCTGTTGATTGTTCTTTCCATCTGTATCGATCTCGCTGCCGTCCTGTGCATGCCGGTGACTCATATCTCTGGCTGAGCACACATGCTGTTTCTGCAAGGTAAAAAGCTCAGGACATATGCTGAAGAGATGAGGTGACAAACTGAGCTTGTGTGTGTGTGTGTGTGTGTGTGTGTGTGTGTGTGTGGGTGGGGTAAACCTGCCCACATCCTCAGTTTGAGCAATATGAGCTCAAAGAAAAATAAAAGAATAAAGAACAAAAACACTCTTGGAAGAGAAAAACAGGCCACGGCAGGGAAAATATTGTAAACAACGAGACAAGGTGTGTGTGTGTGTGTGTTTGTGTGTGTGTGTGCCTTTTTCCTGGAGATAAAATATCTCTTAGACTGTTTTTTTTTTCCCTGCCCCTGCGTCTGTTGAGCGGCTCTGCCTTTCTGTCTGCTTCCTACA
This sequence comes from Tetraodon nigroviridis, assembly GCA_000180735.1. NCBI lineage: Eukaryota > Metazoa > Chordata > Actinopteri > Tetraodontiformes > Tetraodontidae > Tetraodon > Tetraodon nigroviridis. The sequence goes on from CAAE01014590.1 coordinate 773,146, forward strand.
TCTTTTTGCCCGCCTGATTTCCAGGGCGAGCGGAGCCCTCAGCGTCCCCCCCCCCCTCGCTGCTCTCATGTGCCGCTTTGCTCTCCTGGTAAATGAGTTCCACATGGGTCTGCAGGCTGCAGTCTTTGCAAAAGGAGCAGCGCAGAGAGGCACACACACACACAAACACACACACACACACACACACACACACACACACAAGCGTGGTCCAAAGGTTCAAAGGTCATTCCTGGCAGACCCTGAGAATGCAACTGTTTGAAAGTGGGCTCTGGTGCAGTCAAAACAGCCAGTCCTGTCTGTCTGCCCGGCTGCTGTGTGTTAAACAGAGCACAGAGTCTGAGGGCAGCGTGCATACTAATGGTGCCTGACTGACTGGCTGGTGAACGCTGGCGGTTTAACTGGATGGCTCGTCGATCTGACACTCCAGCTGAGCATTTAAGTGGTTGGCTGACTGACGTATACCATGAGTAACAGGGTAGGAGGGAGGAAAATTAAAAGCATTTACTGGGACTTAACAAGGCTTTGAGACGTCGCTACAAGCACTTGTGCTGGGAGTGACGTGGAACGCTGGACTGATTTATCCGACGAGAACTCGTCTCTCCGCAACTACTGACTAAAAGTTTTTCTGATAGTCATCTACCCACGACTGTGTGAGGCGTCTCCTGTCTGTCCCCCCTTCTGACTGCAGGGACGGGTTCCTGACAGATGGACGGCTGTTTTGACAAGCTTTGGCGCCTCAATCAAAAACATCTGAATAATTATGAATAATTAATATATATATCTGCTCTTAAGCTGTCTGCAGGAAGACAGAATGCAACCAATGTTGCATGGAATATTCTCATGCTTTATTAGATGCAATCTAATGGAGCCGATACATAAAACCTCCTTGAACCTCTTGCATTAAATTGCGGACTGAGCCGATCGTTGATAGCTGAGGGTGGTAAATGTTGAACTTAAGAGTGCTGGGTTATATTTAGAGCCCAGCTGTCAGCCACTGCTGAGCCATTGTTTAACGTTCATCCTGAGGAGGCGCTCTGCATCGGACCACAGAGAGAGGCTGATTTCAGCCCACATTAGCGTAAAGTGGAGTAGCTTTGAGAGCTCTGAGAGCTTTGGGCACTAACAGCCCTAAACTCTCCTTCTGACAGTCCACCTTTCACACCCGTGACTTTTCTCTCTCCTCCTCTTTGAAAGACACGTTACACATTTGAAAACTTTCCGTTTGGAAAGTCTCTCCCCATCACATGCAGCTGGCCTGGTCCTGCTCATCTCCTCCTGTGTCCATCCATCTGTCCACTCAGACACATCATTCAAGATTGCGAGTGTCTGGGGAGACTCCAGGTTTTCAGACACTCTCTCCAACCTCGGCTCCTTGACCATTACTACTCCATTATCACCGGCGGTGGACGACGCGCCGCAGACGCCTAATGTATCCATTTCCCCCTCCATTTAGGACTCGGCAGCCCAGTGAGCTCCTGGAGTGCTCCCTGATTGGGATTGAATGTCCATTTAAACTGCCGTCCAGCCACCAGGGAAGAGATCGAGTAGGGTGGAGGTGAGGATGAGGAAGATGAGGAAGAAGAGTGGGAAAAATGAGGAGATACCTAGCAAAGAACAATTCAGTTTCTGGCAACTGTGTGCTGGATTTGAGCTAAAATGCCTGACTGCATTTCATCATAAAATGAATTTGCACTAAAAATTTTGTCAGGTTTCTACCTCTATGCCTAAAGTTTTGCAAATATGTCATAAAATTTCACAAAATAAAGAATGTCCTCACTGTAACTGTCAATTCTTGCATACCTCCCCTCACCACTTCCTGGAGAGACAGAGGGCGAGCAGGAAAAGCGTGCCTAACTTAAAGCTGAAGCTTCTTTCTTCCCCTCCTTTACTTACTCCCATGCCTCCTTCACTTTTTCTTTATCTTTAAACTTTAAAATACGCCTCCACAGAAAAAGCATTCCTCCTCTGGCGTCGAGTTAAGTGTCAGAACTCAGCACTCAGTATTCTCAAGGTGCACTTGTAAAAAAAAAAAGGAGGATTTTGGAATTGAGATGATTGGATTTGGCACTTTTGTAGAGGGTGGAGTAAGGGGGGAGAGACAAAGAGAGAAAGAAAGAAAGATGGAAGGAAAAAATTCCAGTGCAGACACGAAAGGTCATGACCTTTGCAGTCATTGATCTGCTTTCAAAAATAAATAAAATTTAATTTTATCAGGAATTATAAAATACACTGACTAAATATTGTTTAAAAAATTATATATATATATATCTGTGTAGTCCTAACACATATATTATTATAGGGATATTATTAACATGGGTGTTGAAGGAACCTTTTAGCCAGCCTGACCTTGGGTGTCTGATCAGACTGTCAGGCACAACCTGAGCGAAAGTCTGCATCAAAGAACGCTGAAAGGTGAGACCAAGATGCCAAACATCTGGCTGTTCCTGCAGCAGAACCTCAAGTTTTAGTACCTTGTAGTAGAACTCCTCCATTCTTTCTGAAGAGGGGGCTCCCCGACCACAACGGAGGACTAGAAGAAAGAGACAGGAGATAAAGAAAACGCTGGTCAATCACTTGATCATGTTGCAGCAGGCAGGCCGGCCCAGTGGGTTTCATGGCGAGGCGGGTAGTGAGACAGGAATTTGAGCGCATAAGCCAGCGCTTCTGATTATAGTGATTAGATTCCCGGGTGTCCCACTGTTGCCATTATTCCCTGTGATTACTTCAGAGAATTACAGCCTCGCTGCTGTAGTCTACGGGGGTAATTTTTCATGACAGCCCCCCCGGCTGCCACCCGCCATTGGTCCATTCACACACACACACATATATATATATATAAAAAAATCATTGGGGCACACACATTAAACACAGATGTTTGAGAAATGCTGTTAAGGCACACAAACCATACACACACACACAAAGCTGGAGACCAGTTAAGGTGATCATTGCACCACTAATGAGGGAGGTAATGACGGCATTTCTCACATAGATGGAGGCAACCTCACTCACACAAACACCACAAACACACAGCAGAAAGCAGCAGAG
>CAAE01014590.1:808015-941977 GCA_000180735.1 Tetraodon nigroviridis
CTGTGTCATTCAGCACATCGAGGAATCCTGTTTGTAAACAAAGCCATGGAAACGGCGAGAATCACACACTCTCACGCTCTCTCTCACAAGTATGTATGCTAGTGCTGACACCAACACACACGCACACACACACACGCATACACACGAGCTTATTATAAACTAGTCTTCATCTTGTCATCTGCCTGGATATGACCCAGAAATACAGTCACTGGAACAAATAGGCCACTGTCGTATTAATCTCCACCTCTGTAAATTGATGGAAATATGATTTGGTGCATTCATGGCGAACACGTCTCCCCGCCGTCTACCCGACCTCCCCTGAAACAAATCCTCCTTCCTCTTCATCATCAAGAACAGAAGGCATCCATAACAATCTGGAACCTGTAATTCAGCGTCAAATTCAAACGACCATGAGATAAAAAAGACCCAGTTGCATAAAAATATTCTCTGTGAAAAGCTTTAAAAGTGGGAGTCTGACGAAAAATTACAGAGATTCTGTAATTGCAGCTTCAGATAAAGCTCAGTGCTTGGCAGGTAGAGTAGGAGTCTGCAGAGATGTGCCCTCATTTCCACACGCGTGTGCGTCTGGTGGGCATTCATGCATGCCTGAGAAGTGTGTATGCGTTGTTTGTTTGTGTGTTAGACAAGTTGTGTGTGTGTGTGTGTGTGTGTGTGTGCAGTAGGTTTGAAGGGTTAATTAGCGCGCTGTCTTAAGCGGTGAGCAGCAGCAAAAAAGACAACACGGGCTGTCTTTGCCAAAAATTACCTACAAATCACAACGCACGCACGCACACACACACACACACACACACACACACACACGAACAACTATAAAGGAAGGCAGGTATGACACAAGAATAAACACACACATTTATCACATATATACATATATAACACCAGCAAAGACAAACGTCGTCTCCTACTCAGCACTTCGTGCCCATCTGAAGCTCTCTCCATTACACACAGGCACGCAGAGACACACTCACATGCACACGCACACACACCCAAGTCAGTAAAGCCAAATCAGTTTTCCTGTTGCTACAGCAACAGCATACTTTTATGTCAACTGCAACCTAGTTACTATGGCGATATGTATACAAGAGAAACTCTGCTCAGTTGTAGTCAAGGGCCAGATGACAGCATAGCGTGCTAACACACACACACACACACACACACACACACACACACACAGTCCTGTTCATCCTTCATCCATTTTGTTCCACACACACAGGCACACATAAAAGGAGGAGTTCAGGTTCACACGCTGGTCAAGGAAAGCATAAAAAGCTCCCATATACCCCAGTATAATCTCAATCAAGCTAGACACGCAAAGCTCGCATTGATCCTCGCTGTTTGTACCCCCACCCCCACCATCCCCCCAACACCCTCGGGCAAGATGAAATCTGAAGTCTTCTGGCATCTGTGTTATTAAATCCTCCAGTATTAATTTAGCACTAATTGAGTGAGGGATTCATTCCCCGTTTACTCCCAGTCTTAATGGAGTGAAATCTGGATAGGAAAGCTGGTATAAAGGACAGTATCTGGGCTTAAATCAAAAGCGAAAAGCTGCTCCCACCAGGGGAGCGCACAACGTCTGAGTGAAAGAGAACTGTGAAAGCTGAGATCATCAACTATTGATAGAGCAAAAATCCGCTACAACTGTAGACAAAATACAGAATATGTTTGACTTCGAGCTGGATATATCTGCAAACCACTGATAACTGTCTGGCTGTGTAATAAGTCCTAACCACACTTAATAGGCTGCGTGTTTAAAAGCTGGCACCAGAGTCATTTCAACGTGCAAGGATTTAAAATATTGACGGATATATGCAGTATCTTGTAATGGAAGATCTAAGACACTGTGAGGAATGACGCTGGCCAGTGTCATCTCTTATTTATGGCCATTTGGTAGATTTAGTTTCCATTGTAAAGACTAATATCCAACGTTACTGTGAACTCGTTATTCTGCTTCCTGTGAATGATGCCCTCTCTTTGTTCGTTTTCGTTCAATACGGTACCAGATTTCATGCAAAAACCTGACTAAAACAGACCATAAACAGGCTTTAATCTGTAGCGGACGAACACCCGATCTGGCAACACCAGCCTGCAGCATCTCGCCACCAATCGCATCATCAAAGCAGCAGCATCAAAGCATCACCGGAAGCAGCAGCAGCAACATGTAGTTAGACAAAGTTCAATTATAATAAGCAGCAAAGATTCATCTTATAAACATTTAAATGTTTTTGATGACAAGGTCGATTAGAATGGAAAAAAATATGCAGTCACTGAGTAAAGTGGAAAGCCAACAAAGAACAAAAACCATAAATAAATGGAAACCAAACTTAAGACTGAGCAAAATTCAAACTGGATTAAAAGATGAAATCTGATGCATTGTTTTAGTGATAAAACTAAGAAAATAAAAATTAGTTCAAATTTTTTGAATTGTAACTATAAACTGATCTAGTTTGTTTTAAAATCTGTGAACTGAACCTGAAACTAGTTCATGTAGAAAATGAACTTTTCCAACACTGCTAGCATCAGCCCTGCATGCGCCACAACACATTCCAGTATTCCTCGTTACCTGGCTCCGGTCTTTATCCACCTTCTTGAAACACTTGTTGAGCGACAGATTGTGACGCACTGAGTTCTTCCAGCCAGTAGGGGCGCTGGCAAAGTAAGGGAAGTGCTCCAGGATCCACCCGTAGATATCCTTGACTGGCAGCCGCTTATTCGGCGCGTCTTCGATGGCCATGAAGATCAGGCAGCTGAAGGAGTACGGCGGTTTCCGGTTGGCCCCCGCCGCCAAGTCGTATGCCGAGTGAGCATCACTGAGAAGGGGGTCATCCGGGGAGGGCGATGAGGAAGAGGGCGAACGGGGGTGCTGGCCGTCAGAGTCCTGCAACGGGGAGACGCTACGCAGCCCAGAGTGGCTGAAGCTGTTGAGGAGGTCGGTGCTCTCGTGGAGCCAGGACAGGCTGGTGAGTTCCTCATCCTCGGCTTTGGAGAAAGAAGCGGACAGAGACAGGGACAGGTCGGCCGCCTCCGCCTCGGAGGCGTCGCCCTGCCGGTATGGCGGACTCATGCCCTGCGAGGCACTGGCTCCACTGCTGGGGCTCTGGGCCTTCTTACTGGGGGGCATGGTGGGTCCCATCCAGCCCAGGGCTCACTCCTGGAGACGGGGACAGAAGAAGGAGGAAGAGGAGGAGAAAAAGAGAAATAGAAAAAAACAAAAGTCAGCTTATTAATTTCACCTCCCACATAAAGATTTTATTATCGTTAAAGGCCAAACGGTGGAGACACGCAAGAATGTGACCACATTCCCAATTAGTCAGTGTTAGATCTGAGGGGAAAAGTGTACATCATCGTTTTTGCTCCGGGGCTTTATCCAGTTCCGACTGGGATGGCAAATTTAGTGCTTCATTGGTTGAGGAAATCTTGCCTTGTACAACTACGCTCTAATTACTAGCATACCAGCAAAGTATTGACATTACATGGGGCTGCTGTCATAACACAGCGAGTGTGGTTAAAGGTCTAATAGTTGTGGGGTTACAATATTATTCCACTGCTTAAACATCCCCACAGAGGGAGAAAATGAGGTTAGGCGGAAATAAGGACAGAATCATTTTTAGCTGCTGGATTCCTAACATTAAAATAGAAAAATGTGACATTAATTTGATTGTCGCCAAGGTGGCTACTTCTATATATTCAGTGAAAACGAGAAATAGGAATTATACTCTGTGTCATTTGAATCGTACAGTGTTAAATATAGAAAAATACAAAAACCCATTCCTGTCCTCAGACTGAAGCCTTTCTGACTTGTCTCTTAAAGAAGCAACGTGTGCATTTTTTAGTCCATTGCCATAAATAGTCTAAAGTTAAATGCTAACACGCTACATTTACGTAGCTGCAACAATGAAAACCTCGTCAGTGGAGGGGAGTGCCCCCATATGTGACCTTTGCTATAATTTTATTTACATTACATATGCGCCAATTAGTAAAACAATATCTAGTTAATGGCTCAGTGGTCACTCGTTTCAGAGAGATCGTGACTGGGAGATCTGCCAACAACAAGAGGACGAGTCGAATCTTAGATCCAGCTCTAATCAGACCATTATTCTCCAAACATAAGAGCAATGATGTGCTCGTTAGGCTCAGGCGTGCTGTAATTAAACAGGACTGGGTCTAAGCACCACACCACCCTCAGAAGGCTCCCAACCAGCACGTGATTGTTCTCTAGCACAAACAGCTGCAGCTCCAGTTCAAAGTAATCTGCTCTATTCACTCAGAATATGAAGATGGAGATGTGCAGCAGCCCAAATACAAACTGTTGCAAGAGGGAAAGCGCGGACTCTCACACACACACGCACACATGCACAGAGCAGTGCCATTAGTACATGGGGATTAAGCCCAGATATGTTCTATGCTGCTGTGGCTCTAATCCAAGGTGATCGTTGGACGATCTGTCTCCTCACTCTGCCTGATTGACTGGCAGCTGTCACCCATGGCAACCCACTGCGCAGTGACAACTGTCACTTCATTAAAGCTTTGGCTGATGTGTCACCATGGCAACAGAGCAAAACAACTCAGCGCTAACTCGCATGCAGTCCCATCCCCCCACCCCCACCCCTTCCGCCCCCCACCTCTCCATCTGACTCATCTTTGATCGCCCCTCCACTTGTCTAACCTGTCTCACTTTCTCGACGGCGCGCATGCTTATTCAACAAGCTGTACCCGTCCGAGATGCAGCGCTGTAGCAATGTTGACGTTGAGCGTAATGAATTCAAATTGCCCCAGTGATGATGATAAGGCTGCAGCTGAAAATAGGTGTGCAATCCAAGGAACGGGCGAGGTTGAAGAGTGTCTGACAGGCTTTTCAAAGGGCGCCTGTTTACATTTCTCCTTGTATTGGTGCCTTTGACAGGCTTGTCACGGTCTTTGGCTTAAGAAAGAAGGGCATCGCGCCGTTGTTCCTGTAGCATCCACAGATGCTTCTTTCTCTCCATCTCTTCTTCCTCCTTGTTATGTTGCCATAGCGGCAAGGGGGCCATGAAACATTACGGCTGACAGTAAAGTCATCTCATTTTACTGTTGCTATGACAACAAACTCCTCACTGTTGGTTGGGGCCAGCACGAGCTGCCGCCCAAGCCTCGTGCCTGAGTGTGTGTATGCATGTGCGTGTGTGTGTGTATCAACATGTCTCCCATGGGCTCTCATAAAGCTTAACACACTCGCTCAGCTCTAAACAAACTTTCCTGCAACTTTTACGGAGGCCCCCCAGGACCGACTGCTAAAGGACAACGGCAGATATCGCTCAAGTTCAGGCTGCTGTGTGTGTGTGTGTGTGTGGTGTGGGTGTGAATGCATCTGAACGCGCGCGTGTGTGTGTGTGTGTGTTAGAAGCATCCTCACATTTGTTTGACAGATGGGACTGTGCTTTTCTCTCTGTCTCCTTCATTCTCTGGATCACTTTTGTGTTTGTGTGCTTTGTTTTGATTTGTGTTCATCTCTGTTTGGCGTGTCCACATTTGGCTGCACATGGCTGTGTGTTTTTATCTCCCTCCGTGCGGGTGCACGTGAGCGTGTGTGTGCATCAGCATGTGAGCACATGCTCATCCGAGTGTCTGTGCATACCAATGCGATTTACAGCAGCTGTAATCTGCGCAGCGATCCTGGCACCACATGAGTTCCGTTTGCTCTCTGGACTTTAAAAGACCGTTCAATTAGACTAAATGGTTTTCTTCATTTGAAACAGCATTCTTGATCACTTGGTGGTACACTTGTCAGATTATTCCTTTTATTCCGCTGCGGTGAATGTGGGCTCTGTGCGCCTCTGTCAGGTAACAAAGGCTGAAAATTACTATGCTAAACACTTAAACTGTGCAATAGCCCTCAATTCTTCTGCCTTATTGTGAATGGCAGCGAGCCTGAAAGATCGGCGCTTTAACACCCCAAATTGACCAGTAAAAAAATTCCAAGTGCTGACAATTGCGAAGAGCGAATAAACGGTTTGATGAGTTACTGAGGAAACACATAAGATAGTTTTTAATTTATCTGGGCTCTCAAAAATGGATCAGGATGGATTTTTATCTTCTCACATGACTGTCTCCAGCATAGAGTCGACAGTTAATACCAATCAGACACGAGATCAAGAAAGCAAATCTACCAAGAGTAAAATCTGTGTTTTATACCCCTAATAAATGAGGAGCTTTGCCAGCTCAGAACAAACCAACATACCTGCCTCCAAAAAAGAATAAACACAGACAGACGCAGGGTAAACAGTCTATTTTTGATGAAAATTTGCTAATTCCAGACTGGAAGCCAGCAGCAGCTTTAAGAATATCTAGATGTATTGCAGAATCGATACATTTTGAGAAAGAGTGGCCCAAATTATTAAGGTTTTTTTTTTCTTTTTTTCCCAGACACACGTTTTTAACTTTTTCTAATTTGTGATGTTGTTTTGAGTCTGCATGTCTAAATATTATTGATGAATATAAAATATCTACTGCACAGCTGCGCCCTGGGAAAATTAAAGGTGTGCCATTAAAGGCAAAAGATTTTTTGAATCAATATATTAATGACCTCTGTTGCTGAATGAAGAGCAAAAGCTCCAGTTGGAGGATTTTATGATACTCAAATAAACAGTAAACTGGTGTAGGGATGAAGCTGTTTGCATTTTAGAGATGGAGAGCAAACATCTAAACAATATTACTTTTTATGAAGAACATCGCTGACCTTGACACAGCCTGTAACTCTCTCCAGTCTTTGTAATTGGATGCAGGGGTCAGCGATGTTAACACAGAGGCGAGAAGGTTAGCGCACTCCTTGGAGAGTGACGAGCATGTAGGCTAATTCATGTGCCCTAATTGACAGAATAATCGCCCAACGCTGCATTCACGCTCTCGCAGATACTCGTCTGAACCACGTGTCCCGTTTACATAATCCTCAGCAGATACGCATTCCCTCTCGGCAGAGTTTGTTTTTCTTTTTCATTAGCTTTATTCCACTTTTGTCAACAAGAGATGTTGTTGTGATTAAAACTAAAATATACTAAGCAGAGAAGCAATGCAAAAACTACGAAAACAGAACCAAGAGTCGCTGGTGAGGTGCTGTCAGCGGAGACTATGGGACGTGTTCTGGTCTGACTGTTCAAACACACCCGTGACAACTTTGTCAGTTTGATGGTAGCTTGTGACACGTGTCACATCCCACAGCTGCTCACTTTGCTGCCAATCTTCACTGTGTTGTCCAGTAAGGGCAATTCCGTGAAAATCATTCCCCTTGCCACAGAAAGGAGTAATAGTAGTGTAAGCGACAGTGGTGAACAGCAGCCAGTAGGAGTTATTACACTGCGCAGGGCTGAACGGAGCCTCGTGCTTCCTCTGGCCACGGCGATAAAGCAGAGAGTCAGATGCACCGAGGCAAAACTAATCTGGAGTTTTGATGACAAAAGCGCGACCTTTATCCCTCCCACACATATGCCGGATGGATGGAAGAGGAAAGGAAGACCAACGGAGAAATGGAAATTATAACTTCTGCTACATGTAAGTCAACACTGGTTGTCGGAAGCTTCGTGATGTTCTCCACTTTTAAGCCATGAAATCCACCTCACACACACGATCAGGTTCTTGAGGAAGCACAGCAGGAGCAATCACATCCTATATGGTCTGACCGGCTCTTCCTTTTCAGCCATTCAGAGCAGTTGAGGGATGGAGGTGAGGAGTCAGGATGTCCCCTGAAGACCAGTGCTGGGCTGGCCCTGCGCTCCTTCAGCTGAGCAGCACGAGCGTGGACACGCAGGCATTCAGTGGTGTACAATCATGCAGCTTGGGTGCAGCACAGAGGGCTAATTTGGTCCGTGTGGGGAAGGACGATTCACCGGAGCATGACTGAAATGATTTAACCCCCCCAAAAAAGCAGCTATTAAACAAGTGAGAAGGCACCCATAACTCATCCATTCGTCTACAAACCCTGCACCCAAAATGTAAGCTAATGTCTGCGGGGAGGCATGAAAATCGTTTCTGAACTGCGTCCATGCCGGGAAATTGATCTAGATCCACCAGCCAGATCTATAATGTCTGGAAACATCAAACCATTTCATCTTCAGTTCAAATGTCAGCTACACGAATATCATTGAAATCTGCCAGAGATTTTCGACTTACTGATATAAATACTCCTGAAAATGTGTCTCCGTTCGAAATCTTCATGCACAGCATCAAGATGACCGTTAACTGATGCGTCGTCTACTGATTCTAACCTCAATCAGAAGAAAAAGTTCTTACACTTTATCCTTAAGGGGCACGAACGAATGTCAGGAAACATTACAGTAGAAAAAGTGACGGCGCTGACCTGCTGGTAGCGACAGAGGAAAAGTCACATGACCGTTGAACTCCGAGAGACGCGTCCTCTGGTGAGGCTGTGGATGTACAGAGCGATCCTTCTTGTAACTGTGGAAAAATCTGCGCCTGGAGCTACACCGTGCACTGACACACTGACTTGAACGTCCCTGCAGCTGTGGCTTTCTTCCAGCCTCTGAACTCCAGCGTGAACTCAGCTTGTTCTTTTATTCCACTGAAACTTGATCAGACAAATAAGCCAATAGTTTTGCTGCTGGCATAATTAATTGCCCATTAAAAAAAATAAAATAAAGGCATTTTTAACACTGCAGTGGGAATTTGTTGATGAAAATATATGAATTGCTGGAGCTATAGCGAAATCTTCAGCTTTGCTTTACAATAGCTCGTGATAAAAAAGCAAAAATGTAAGAAAAAAAGACCAACACTCAGCTGCGCTGCTGCAGAAGCGCAGACACATGAATGTGAGGTGCTTGAGAATCAAACAGTTCCTGTGAATAATTCAAGACATCTCGAGTCTCTGTCCTCCAAAGTAGGCTAACCAACAGAGCAAACAGGCATCTGTCAGGCAAACAGTGCAAGCTTGATGTGATTCATCAGCAGCCGGCGACCATGAAGTCACACTCGCCCTCGCTCTCCGAGGACGGAGGACCGGCACACTCAGCAATACACACATGCAGAAAACGCAAAAAGTAAACTGCTGTGTGAAAGTGGGCACTTGAAGGTGACTTGTGTTTGTGCACCCTGGAGGTCTTTTCTGTGGAGCGGAGGAATTGGGTTTTGTGTGTGTGTGTGTGTGTGTGTGTGTGTGTGTGTGTGTGTTGAGGCTAAGACAGTCAGGTCAAGCTCAGGAGAAGGTCCAGAGCGCTGCTTGTGCATGCTAACAGTCCTGTCAGGCCCCCAGGCCCTCATGTGATCACATGTTCACACACTCCCTCATCCAGTCGCTCATTTGCTTGACTGGTGTGACATGTTGTTGTGTGTTCTACAGCAAGGGTGGCGCCACAGCTAAAATATCGACATCTAATAAAATCAAACAAGAAACCGGCAAATGAAATAAACCCGCAGAAGCACAGTCACACCCCTAAGAGTCCCTACTGGCCCGTACTTGGAAAATCAGGTGCAAGTTTGGTGATCTGCAACATCGCATCAGTAACCCAAAATCATGGCTGCATGCATGCACGGGTGCCCGAGGCATGCGCGTTCTGCCTGTCACACACAGGGACACGCAGGACAGCATCAGTAAGCAACACCTTGTTTTCAGAAGAGACGACCCTTCTGCCCACGAGCGAGGCGCCGGCGTGCTCACGCCCTCGTGAGCCGCTGGATCCTCGTGCTGCGGGATCCAGCTCTTCTCCAGCCAAAACCGCAAAACCGGGCGCATTCCTGACAACTTTGATGATCTATTTGCAAATTAGTCGCATTCTGAACATTTCCCCTTAGATGCAAACAAAGGAAAGAAAAACCAAGTGTTCTTCAAGTGAAGAGGTCTTCACTTTTTTAAAAAACACTGAAGCATTTTTTCGAACAAGAACTGAAAGCTGAGCCTAAAAAACTCAACGGGATTTTGAAAGATGACTTGTGCTGAATTCCATGTTGATCAAATGCAGCCTGATACCAAAAAGAGCAAAAATGATTAAAAGATAAGAGTCGCTTCGTCTCTCATGTTGTCAACTGTTTCTCTCCTCCTCCCTTTTTCACGCCCTCCGAGGCCTCCCTGTCTTTCCTCTCTGACAGCGAGCAGCTCCCTGCTGGCTCCCTCTGCTCTTTTACAATATTGTGGGAAAGGAGAGAGAGAGAGAGAGATGCAGAGAAAGAGGGAGGGAGGAAGGCTGCCAGAAACAGTATACCATATCAAAGTGGCCAGTGCACAGCCCACACAGCTTTGATAGCAGATGGGGAGGGTGCAGGTCAGAAAAATACAAGGAGAAGGGGCTCGGCAAGGAGGGGGTGATCTATCGGGATCCCCACATGGAGGATAAAGAGGGGCGCTGAGTGCTTTTCAGCTGGAAGTGCTGCAGTCAGAAGGGGGGAAAGACGTTTTGGGCAGGTTTCTCTTTCCATGTGTGAATGTCTCCCTCTTCCCCCTCTGGCTTTTCCACTTATCTTTAACAAACAGGAGCTCAGGCTCTCGGCCACTGGCCCACAGTTTGTCCCAATAATAAAAAAACCACCATGGCAACAACTCCTGGAAGAGCCTGTTCGGTTCCAAAGGTTTGTCCGTTCAGCCTTCATCTGCTCTTTGAGCCTGTGCAGATTTGACGGTTCAGAATCGATAGGCCAGCAAGCTGGAACTTGGTTTTCATCACTGTCATCTCACCGCTGACGAGGAGAACTTTTGTTCTCGTTAGGGAAAAAGTGGAGTGAAGGTTTCAGAAGAAGCAGCACTTTGTCAGGAGCAACACGTTCCGCTTTGCGCTGCCTTTGCTGGAGGTTCTTCCACCCTTTCTGCCGGTGATGCATCTCTGCTTATCTTTCACTCCTCCTTCCCACTCCTACAAGCTGTTTTCAACACTGCATAACGTACCTTATGTCAACCAAATCGCATAAATCGCATCACACCAACAAACGAACTGGTGCAAAAGTGCCACGAGGCTAATCAGCGCTGAAAAGAAACTTTATCTGCATTCATGTTTATTTAGCCATCAAAATATGTAACCAAAACAGGGAAATATTTGAAAATGTGTCCATAACACTCTTCTGAAGACCACCAAGCTCCTGAATGTAGTTTTCTTCAAAGTGCCGGAAAAGGAGCTCAGCCATCAGAGGTGGTCAGCGGAGAGGGTGTGTGGATCATGAACTAATCCAGCTGAGATGATGATGATAAATGTCTCCATTTGGACACTTTTCCCAGACATCTAAGTGGGCAAACACGTTCACTGTGGACCCAGAACCCTCTGGAGTAATTACAGATCCCATCTCCTGGAATCACCTCAGGAGAGGACCTGGAAACAGCTGCCTGCTGCACCAACCTCACGTGTTGTACAGGTTGAAGCAGTTCTCAAAATGGGTCCCCATTGCCCTTGAATTTAAAAGGTCAATTTAGTGACATAATCGGAATCAAATCTAACTATCTTAAGCAACTAAACCACAGAGGAGTTCAGCTATGGTTTCATATGTTGGCACTGAAAGAATGGGGTCAGAACCGAAGGCAAAATAGTTCTACCATGAGCCCAGCCAAGCTGTACCAACCTGGACCCTAACCCTAACCCAATTCCAACCTCCCCTTTGTTAAGATGGGTTAACAGCAGACAGCCTTCTTGGAATCACCAACTTTAGACTGAAGTTTCAAACGCAATTTGATTTTGTTTCTGTGGAGGCTGGAAAGCTGCCTGGAAAATACAGCCGGGGTAGAAGGAATAAGTGGATTAAAATGCCACATGTATCCTTCCTTTTGCTGAAAGAGAATCAAGTATTTCCATGGTAGCACTTGATTGCGTTGTCCTATATTTGCATCCGTCTCTGCTTGTGTCTCAGTAGCATTGAGCTGTGTAAGTCATCATAGCCCTGTCTGTCACCAGAGCCACCTTCTGGGGCCATACTGCGTTTTCACTGCAGAATTACACAAAAACCCTTTCATAAACATGGCTGCAAATCTATTTTAGGATGCTGCTCAGGCTGAGGTGTGTTTTGCTTTGTTTAGATTTAAACAGCTTTGGAAGTGACACTGAAATCTTAGCCTATTGGACAACTAAAGCCTCTCAGCTCTGTGGGTTTGCTTGTATTTTTGTGTTTTCGTCTCACAAGCATTTATTTTTTTCTCCTGGATGCTGGACCTTGGCAGGCTTCCCGTGATGGAAGAGATTTTTAATCTGTACGCTGGCCCAGTTTAAATAAAGGTTAAATAACATTTGGACTCATCTACTCCATTCCATGCACCCATCCTCCATCAGCCTAACAGCTTTGCTCGCCTCTGCACGCAGAGCCGGACTTATATTTTTCCACTCGGACTCTCTTCCTTTCATCACCTGCACAGGCAGCAACAGTAGGCACAAAAAAGAGGGGATGATTGCAGGATCAAATGGCAAGAATGGGAGTGTAGGGGTAAAAAAAGAGGGTAGTTATATCCTTGGGTCACAAGCAGCGTTTCAAAGTCACCTCGCCTGTCAGTGTGTTGCTGTTTGACAGGACCTGCCAGCAGAATTAGGGATGAAGAATGATGGTGTTGTGATTAGTTGTATAATTCAGAGCAAAGACGGGGGTCTGCTTCCATGGTTACGGTCCACCCACACTCTCAAACATGTCTGCAGCAGAAAGTAAAGGATTGCAAGTAAAAAGGACCACATCTTCAACCCCAGGCTGAAGATGTGGTCAGTCATTGAGTGGATAGCCTTCAAACATCTCACTGAGCAGAGCTGATGCTAGCTAGCCTGATAAACACTGAGGGTTCCCCCAACTCCCCCTATGAGTGAACAGAATTCCCAAAGTGCCGGGCTTAAGATACCACACCTGGCTAAATTGCTGCTCTTGATACGACCACAATCTCTTTGTAGATACTCATCAAAGGCTTTTTCAGTCCCAACGCGTGGAACACATGAGAAGGCAAACAGCAACGCAACACAAGCACACACAAGCGCACAATGCGCTTCGCATTAAAGCCTGTGATCTTCTATCTCCAGTCCCTTGTTTTCTGCTAGAATCCTTTAGCCAGAGGTGATGTGAGGGAGGCGTAGAGGAAGTGGCAGAGCGAAAAAAGAAAATAAAATATAGTGACGCTTCCTCGTTAGGGGGAGATATCTACAGGAAGCTGAGGAGAAGCTTCTGCCCTTGTTAAATAATCTGATCGAGCATTTCTGATCTTGCTGGACTTCGTTGTGCTTCTGTCTGGCTGCAGAACTGACAGACTGAGGAAGTGACTGCTGGTGCACTGCTTCTTTGATATCTTTGTTTTCCCTTTTGCCGTCTGCCGTCTTGCACATGTTTTGCGCGCCTCAATTCATTGAACCTTGCGCTTCACGCAGGAAAACCTGGATCTTGTTGCATGCGCCGCCACTTTTGGGTGGTATTTTAAACTTCCTGTTGCACGCTGGCATGTTTTAACTTCTGCCAAAATGAACATCTTTGAGCGTCGGAGACGGATCCATCTGTTGGCAACGCTCGCCTCAGAGTCCCACCCACTGGAACATTAACCCTCAACGCATCCAACGTGCCCACTCGCATACAGGCAAACTTGAGGCAGGGCTCGAAGTCAAGACCGTGGGAGTGCAGGCATTTCTCAGGCTGCTGAGACAAGGGAAAGAAGTGGATTGCTAGCCCGATGCCAAAGATAAGAAGTCTCTGACAACAATCAGGATGCAGACAATGGACCCAGGCCCGGTTGTTGCAATGCCATCTTAAATTGTTGTTTTAGGCAACAATGACAATGATCACCAGTAGCAAAGCTGGAGGACACTATGGGAATGATCCACACAGAAGCTATTGTGGGGACGGAAGCTGCAATCTTATGTTCCCGCTGCCAGACACCTGATCTGCCAGTGCAGGCTTCAAACAGAAAAGGTATAAATTGAAGACTTTTAAAGTGCTGGAAGCTTTGGGGAATTTGTTGCCATTAGAGTTTTTTTTACTACACAATTAGCAATGAGGATGTACGCAACAGTAGGGTTTTCTTTCAATTCAATGGTAAACTTTTCTCGGGCTAAAAGAAAGGGTTGCTCTACAGATTTCAGCACATTAGCAAATGAAGACCAACAAGTGAAGGCAATTTTCTCAAGTGTGGGGATGAGAGACAATTATGGGAAACGCAGAGTTGCCCTAAATGAAGCAACCAGAGTCGACGGCGGAGGGAAAGAGGCCAGCGAAAGCTTTTCTTATTCACAAAAAAGTGACGTCTCAGCCTGATGATTTACAACAGCGGTGGAATTTTCCTCTGAGGCTGGGTGTTTCAGTCTTTTCCCAGACGGCAGCAGAAACTCATTTGCACAGAAATGCTGCACACATGCACGCACGGTTGCATACAAGCGACGCTCTGCTCTTTTACGCCATTTTTCTGTCAACCTCTGGTGGCGCATTCAGAACATGAAAACACCGAGTCAGCAAGTCTGGACACAGCTGCTGAATATTCAGCTCTCCTCCTCTCACCATCTCTGCCTTCTCCCACCTTAAACTCCCCTGATCTCCCCCCTCCTCCTGCTCTGACTCTGCCTCCAGCTCCAGTCCCCCCCCCCGCGCCCTCCCTCCTTAGCTCCGCCACTGCCGCCGCTCTCTGCGCTCCACTTTCATTAAGGGGCTCTCCTCTGATAGCCCTTCATATAACACTTAATCATCATAACAATAAGAGCGCTCTCTCACAGAAATCCACCTCAAGGGGGTAGTCTTAAAAGATCCAATGCTAACTGATGCCATTAAGCATGGAGCCCCCCCCTCGATTGGCCAGAACGGAGCAGGAGAACCCGCCTAAGGTGTTTGATGAAGCGCTTGGTGGGAGCGCACAGGTCGAACAGGCCAAGGGCATTCCTCTCATGAAGAAGAGCCGAGGAAGCATGAGCTATGAGGGGTGTTGTGTGCGTGTGTGGGCACAAAAGCGCTTGCCAGAGAGAGGAGACACAGCCTGTTTGGTTTTGCAGTCAAGAGAGATGAATAAGACTATTGAACAAGGAGGAGGGAGTCTTGAATAACAGTATTTTACATGAATGGATCTTCAGGGAAATGAATGCAGCGCGACTCCCTCTGCTGCGATTTGACAACAAAGTTGTGTGTGTGTGTGTGTGTGTGTGTGTGTGTGTGTGTCTGAGCGTGTGCGAGTGTGCGGCGCTGCATTTCGGCTGATGAGACTATACGCTGCCATCAGACTGTGAAAGTGACAGTGTGCCATATTATGTTGTGACTTTGCGTATAGATGAGCAGTGGTTTCAAAAAATGCAGACAAGCAAAACACACACACACACACACACACACACACACACACACGCACTGACTCTAGTGAAAATCACAGCTGTTAGCAGTTGCTATGGCGGCAGTTGCACCATCGTATCAGATAACACTTGCACGCACACACACACCGGAGTGTGAAATGGGGACAGTAACACCAGACTTGGCAGGGTCAGAAGGTCACGGCGCTATTGTGGCAGAATTGCCTAGCAACAGGCAACACGTATAATTTGCGGTAGGATCCCCCCCAGAGCAGATCTGAGTGCATCTGAGATGAGCATGTTAACATGCTGATGACTGTTTTGCACCTGATGTTTGCAAAGAAATGCATTCGGCGCATGGGGGGCTTTATTACAGAGTGGAATAAATCACCATTATCAGGAAACAGAGCTAACAAGCTAATAGCTTTGCAGCAGCCACAGCTCTGACAGGAAGAGCCCCTCCTCTTTGCATTGAGGGAAATGCAAAAAAAAAAACACGAGCAAGACGCAAATTAATGTCAAATAATGTCAAATAACACAAGCCAGAAACCAGATTCCACAGCACGCCTGTGCACATATACGTCAACACCTGGGTTTACATGCAAATACGAATGTAAATCCTCCATCTGCTGGAGGTTAGGAACGAGGTGGCGTAACACACGTGCTGCACGCTGCTAAATAGCTACATTATAGCTGCACGTTTGCACAGATGTGCAGCTGTCCGGCTGCTCTAATGATGAACTCGCTCAACTGTTTCCCTGTACGAAACCAGGGAAATTCTGAATTAAAGCTTTTCATAGCTGGATGACCCATCCAGGGTTCACACACACACACACACACACACACACACACACACACACACACACACCGAGCTGAAGAAAGTGTCTTATCTCACACCCCAGAAGGTGGATCAAATATGTGCACAGTCAGTTCGGGCATCTTTTTAATCTTTAAAAGAAGAAATTAAAAAGGTTGGAGAGTGAAAAATGGCAACAAGTTGTCGTCTTAACAATCATCATTGATGGGAAAAGAAGGTCAGATGAAAAAGGAGAAAACAGTGAGAAGCAGAGCCGACGGTGGGATTCAGGCCTAAAACATCGACACAATTACCCAGATTTCAAATATCCGTCAGTCGTATCTGATAAGTCGCGAGCTGCCGGCAGTTGGAGAGCTGAGAGATTGGATCTGGAAACTCTCACATTACTGGAAAATTTTGACAGGCACCGTTATTGATCGTCCCGGAGAAGACTTTTTCAGGCAAAAATCGATCGGATTCCGTAATGTGAGCCCTCCTCCAGCCGGCCTGAACGGGACGGCGCGGAAGAAAAGGTGGCGGCGTGAACGCAGCTGGCATTTCGGGACTGAGGCAGAAATACTGATTCTGCCCCCCGCAGACGCGCTGGTGTGCATCCCCGTGCTGGTCCGAGGCAGGCCAACGCGCCCTACGCAACCAGCCCGAGTGGAAAATGTCAGTAAACACGGAAACCAGGAGGAAGAAATTGCCTTAAAGCTGCAACGGTGTGTTTTCTCAGGAGCGGGGAAGCTCAGCCCATCTGTGTTCTGAACGAACGAGGTTCCTGCGCTCGCTGCCACGCTCCTTTCTGCACAGCGGCGTTTCAAATTAGAAACGGGGACAAGAGGAAGGATATTTGAGGTATGCAAGGCGCTGAAATAAGCGCTGCGTTTGTCCAACACGCTGAAAGAGGCTCTGAGTTTCTCTTTACTGTCTGTTTGAAGGTATTTTAGCTATTTTTAGCCTTTTGTTGTTACACTGTTGTGGACCAGGAGGAATCAGAAATGCAGCTGTGAGACTTGAGGTTAGAACGTTGTCTCCTCACACTGTCTGCTGTGCTCTAGCTACGCCTCCATGACTCAAGGTCAAAGGGTCAACCAAGGACACCGACACTGAATCGGAACCAAGCGGCTGGTGGAGGATCGGAGGGCCTGTTTCTGCACCCGACCAGTTGGATAATGTTTCCTGTGGCTCCGCGAGGGTCTTTGTCCCCACTGATGATGTCATGAGGATTATCTGGATTTAGCCCTGGAGACAATCGCTTCTAAAAAGGGAAAATATTCAAATTAACGTGGACTTTAAAGTATATTTTAACACATGCAATGGCCAATGTGGCCAAAATTCAACAAAGAGTGGAGCTACTTTGATCATTTTTCCAAGTTTTCCTTTCATGTCTGTAGGGAGACATGGAATGTTGGATGTTCTTTGTTTTAGCTAAAAGTCAGATCTGCTTCAGTATCACTGCAGAAAAATGCTCGTGAAAATTTCCATGTGTGACGATAACCTGGGCCTGGCTCTGCCTTGGCTTCACCTCCCAGCTCCAGCAGCTCCTCCGCTCCTCACTTTTTCCACCAGCGGAACAAAGCAGAGATGGCAGAAAGATCTCAGTATCTCAGAACACAGAAACCGCACCGAGTTGCGGAACCATTTGGAAAAGTGTCACTGAGGATGAATCCTACCTCGAGGAATGCCAGTCACGCACGCGCAGACGTGCGCTGTGCTGTTTACATCATATGGGAAGGTATTTTTCCCCACACACCGCCAGAAAACAGGCCAACGCACAGACACTGACTAAGGCCATTGGAACTGGGGGGGGGGGGGGGCATATAATTACTGCAGCTATGCAAGTATGAACATCATTTTAGGGAGCACTATGGTTGATTATCACCGGCTTGGTGTGTGTTTATGAGTGTGTTTGCTCTTCCTGGAGCTTCGGCGAGTGTGCAGCAGGCAGTTGTTGGTCTGAGCTGAAGCTAATGATTTTATTAGGGGAAAATTGCACATTTTTTTTCTGCAAGCGTGTCCAAACACGTCGCATGCTAACATTTTCCCCTCGGTGTGAATGAGAGGACAGCAGAAAGAGTTTGCCATGATTTGTGCCCACATTCGGAGCTGCTGCGAAGCCTAATGCGAAAAGCTGCGCTTGGAGAACAAAGCAGGTGTCCCAACCTGCCTGAAACACCCCTCAGATGCGAAAAACACTCTTGGTGAGGATTTCAGAAGGCCAACCACCAGATCACTCCTCAGCTTCCACCATCCTCGGTTTCCTTTGTGTCTCAAATAAGAACTGGCACATGCAGCATCTGTGGAGGCAACCCGGCTTCATCTCGCTCTTCTTTCATTCGCTGCCTGCACGCGCTAGCTGCCAAGAGTCGGGGCGGGAATCAACAAAGGTCAGGCAGTGGCAGACAGAGGGCAACGGGGCGATGGAGTTACCTTGTACCAGACTCTGGGATATCCATTTCAAACGGAAGTCGATCTCAAGGGGGCCGCAACACGCTGCAACAGCGTGTGCGAGCGTTGCATGTGTGCCTTTAAACACCTTCAGTTGCTAAGAACAACAGGCACACAACAATAAAGCTCCTATTGGCCGTGAAAACCTTTCCACTGGTAAAAGTGACAGGAGGAGAAATGGTAACAACTCATTCTGAGTTTTAGGAAACAAGCTGCAGTTCTGCATCTACTCCAGTGCTGCATGCCACCATGCATTCATGTAAACTTAAGTATAAACAAACACTCTTATTTACATGATATCACCTCAAAAACGGATTCACTTATATTACTCAGAAGAAAACAGAGGTCAGTTTGTGTACACACGCACACACACAGCATCTATCTACATCCTCTTATGACGTCACTGTAGCTAGCCAGAAAGAGCGAGTCAAGCTGACGTCATCCTATTCACTCAATGTCAATTACGTAACCACAGGGTCCACATGGGTGTGTGTGTGTGCGTGTGTGTTCCTTCGTGGTGACCACATGCAGAACAAGAACACTTAATTGAAAGCTCGTGTGTGTGTGTGTGTGTGTGTGTGTGTGTGTGTGTGTGTGTGTGTGTGTGTGTGTGTGTGTGTGTCAGAGAGAGAACCATATAAAATGAGAATTGATGACATCACGAGCGGTGGCGGCTGCGACACGCTGAGATTGTGTGGGATAAAAAGGGAGCAGAATGAGGAGAACAGATCTTGCCTGAGCACTTATGCAACTAAAATCCACCCCAGGAGACCTAAAAATGATATTTTCCCCTTCCTGTGTGCACACTGTAGACACAACGTGTGTGCGCGCGCGTCTTAAGTGATTTTTCCGGCGCACTTTAACTCCGGGCAGAGTGCATTAAAACAACACAAAGCACTCACGCGTGCAGCTGAAATCCACACGCACGCATATACGTCCACGCACAATTACAAACACGGCTTCCTAAGGACAGGAAATCCTTCCGCCCACGTCCCTGCGTTGCCAGGCAACCAGGGCAGCGTCACCCAGCGCACGGCCGGGTTGCTGAACGCAACTCAAACGCGCGGAGACAGAGATGCTCAGGCGGAGTCCTTGACCTCTGCCCCCGTAAAGACCCCCGAAACGAAAGCCACCCAAACGTGACATCAGCCGCTGTAAAAAAAAAAGAAAACGCTCTCTCTTCTTTCCGTCTTCAAGTGCTATTTTTACGCGCGCTGACGTTCCTCTGCGCGCGGGGGACGGCGGTCGCGCACGCTTCCCTCAATGCGCCGGCGTGCGGTTGTGTGACAGTGACGGAGGACGCAGAGAGCGCGGAGGAGAGCGAGTCCATTTGAGGGCAGCGGGGGTCCTGCAGGAGCGACCGGGTCCCGGAGGGGGGCTCTTTCCGGCCATCTTGGCCACTTAGCGGCTCCAGTTCGGAACTGTGGGGCCGCTTTAATGAAGACGCCCAGCTGGACGCAGCTGGACGCAGCTGGACGCAGCTGGAGGTGGACCTGCGGTCGCTCTGCACGGTAGCTGCAGCGCTGATGTCCGAAATTCTGCATCTGGCTTCCCAGGATGAATCAGAGGATTAAATGGATCGGTTGATGGCGTTTTGGGGCCCTAAATCCTGACCTTAAGGCAGCTGCTGCCTCACGAAAGGACGCATCCGACGAAGCCCAAAAAAGTGAAATGAGTGAGAGAGGACAGGGCGCCACCGCTTCCCCGCACATCCGGACACCTTTCTCAGTGTCAGATTACTCTTTACTTTCAAACCAACCTGTCTCCACATATCCATATGTCCAGGGTAGATCGAGGGAGGGCGGGGAAGGGGGTTAATTAGTTTGGCTATATTTAGTGTTCCGGGATCCGCTGGGAATCGGACCCCTGGCAGCAGCCGCCGTTCTGCAGCCGTGGCAGGAAGCTCTGGCGCTCCGCGCCGGTGCCGTCCTCTGCTAAACACTGACGTCAGGCTGCTTTTCAGCACTTCTGCTGATCCGGTCGGCTCGCTCCTGCGCGGCCGCCTGAGCTGCGCTTTTATTGACTGCGCGTTTCCTGCCCGCTGCCATATGCTCCAGCCGCTGCAGCGGACCAAGACGCAGCTCCGGGGGACGAGAACACAAACGGAGATGTGAACACACCGACAATGAAGAAATCAAACGGCTGGAATTTGGGGGAAAAGGCGCCTGATGCGTTCATTCAAAACGCAGACTCTTCGGTTTACGCACGCATGCGTAACGGCCGAGTCAAACTAATACCAACCCGCTGGGCCGTCCTTGCCAATTAATTGCGTCTGGGGCGGAGTCTAAATTCAATATTCAATCTACACAATCCAATCTCACAGCACAGCATCGGACTAAAATCAGTCCACCGGGGGAAAAAAGTGCGCAAAAGCGGGCGCGGCGCTCTCCTCCGAGTCTCCGCGGCCCGAAAGATAAATAAGAGCAGCTAACTGAACGTCCCACCACAGGGGCGAGCGCTGAGAGACAGGCAGAGGCGGCGGGGGCGAGATCTCCATTGAGCGCAGCCATGGGGGGTCAATATGTGAATGAACGTCGGCCATGGAGGTGAATTATGAATGAGCGCTCCCGGGGCGAGCGCGTCAGCGCCGTCCCCCCCCCCCCCCTCCGAGGCGCCTCGGTCTCACCCGGGATCCATCTGTTCCTCCGGACCCTCCCCGCCCACGTCTCCAGACCAGGGGGGAAGCTGAGGTGGAGGTGGCCGCGGGTGTCTCACCTATCAGAACGTTCTCCTCCAAAAGATAACCGAAGAGCAAACAGTCCCGCACGTGTGTCGGCGGACGCACACGTCAACCGAAACGCTCTCGGGCTCTGACACACGCACACGCACGCATGTCTCCCAGCTGTTCTACTGGCCACAGAGCTTGTGTGCGTGTGTGTGTGTGTGTGTGTATTCGTCTGTGCGTAATCCAATGTGCTGCTACTCAGCCTGTGCCACGCTCTCTCCTCTGTTGCTGTGCGTCTGATCAGATCTGCCTTCCTCAACCTGTTTGCCATCTATGGCGCGCGCGCACGCACACACACACACACACACACACACACACACACACACACACACACACACACACACACACACACGTACACACATAGAGAACCTGCTACTATTCATCAAAAGTAAACCCCAATCAAAAAACGCCATTTTAAAAAACACGAAACAGAATTTTCAGTAGCTCAACTTCAAGTAGTCAGCCTCAGTTTGGAAAGTGTGTGTGTGTGTGTGTGTGTGTGTGTGTGTGTGTGTGTGCGTGTGTAATGGAATGGGATCTCGCTGCTCCCTAAAAAGTATCCACTCCTGTGGATCCCTTCACTCCAGTTTGCCGCGGCTAACTCGGGTTGCTTCAACACTTTTGTCGTGCGTAAAAAAACCGCGTTAAGCAGCCAAGTGGAGGCAGGACGCACGCCACGCCAGTACGTGCCCGGCTCTGCCATCGCACGCTCCCTCCACTCTTCCCTTTAAAGTGCAAGAGCCACGCAGCACATGTCAACAACACACAGATACACACACACACACACACACGCACACACACACGCTCTCACGCATACACACACGCGTGCGCACGCACGCCGCAAAGCGCCATAAAGTCACCTTAGGATCCTTCTGTGTTCCAGACGAGCCCTCCTTCTTCGGTCTTCCTCTTCTCTGTCACACTTCTGTCTTTCCTCCTCTCCTCCCTTCCTTCCGCGCTGGCCGTCCGTCCTCTCTCGCTCTTTCTCCCCCTCTCTTTTCTTGGCGTTTCGGAGCTGGGTCAGTTTAAAGCGTTTGTCTCGAGCCCCTCCATATCCGCCCCGCCAGTCGTTTGTAGCACCGAGTGAACGTACCTTCACACGCACACACACACGCACACACACACTAGACGCTGCGTTCCTATGGTCTCTCTCTCCTTTGCGCTCTGTTTATCACTTTCCCCTCTCTCTCTCTCTCTCTCTCTCTCTCTCTCCAAGAGCTGAGAGTGTTTGTGCGTGCGTGTGGTGGAGTGTGTGTGTGTGTGTGTGTGTGCGTGCGTCTCTGCGCTCTGCTTGGCCCCTCCAGCAGCAGGACTTCCCCCGGAGCCGGCCCCGGGTCCCTGCGCCCGCCCGCTTCACTGAAAGAATGCTATTGTGCAAAGAAGGCAGCGCCAAAGATCGTCTATGGTTTTGGCGAGACGATTCGCCAATTTTATGGCAATTAGTCCATCCTTGATATAGAATTTAAAAAGCCTTATCTTCACTGTGAATGTTCCAGTATTTGACACGTTATGAAAATATTAGAAGATTTTAAACTGAGAGTAAAAAAGAAAGATTCTCAAGCAGTAATATTTGTTATTTAGTTTGTTCATCATTTTTTTGAATAAGCACTTGTTTTTGGATTAGGGACTAAATATGAAGTTTTGAATACATATGCTTAGAGAATGCACATTTCATAATAGGAAACGTATACCCCATGGATGAGGTAAAAGATGGAATTGGTGAGCCAAGAAGCTTTACCCACAGACAAACTTTAGAAACATCAACGGTGTTTTGACACAAACACACATTGTGTCATCATCAAACCATGATGCAAAGTGATGAAAAATAAAAATGCTTGTTTAAACTGCATTCTTCCTTTCCCAGTGGAAACAACACACACTAGAAGCATATTTACTTCAAAAAGTCCCACAAATATAACTACAAAATGCACAAATATATATGCACGTCAACCCAAATTTATGGCGCGCAAGAGATGAATGTGCCGCAGAGCACCGCTCTTCACTGCAACCAGGCCTCATTTACAGCAGTTAATATCCAAAGATGAAATGTGGGTTTTTGTCTGTAAGTTGTTTTGAGTCTGTACCCGAGCTGTCGCTATGGCAACAGCAGGGAAGAAGCAGCAGCGGAGAGCCATGCGGGAGGTGGTGCGGCGGTGGTGGTGGGGGGGAGAAGCCATTATAGGTGAAGGATGGAGGGGACACGTCCTCTGCACATTATCACTTCTGAGCTGCAGTGGGAACATAGTTTGTGTCTGCCGCTGGGTTTTTGTCCAGCAGCCTCTCGGGCATTCGTGATATTGCGTGGACATTCTCGAAATTCGCGACACAAAAAGAGGGCATTTGGATTTTCTGATTTCTTGTATTGTATCTTTGTGGGGACTTTCATAGGTGTCATCTACTACACAACCCCCTAACCCTAACCCTCCCAGCTAACCCCTGACCCCAACCCCAACCGTAACCCTAATTCTAACCTTAACATTAACACCAATTCTTAGCCCTCAGGCAGGCCTTTGAAGCTATGAGGACCAGCCAAAATGTCCTCACATCTCAAAAATGTCCTCATACACATGTATAGATATAATTTTCCACACACCTACATCTCTAACCTGCGTTTTCTGGAAGAACACCAGATTTTCGAGTCTCTCCGCGTGTCCGAGTTAAGCATCTGTCAGCCTTCTCCCATCTTTAGTGCAGCTACCTTCTTCCTCACCTCCCTCCTTCCTCCCTGCCATCCCTCCTCAGAGCGTCATCAGGCTGCCATGGCAACGGGCCGCCTATGGGAGACAGAGATCAGATCATTACCGACCAGGGGATCCAGAAGCTGAAGGACATGATTTCTCTTTTTCCCCCCTCTCCCTCATTCTCTCTCTTTTTGGACTCAGAGCCCCTGCAGTCTAAACTACAAAGACCTAACCAAAACTTTGATTGAGAGCTGTTGGAGATTTTTTAAACAGAAAGGGAGTGAACCAAATTTATTGTGACATGCTGAATGGACTGTCTGAGATGTAAACATGTTGCCTGGAGAAACCAGAACTGCCGTGCGCACTCGCGAATTAAAGGATCTGACAGATCGAGAGGGAGCGCGCCGCCAGGAAATCCAAACGCATGTGCTCGCCTCTTATTTACAGGAGGGAAAATCAAAGTGGGAAGAGCCAGCCGGCGTTCGCGAGAGGAGAGGCACAAAACACACCAAGGAAAGTGTTTTGTTTCATAAAGATGAAAGCGAACTGTGAGGAGGAAGGATGTCAGCATGAATCCTGGGTTCCAGGCAGATTCCTCCTGCCCCTCCTATTAATGGGATGCTACGTGTGTGTGTGTGTGTGTGTGTGTGTGTGTGTGTGTGTGTGTTTGAGAGCCCAGAGGACCGCATTAAGCTTAAGTGACCGTGGGGATGTTTAAGAGGCCTTCGCCATTAAGGGAGATTTCATCGCTGAGCCCCCAAAACTGAGGAAGAGGAGGAGGGAGAGGTGGTGAAGGAGGGAAGAATAGGCCACTATCAATGGAACCAGATGTTTCTGCAGCTCCTTTGCTGAAGTTGGGGGATACTGCGAGGCCCACCAGCAGGAAGAGTTAGTGAAGGAAAGACCAGCGAATCGACTGTCAGTCAATCAAACCCCCCAGTTTTCTCTCTCCAAGCGTTTCTCTGCCGCCTCGTTTGTCTCCCTCTCAAGGCTGACAAGAACAGGGTTTCCACTGACTCAAGAGAAAGAAAAGAAGTGAAAAAGGAGACATTAAAGATTGTTTTTTACCTCTCTGTCACACGCAGCCAGCAGTGGTTTGCCACTGTAGCCGTCTAGTGGTCCGTGTTCCCAAATCTTCTCCTACACTTTTCACTTTTTCTGCAGATAACATCCCCGAGAAGACAGACCGTCAGAGGGGAGAGAGAGTTGTATCCTCTGTCTTCCAGCGAATCCGAACGCTGCCGAGAGCTCCGAACGGATCAATATTAATCCTCAGAGGGAGCCGTTTATTTTGGAATGTGTGAGACCCAGCGGAGCACAGAATGCACGCTCAAGCGCGTGCACGACGTTATAGCTCTCACTGCAGCCAGAGTCTCGTGTGTGAGCTCAGCGTCACGCTCACACGCACATGCGCTACAGAAGACAAACCGGCTGGGCCACGAGCTCCACACTGCACATGTGCACGCTCCAGACACTCCAGGCCTCACAATCAAAAGCCTCTCGTGAGGCCGGGCTCCCGCCTCTACCTCGACTCAGCGGAGCTCACAGGGCTCCAGGCTGGACCCTCTGTGTCTCAACACCGTCCCCTGCCAAGGTCTCTGTTTCTGGGGGATGGCAGCTCCCAGCAGCTGGCTGAGCTGGAGCTCTCTGTGCGCTGATTTCAAGCCTTTAGCTCTTTCCTCCTGCCAGGAATTTATCATTTTAAACACAGGACTATTGTTTTCTACTGTCAACAAAAGGAAAAGGGATTATCTTTGGAGAAACACCACTTTAGATGTGTATGAAAAGAAATGGCTGCACCAGCAATGAAACAGGATTATTTTTCCCAACATGTTTGGTGTTACTAGTGCTGGCTGCACCAGCAACCCTAACAGGACATAATCATTGTGCAACGCATCAGAGAAAGAGGTTATCATTAACTTCCGCGGAAAAACAAGCAATGAAGGAAACTGAAAGGAAAAGTTACACAAGTTCCTCTTGGTGGGGATTTAAACATTTCTTTGTATATTAGCATTAGCCAAGCAACTACAACAGCTAGCTTAAACAGTATCTGCATCATCTAACCAGTGGACAGTTCAAACAGAAAATTACTACTAAATACTTAAAAAAAAAAAAAAAAAAAGAAGCCAACCCTACCAATTATCGCCAGTGTCTTTCATCTAATGAGAGAAATGCAAATGTTCAGAGGCGATGTGCGAGTGACTCCCAGCTAAAACCAAACCTCTGCAGAGTTTGCTAACACGTTGTCAGAGCTTGTCGGAGCTTGTTGTCCAACTTTTTTAGATTTCTGGCCAAAATCGTTCCCCTGAGAGGTCTCTCTCTTTCTCTCTCTCTCTCTCGCACACACACACACACACACACACACACACAGACACACGCGCGTACGCGCGCGCGGCACACACATCCGTGCTCTGCCTGAAAGCATTACATTATCTGAGGCAATCTAGCAGCACTTCCAATCACGCTGCCATTTCAGTGGGACAAAAAGTGCAAGCGGTAGGAATGACCAAACGCAGGGACAGAAGTTAAAAAAAGGGGTCATTATGAACGGAAAATTGCACGATATGAAATAACATGCTACAGCAAACACTGATGAGGAAATTGATCGTTGCCAACGTAAAACCATTTAGTTAATGCTTCTCACTGAATAAGCTATTCTGTTGCTAGACTGAGCTGCACTCCAAGCTAACTGCGTCGCGCTGAAAAGCGCTAGACTAAATCCAGGTTTTGAAGGCGCTTCGACTCTGAGTTTACTAGATTTAAGGCTCGTCGAGCTGCTGGGACAGGCACTGCAGACTGGGGGAGAAAAGCTGATACTGGATCTACAGCAGAGGAGCCAGAATCTGTCACTTCCAGACTGAAGTATTGTAATTGAATATTATCAGGAGGTCCAAATGGAGCTTTCAGCTCATCAAAAATGGTGCAGCAGTTGCGACAGGTTGTCAGCGGACCGATGCCGCTGCGGCCAGGCGGAGATGAGCATTACAGCGGAGCATATGGCACATATCGGCAGGCGTCTACCTCTTTACCAGTCCATAACTGGGAGAGGCTGTCTATGACATAAAGGTCATGATAATTCTACAGGGCAGCCACGTGGGGCACGGTGCTCTCCAGGCTCATGGGACCTGACCTGCAGGCACATCTCCAGCAAGTAACCCTTCATCCTCAGCATGGCTGCCTCATAACCAGCACAGGCTGAAGCTCGGCCCTGGGAGGAGATTCGAAACTCATAAACGAGCCGAGGAAAAGCTCTTTAAAAGGATCCAGGGAGGCCTCTGCAGGAACCCAGGAGCGAGCGCTGGGACTGGAAAGCTCCTTGGCTGCGAATCGATTTCAAAATGACACGTAAACTTCGGATCAGAACGGACCCGGGACAGGAGGTCTGCGGGGACGTTTTCCAGCAGGCGTGGTGCTCGTGACTCCGGCAGCCTCACCCTCGGCGCTGCTGCTTCGCCACCTCACACCCATGCCCATCCATCTCCTCCTGCCCCTCCTCGCTGTCCCTGGGTGGGATGACTCATCAAAGAGGGTGAGGAAAAGAAAGGAGAGGAGGTGTATTTTGGAGCCTACTGTATGTGATTGTGTGTGTGTGTGCGTGTGTGTGTGTGTGTGTGTGTGTGTGTGTGTGTATGTGTGTGCGTGTGTGTGTGTGGGGCGTCATTCCTCCGGAGGTGATCTGCCCTTCACACTCCTGGAGTGCAGACGTACGCAGATTCAAGCCCAACGTAAAAATGTTTACGCCATCACACCAAAAATACAGATTTTTTTTTTACAGTTTCAAGTCAAACAGGTGATTTTTGTTACCTTTACGCTAAAATAAGCAACAAGGTGACTTCAAAGGCCTCGTACTGAATAGGTTGCAGCATAAACAAATTAAAAGGAGGATAAAGAGGATGTGTTTTGGGTTTTTTGGGGGGGTCTCCAGACGGCTGTAAAACGGTCACAGGAGCTACTGATTATTGCAGAAATGACACAAATCTCTGCTCACAAGTCTCGCCGGAACAAGTTAACGAGTAGCAACATCGGTGTCTGGGTCATCAAAGCTCTATCTGTAATCGTCCAACACCTAAAATGTAGATGTGGGAGGTCCAATATGTCTCTGTCAGCTTAGCAGGAGCACCAACGTCCACTTTTCAAAGCCTCGGAGATAAATTCTGTCCGAAGCGTCACCGCAGCCGGTGATGGATTAGTTTACTTGTTTCTTCTCGGATCTGCGATAATAGAAGCGTTACTGTTCTGGCTGCTCGGTGCAGGGACCAGCAGCGGGGGTGCGCGGCTCCCAGGGCCCATCCAGAACTCATCAATCAGCCGCTTCCTGCCGGTCCTCAACGCGAGCAAAGTCCGCCCACGCAGACGTGATGTCATCAGCACTTTGCGTCACGGTCGGCGCTTTCTGAGCAGCTGTCGGAGGCAGATCTGTCCAGCAGTCCAGTCTGATCTGAGTGGACAGACAGACAGACAGACGGGTGGGGGCCCTTCTCTTTCTTCTTGTCTGTCCTTCATCCACAAATCAGCTGCAGGACTGAATCACAGAGTAATCAATCAATAAATGGATCAACACGCGCACATTAACATGGCTTCCTCTCGTGTGTGTGCGTGTTGTTGTGTGTGCGTGCACACGTGCAGCCAGGCGGCGTGCGCTCTGCTGCTGTCCTCATAAATACTCTTAAAAGGTGCAGCCAAAAGCCTGGAAGGGCGCAACTGGCCGTCGGCGAGAAACGCACCAGAAAGCTCCTTTCTCTTTCAAGAGAGGGTGACCCATTTAATCGAACAATTTGGAGCGCACGCTTTTGGAGGTGTGTGTGTGTGTGTGTGTGTGTGTGTGTGTGTGTGTGTGTGTGTGTCTCTGTTTGCATATGCTTACGGGTCACAGGAGACAAAACTTCCGTTTGGGGTCGATTGACGTCGTATAGCTGGGTGTGGTGTGATGAGTGTGTGTGTGTGTGTGTGTGTGTGTTAAATTCCACTACTGTAGGTGCTGAAGAGTGACGGTAATTGTCCATCTGAAAGCCCTGTAGTGACCATCAGGGCGTAATGCTAAGCTCATCACTGATTCATCCCCTTATCCCCCCGCCCCCGACACACACACGCGCACACACACACACACACAAGCTCTTGAAGATCCACTTTCATCTCCCTTTTATAAAGCCATGAAACACCAGGCAGTGGCATAAATCTCCCATGCGCTGGCTGTAATGACCGGGAGCTGTGGCGGGGGCAGATGGACGCGCATCAAAAGCGAGGTCAGGACTGCGGCCGAGTGTCGCATGCTGTGTCAGACGCCACGCTGCAGCGCCAGCGCGCCTGGACGGACATGACTGGCTGGTGAGGAGCTGGAGGAGGCCGCGAATTACGTCACATCAGGCTGTTTATTCAATCAAACAGATCCACGACTGAAGGCTAACATTTAGGTGTTTAAGGACCTTTGATGCAGAAATCCAGCAGCTAACAAACACAAAAAACAGAGGGGGGGTCCCAGTAATTGGTCCATGCCAGGGTACATGCACTAGGCACTCATAACCGCTACCACAACACGTCAAGGCGGCGCTAACGGTGTCCAGGGGCCGCAGCTGCTTTTGACCAGCGTGGCATGCTTGCTTTTGGGGTTACCAATTAATTTTTTTATAGCGACAGCCGTCTGTGGTTAGCTTTGAGCTCCTGCCTTTGACATGCGACGGCGCGCAGCCCACATCTGAGAACCGAGTGACGTTCCCCTTTAAACGGAGCTGAGACAACATGCGTTTCCTTGGAAATGCCTTAATGCTTTTGGCTGAGCGAGCGTTAAGTGCAGCCCCATTGAGACAGGGTTGACCCCCGTGGCAGCGCCGAAGGCCGTACATCACTGTGACCTTTCTGAGCACCGTTGCAGTCCGCCGCCTTTGTTCACCTAACGGGTGCCTCACAATGCAACTTTTGACCAGGGACGGCGGAGAAACGAGGGCAGAGATGGAGAGATAGCAGCAGAGAGGAGGGAATGAATGGAAGAAGGGACGCACATCGGCTGGAGGCCTGCGCTAATGGCCCCTGTGTGCTTTGTAATAAGGAGAAGGGGGGGGTCAAAAAGAAACAGGCCGAGCGAAAGATGAGGACAGACGTCCAGACAGAGTGGGGTCCTGGGTAAAGAATGGTAGACAGAGAATAAGAAGAGATGAGGGCCCAATTAGGAGCCAACTGGGGAGGTTAACTTCTCAGGGAAGCTCAGCTCCAATC
The DNA here is from genome assembly GCA_000180735.1 of Tetraodon nigroviridis. Classification (NCBI taxonomy): domain Eukaryota; kingdom Metazoa; phylum Chordata; class Actinopteri; order Tetraodontiformes; family Tetraodontidae; genus Tetraodon; species Tetraodon nigroviridis. The sequence continues at coordinate 838,079 of CAAE01014590.1, forward strand.
ATATGATCTGAAATGATCTGGTGTCATTGTGGGGGAGGGAAGAAGGGTCAAACATGGGGTTGGACAAAGAGGACAAAACATCACCACAGAGGACATGATTTATCTGCTATTAGCACGATGCTCCACTGATCCTATATCTGTCATGTTTGGGTTACATTCTTTATTTTTTTAGGCCTGATTTTTTAGCTTTTTAAAATGTTTAATCAATCAGTCATTATCTATAGATTTTTTCAAAAATTGAATAAATGAAATATGTAGTAATACATGTATTTGCGTCTCCACTTTGAAGACCTTCTCCGTGTTGTTGAGCCCTGGCAGCTGTTGCCATGGAGAACATGCCACACACAAACATTAGCAGATGCAGTTAATTAAATTCACCAATTTTGGGCTGATTATGTTAGCAATTTAGCTAGTTAGCTAATTAGTTCCTTGTGATTGAATGGTCCACATCAAACAAACTTTCAATCCCAACATCTACAACCTTTCACTGATTACAGTTGCCATAGCGACACTGGATCACTTTCACCTGTTTAAATATCAAATTGAAAACCTTATTTTCCAAACTGTGTTTACCATCCTGCAAAAAGTCAGGCCTGCATGTCTTTAAAATCAGTTAGCGCTTCCAAAACATGCTAACCGATCCTTAATTACTCCAAGTGCTGCATCCTGTTCTGTATGTAAATGCAGCTTCTTGCATCCTTTTGTGTGCTTGTTGGCTGCACGTGCGATGAGGGATGGCCATCGCCGGGGCAGCGCTGAAGAGGGAGCGAGGAGGGATCAGCCAAAGACTTAAAGCTCAACTCCCCGGTGGAGGAGAAACGGACAGGCTTTGATGTTGATGTGAACAAATAAAAGGAGGCCAAAGTGAGTGGCACGGACCAGTATCTGCACGTTTGACTCCGTGGTGCACGCCAGTCTCTCCGTGCATTTCAAGGCATAAAGCCAACCACATTACATGGAGGGTGGATAATTGCGCGCATACATTTTTAATGCATGAGAGTGGTGTTGATATTTATTGAACAGCTCCAACGCTGAACATGACTTTGATGGGAGCCAATCAGACCACAGGCTGAAGCTTTTTTCCATTTTTTGCAGATGCAGAAGAAAAAAAAATCTGCAGACAGCCCCGATTATTTACTGTCCCGGGCCGATTCAGAGCAAATACCAAATCTGTTGATGCACACGGTGCAATATTTATGGCACTATTAATAAAACTTGGCTATTCTAGTTAAGCGCTGCTAACTCTCAGAGAAAGCAGAGCCTGTTTGCCAAAGGCATAAATAGGAATAAGATCTAAATCCAAATCACTGGTTGCCAAAAGCAAACGCAAGCACTAAAGGTCAGGCTAGTCATAAATAAAAGAGTGTTTAAAGGCACAGGGACCTTGTTTGCACAAGCTGACACATGTTAACCATCTTTTGTATGGACTGGAAAAACTGGGTCAGAGGCACGGCGGCAAGTGTGTGCAAATGCTAACAAACAGAGAGCAGACAGGATCCATGCAAGGCTGACCCACAGAGGAAAGTTATTCCCACTGTGGGGATCGGCATTTCCAATGTGGTCACGGCATATGATCAGTGCCAGAAGTGATGCAGCATGCGAAACGGAAACGCTTCCAAAAAGCAGACTTTGGATTAAAGTTGAAGACGGAGCCCTGTTGAGCTGCGGATTTTCCAGTGAATCATCACTTTTCTTGTTTCCACCTCTCGGGACGTGGGGCGGTTCTCCAGCCCCGCTTGGATGGAAGTCGTGTCCCTGTGTTAAAGGAAAAGTTAGCCGTCGGCTGCTAACGCTTGGAATCGTGATGTCGCCGTTGTGTCTAACATCAGCGCGACATGACGACGGATGATGTTTTGCACAAAAATTCAGACAAATCGTCTCCTTTTTTCCAGTGTTTTGTGCACGATTATATAGCCACAAGAGAGAATGGTAGCATTAGCATGCGAACCTGAGCACTTTGGTCCTTTTCGTAGAGTGAAAATGAGCATCCACGAGGGGGATTGCAATAATGCAGGATGCTAATTGATCGCTGAGAGTTTGCTTTGGCATTTCCTGCAACTCTATAGCTTCGGCGCAATTAATAATGAATAATTTAAAACAAAACCTTTTACAGGATACGTCGGATCAAAGGCCAAGCAGGCTAGCTTGGGGGACGTCCCCGCCTGGAGCCCATCCCGTGGAGCCTAATCCCATCTGATAATGGGGATCATTTTGGATTTGGCCCTCCCAGCCGCGGTGACAGTGAAGGGTGCTCTGATGCATCTGCCAAAGGGCGGCCATCTTTCACCAACATCCATCCTAATGGAGGGGAAAACAACACTGAGAAATGCACGTTTCCGGACTGGCTGCATCACTTTCACTGAACTTTTCTGGGCTTTTGCAGAAAAAAAACCTGCTGAGAAGTCTTGTTTTTCTTTTTTTAACAGCTTTTTTCTGACAAGCCTTCTTTTCCAGGTTTCTTTCTCATGAACTTGTTCTGAGCTTGAACGAGGTTTTGGTTTATTCATGAGGGCCAATAAGGAGGCCCTTTGATGTGCATGAATTATTTAAAGGAAACACTTTTTTGAATATTCCCACACTTGGGTAAATACTTCCCCACGCTGCCCAGATCGGTTCTTATCAGATAGCGACACCTGGACCAAACAAAGAAAACAAGGAGGTAGGACAGGAAGGAAGACGATGAAGAATCCCGCACATCATTGTTATGTTGGTTTTTTTTCATGTTTTGTTTTTGTCCTTTTTTGGCAGTAAATGCTGCTTTAAATAAACGTCGACTTCTTTTCTGCGTGCAGCAGGGTTTAACGCCTCTAAAAACAGCCGGCTTCCCGCTTCGATCACGTGTGATCAGACCGCTGGAGGTGCATGTTGAGACAAGTCCAACCAGACGGTTTTACAAGTCTTTTGCACATGTGATCAGTGTGCCGGTTACCGGTTCTCAAAAAAGCGTGACGTGGTGCGCGCCGGCGAGCGAGGTGGTGGTTAGTGATAGTCCAGACCCCCTGCTGCTGCTGCTCGCTGCTCAGCCCAGCAGCACCAGCAGAGAGCCCAGCTAATCTCTGCTTGTCTCTCATTTGATTTGTCCAGGGAGCATCGCCGGAGCGCCGCCGGAGCGCCGCCGGAGCCTGTCTGCTCTGCCTGTAGTCGTGTACAGTGATGTCGCCTGTTTCACCCCTCTTTCTCATTCATGTACCAGTGCAGCCAGCGTGCGCCGCTGCCTGTTCCTGTCTCGCCTCCGTCTTTCAACACTGATGGTAACGCATAATGTGATGTGAGGGCAGCCGGGATCCTCACCCGGCCACGCTCGGCAGTTTTACCCCATGCAGCAGGCGCGCAGCAAAGGCAGGAGTGTATATAATTAGAATGGAAATTACAGAAAGTTCACAGGCGATGCTAAATGACCCCCCCCCCCCCCCCCCCTCGCATCGTGTGGCTAAAAATGTCCCGGGCAACGCCGGTGGATGTATCACCATAGCAACAGCCTTCTTCTGCACACTATTTTCAGACCGAAAAGGGAGAAGCATCCAGAGAGAGGGGAAGTGGAAGAGGGTAGAGGAAGAGGCAACGCAAACATTCTGTAAAGACTGATACATTATTCAGGTGAGGGAAACATCTCGGCTGCCGCCGGTGTCTGCAGGGCTGCGGCATGCGCCCCCAAACATCTGAGGGCATCGGCGTGACGGTCACACAAGGACAACAAGGTCGTCTTACACGTCTCGGCAGAGGTCAGTGCTGAAATCCACACCGGCATCCGCAGACCTTGACATCAATGCGGCGGCGTGATGAGGCGCTGCGCCGGCTTCTGTTTTAATCAATCACCCATCAGACGCTAAGAGGATGAACCGCCGCGCAGAAGCGAATCATCTGGCGGAGGAAATGGAGTAATTTGGGCATTAAGATCCTGCTTCAGTGAACTCGGAGAAAAAGCCGGCGCCAAAGTTCAGCGCCGTGTCAAGGACGCGGCGTCATTGCTTTGACTCAACGCGGAGTCTGGCGTGGTGCGCCTCCAAATAGCTCTGACAGCGGAGATTAAATTATGGGCCCAAAATAAAGCCCGGCCGATGCGTTTGGGCTCTGTTTCTCAACCCCTTTCAATTCAGTTCAATTTATTATAATTCAGTCCAGCACAATGCAGTTTATTGGCACGGAATGTGGGAATGAAACACCAAAGCACCGGGACAAAAGAGCCACATTCTCCCCCTCTGCCGGTCTAATCAAGTCTTAAATGAAAGCATACTCTTGGTCACACACACACACACACACACACTGTCCATCTTTCCGTCTCCTAATGTTTCTCTGCCCCCTCAGGGGGTCTGATTGAGCTGGCTGCGAGGCATGGATCTTTCTCTATTGATCGGCCGGCTGAATCACTTATCCCTTTTCCAATGGCCTTCATCGCCACTCTTGGGTTTTTTAGCACTCTTGGCATGAAGAGATTTCCTTACTTGTACAGCCAATATCCGGGCCGGGAGAGAAATGCGTTGCAAGTGAATTGAATATCGTAATTGGATTGCAAAGAACTCGCTAACTGTAATGAATTACTGTTTGTTGGTAACGATGCACTCAAATCAGCCTGATCAGATAACAAATACTTTAACAAACTACCGGCGTTGTCTCGGATGAACCCGGTTTGCAGCGGCAATCGATGGCGTTGCCAGAGGAAACTGGGTCATTATTACGGAGGGCAATAAAAAATGCACACTATGAAAAGTCCCGGTGATGCTAACGGCCTTCAGCAGCCTTATTGTCGTCCTTCAGCTGGAGTTTAAAATAAGAAACAGTGCAGGCGAGCAGAATTTAGTGAACGCAGCAGTTGGAACTGAATAATTAGAGGCTTGGCGTGGCATTTAATGGTAATTCTCCATATTTAACCAGTGACACAAAGAGACTTACTCCCCAAAAATATGCTAACCGTGGCAAATGTAATTGTAAACAATGTGGTCAGAACATTTCCCAGCACTAAACAGGCACAACCGCTCTTTAACTACCCGCATGGCCGTGAAACTATGCAGGCAGAGCAACGCCGGGACGCACGGTTCTGCGAACCTTTGATTCTCAGGCATCGTCTGGGTTCCTCTGTCTGCCGAAAGAGGGAGAGAGAGGAGAGAAAAGGAAAATTCTGCCTTTACCGGCCGCGTAGATCAAAGCCGATTGGCCGTTCATTAGACGGACGATGAAAGTTGAGGGCTCAGCAACTCCATCCGGGCTCCATCTTTGGTCCCGCTGCATCCAGCAGATGACTGTAAACAGGCCTTAAAGCTCCGTGGGTTTATTTTGGAAAGCTGCAGCGTTTTCAGCACCTGGCATTTAGCGAACGGTGAAAATATGCTTCCCCCTGTCCTGCTGGGAATTCGCAAAATCATGTTCTTACCATCGAGGACAAGAAAAAGAGGCCGGCAGTGTTAAGACAGCTCCCTGGTGGTGCCGCAGCTTTTTTGCAAAGTCAAGCTGATGCCTGTGGGCTGACACGTGCTTTCATTCTGAGCAGGACTCGCTAGCGTTGCCAACCTCTGTCCAGGCAGGGAACGAGTCCCTGCATGCGCCCTGATAACTCCTGACTGCCTGTTTCGCTCTGTTTCACTGTCTTCAGTTCCTGCTCTCTTTTTTTCCTCCTTTAAATTCTGGTCTTTTTTTTTGTCTCTCGACATTCCGGCCTCCGCCGTCACGTTGAACCTTTGCGTACAGCCAGACAAGGCTCAGACATTCTTGATTTAGGTCTGTTAGGATTAAAGCGCTGGAACAAATGAGACCAACACCGCGATAAAAAGTCGGATAATTGCCGTCCTCAAACGCTGTCCTCAATCACACCTCGCAGCTAACATTTCCATGGCAACAGCTGAAAGTTACAGCCACTGACTCATCTCAAAAACTAATTTAAACTTTGTTTAAAATTAAAAAACGGCCTCAAAAAGTTTATCCTTATTTACAGTTGAACTCTGGTCTGCTCTTCACCTACAACATGACCTCTGCATGACCTTTGCAAAAAAATGCCGAGGCTGCAAAAATGCAGCTCGAAATGCTTCATCCGCACGCTGATTGACAGAATTAAAGGCATGTACAATAGCATCTGCAGACAGCGTGTCCACAATATTAATCATTCCAGGTTCCTGGAATGGGTGTAGACGTGTGTGACCGAAGCTCACACACAAGCGCGGATACATCATCGTTACAGCTCCGGTTCAGTGGAGTCGGTTACAGATGTAGGTCGAAACGAGCAGATGGTTGGACGATAATGGCTGACTCAGAACAGTAATAGTAGGCTGTGGTGAGCAGAGTCAACACAGAGGGAACAAAAGAGAACAGAAAGAATGTGGGATGGAGTAAACAGAGAAACCAGATGATAGCACGAGCGCTAACGCAAAGAGGCAGAATGAGGCTTCTTTGAAAGAGGCCATTTCTCGCTGACAAACTCTGGAGAGGCTCCCGGCTCACACACTCGATCCGACTGTGTCAATAACACTGTCACCCTCCGCTCGTTACTGCTGCGCGTGCACGTGTGTGTGTTATGTAAAGAGTTTGGCCACGCTCAGACAGCAAGTCAAGTTTTTTCCCGAACATTTGCAACGTGCTTCCGGAACTGGAATTTAACCAGAAAGAAGAGAAAAGCGATGAGCACAAGTCCTGCCGTCGCCAAGCCGACGGTGGCCCCAAACCAGAACCTTTTTTGTTGTATTTCAGAGCCAGCGGCGTTTTTTTTTTTTTTTTTTTCATGCATTTGTTTTTAGAATAGGAGGTACAAGTGTGCTGCAGTAGGAGCTGAAGCACGTGGCTGGAGAAAGGCAGCGACAGAACGCTGATGAGAGATCGCAATGAGTCCAAATCTAGGTCAAAACCAGGGACCGAGGCAGGGCGGATGTTACAGACGCTCCACCGTCCACAGCAGAGGTACCGCTGAGAGCTCCGGTTCACCTGTAGCTTCGTGCGGAGGGGTGTAGCAGCGCTGGGATGCGCTGCTTCCTGTCTGCCTGTTGCTGGCTGCAGCGTCACACTCTTGGTCCATCTGTTATCTTGTTAGCTGCCGGGGAGCTTTTTCTTCCAGGAAAATGTTTTCATCAGCGTCTCCTGGGGGAGCCTGGTGTGTCCCTGGACCAGATGGGAAATCCTGTAATCCTCCAGCATCTCCTCCAGGTTGCTTAGAAGACCTCCAAAAGGGATCCGATGTCCTGAAAAATCTCAACAGGCTCCTTCTGATATGAGTCAATGGCGGTTCTTTAAGTCCCACTAACACCAGGAGAGGTTCCAGTCATCCGAGTTTGGGCCATCATTCCGATCAGATATAATCAGCGGATTCCAGATGTTGATCCCCACAGAGAGAGAGGTGTCCAGGAGATGTCGCCATCCACTAGAAGTGGAATTATTTAGTTTGCTCTCTTCGAGTAGCTAGTAAACCTTCATCCTCGTGGACCTTTGGAAGCTGCTGACTAACAACAAGTGTTTCTATTAATAACCCGCTTCTCCCAGTCAGGCACAAACTGGGAGAGGAGAGGGGAGATGGAGGGAGGGGAAATGGGGGACAAGGGATGGGGGGTTCTTCCTCCTTCTCCCTCACACCAACAACAGAGGGCCGAGCACACATGAACAGAAGGCACGTATCAACACACCTAGGGTTCCTCTGCCGACCTGCTGCTCCACATAACCTCTCACCAGGGTTTCCCCCTGAGGCGAACAGAAGCAATCCACACACACACACACACACACACACACACACACACACACGACTATAGATATGTAAGGGTTTAATCCAGGCCCCGGGTGCCACAGAGATATTATAGACAACAAAGGCCTGATAAAGTAGTCCATTTAGCTCCAGGACACGATTAGCGATGACCCACCAGGTGAGGCGCTGCAGGCTAGGGCGCCAACCTGCCAATAACCAGAGAGGGACGGAGCAGGCCGCAGGCGAGCAAGCGGTTAACTTGTGTGAAGAAATAAACGCGTCTTTGGTAAATGGGAATACGACACTGTGACATAATACTCTCCTGATGATTCATGACAGAGTCCGGCATCAAGACGCCTTTCAAAGACGAGGCCCAGGGAGGGCAGGAAATGAGGAAGAGGGAGTATGAATGGGGCAAAGGGAGGAGATAGCGGCAGTACTCGCTCGGGCGCAGCAGGTTAATTTGCTCTTGTCAGAACGAGGGCTTTCCCTCGAGCCGCCCTTATCTTTGTTGTCCTGCTGGATGTTGGTGTCAAACCGCGAGTCGTGCGGCTCCCCGGCACTCACCTCGGCGGTTACAACCCCGCACTGACAAGAGTGGCAGCTTTACACTGTAATCCTGTAATTATGTCAATTAAGGGGATGGAAAGCGGAGCAGGGAATCCAAATTCTTTGTGTAAAGAGGGGAAAGTACAATGAAATACACCGGTGCAGGCATGGAAAACACTAGCATGAGTCAAATTGAGCTATTCTTCCTTAATTTGTTTTTTTTTCAGTTGATTTTGTTGGGTGTTTTATGTACTAATACACTGTCCGATCATCAAAACACCAGCGGTAATAAAAAAGGATTAAAGTGCAGAATCGGTACAAGTGTTAGACGAGGGGACTTAGGGAGTCTGGTAGCGTTGTAGATTACCTCAAATAGGATTTACAGCAGCTATAGAGAGATTACGCAATAACACAGCGGTACCAGTCAGCGCACACTCAGGCACATCATCTGCACGTCAAAGTCCCGCGGCGGACCACTGTTTGGGACTGGTTACTGTGTTTGGGTGGCTGTTAGCCAGGCTTAAAGAAAAAAAAAACATGCTGATTGTGGTAGCTGAGATCAAGGGAACGTCACACACTAACAAAAGCAATGTGAGAAAGGCTGCAGACTCTTCAACACAGCGGTGAACGCTTCAGAAACACAGGACTTGGAAAGCGAAACCCATATATTCCTGATATTCAGCCTCCAGGAGGTCCAAAGGAAGTTACGGCTTTGATTTTAGTGTTTACTATCACTGAATTTCAAAGGTGGGATAAATGAAAGAACCTCTACTTTACACCCGATGCTCTGTGTTTATTACACAGAGGCTTTGTATCATAAAAAGAAAAAATGTTCTCCCACTTCCCCCCTTTTAAACGATCATCTCATCTTTTTGAGCTCGAGGATTTATTTTAAGATTCTTTCCATATTTGTGAACTCCTGCTTCTGTTTTGTCCACAGAGGCATCAGCAACTCACGCTAACACAAAATAAGTTTCTTTGTAGTTGCAGAATCGAGATCCAAACGTGAGCCGTTGATCTGAAATCACCCAAAAGGCAGAAGGTTGAATGAATCTGCGGTCATGTTCTCCACCGCAGTGCCGCAGTCTTCGTACCCTGGCTGTGGTTCTGATCATGTGAGCCATCTGCACCGGTCCCCTTGGAGACGCACCTCATCAGTGACGTCATCCCTCACCAGCGGCTGATGCATTCTTCTCCGTTTTGGTGCCTGTGGTTTTGATGAAGTGGCGTGCAGGTAGCGAGGAGGACGGGCTGGAGTGGAAGATGAGAGGGCGACTGCCAAAAAACACCCCGAGTGCTTTGTCAACGTCAGAGAGGAGCACTCAGGGTCCCCGCGCAGCCCGAGCAGAGATTAAGAGCACGGGGGACAATAGAGGAGGAGTGTGTTGGTGTGTGTGTGTTTGCACTATCGAGAGATATATCAGGTTATCTGGCAGCAGCACTATTTATCATATGGTGAACTATCTCCACACGAACGCAGCCGTGTTAGCGTCCGACCCTCCCTCGAACCTTTAGCTTGTGAACCATGCCCGAGATAAAGAGTCACACAGGGAAGTGGAGTGAGGAGCGACAAGGAGGGAGGATGGATGGATGGAGCGGATGTGTACTTTAAACCATTTTTGCCTCATTTCAGTCTCAAGGCCAGCAGGGGGCCCCGCAGCTGGGAAGCTGACTGCGAGCTCTGGCAGTTAAAATGTAATTTAGCAGCATGAACGCATGTGTGTGTGTGTACGTGCGCGGGCATATGGATGTGTGTGAGCGTGTGAATGTGACAGTATACGGCACGAGGACAAGGGCAAGGAGAGACGGGAAGCCCGCAGCCGTATTTCTGTCAAGGGCGAATCAGACCTGTCAGAAAGCATCAAGCCTGCTGCTATGGCAACTACGTTAGCACCGGCGAAGGTCACGAGATGGAGTGTGTTCACCTCCTGCTAGGTGGCTGTCATGACTGCCACACACACACACACACACACACACACACACACACACACATACGCACAAAATAGTGCTTAGGCATCATTAGGAAACAGTAAATACTTTGTGTTGCCACGGGAGACGGTTGATGGTGTTCTCCATAAAAAGCTGATTTAATCCATATTTATATTTAAAAAGCAAAAGAAGCTGCAGGTTTCAAACCGAAAAGGAGAAGAGAGACTCTAAAAGTGTTCTATTTTTATTCAGTGGTCATTTAGATCAGACAGAACACACACACACACACATACACACACTCATACACACACACACACGCACAAACTTGTCAGCAGGTTCACAGGCTCATTAGAGTTTTCCCAGCTGTCTGGAGAAGATCTGTGGGATGTCGCCATCACTTACTTCAACTACACAGGGATCTAACACCATCATCTACACACACACACACACACAGACACACACCTGCTGAACTACGAGCATGTGTGAGCTCAGAGCTGTGAGCACAGTCTTTTCCGCAGGGTCGGCTGCTGCTGGCTCCATGATGAATGTGCTGCTGGTCTCTGTGTCCTCCCATTGTTAATAGAGTGATAGAACCACAGCGGCAGCACACACTCATCACCCCTACTCCCCCCTTCCCCCCCCCCGGCGGCCACCCCCCACCAGTAGTTCAGGAAGGGGCCATAAAAAGGCCCCAAATGCCACCCAGTCAGAGAAGGGTGCTGATTTCACCATTTTACCTCTAGGAGACGATCTGTGCAGCATGTGATGTGTTCCACAAGTGTGTGTTTCACGAGAATGCTTCAGCTGAACCTCAGTTTACGGTCGCCAACACTGGAACGACGTCAGAATGATCAAAGGGATTTATTACCAAGGGCCTGGTTCACACACACACACACGCACATCCACACACACACACACACCAGGCGGAGGCATGAGAAGAACATGTCGTCTGTTGTATTTCTGCGTTTTCTAATTGTGTTTTGGTGCCAATGTTGTCAGCACGCTGCGCTAGCTGGTTATCGCTGTGGGTGAGGCGCTGCGTCTGCGCCACACACACTCTCATCCGACTGTAGTCTGACTGAATTCCCCGTTGAACAACACAAAGCTCTGCGCCTTCAGGGTCGCCCCTGTCTAAATGTAAACCTCACAGGATCTTTCTGATCAGCAGTTCCCAAATGGCGCCTTAGCTAAAAGCCGCGCTTTAGCCGAGTGTGATCCAGCCAGGCTACTCACAAAGACTGCGACGGGATATAGGATTGGACAGTTTGATCGGAATAAAAGTCTCTTTTTCTTTTGTTTGCTGTTGGAAAGAGTGAGAAGTAGGTTGCATTTTCCAAGGGAAAGCCCTTGGGTGCGCAGACAGTAATGAATTTGATTTTTCACAGGAAGCAGCGACTGCGCCGTGTTCGGAATAAATAGGAAAACTGGGAACGTAGCATCTGAATACCCCAGCTAAACACGGCGAAACAATCAGCAACCCCAAGGGTAACAGGGAAAAAACTCAAGGGCAATAACATCGCTGGTTTAAGGTTCGTTCACTCTGTATAAACAGGCTGTTTTACTTTGAAGATCCAGATTTTACTACGCTCTCCCTCCCCGAGTTGATCTCCTTCAGCTCTCTTCAGAGTGGAGGTGAGGGTTGTTTCCGGGGTACTTTAAAATGCACAGCTTTAAAAACGAGTCCGACCAGGCTGGATCATTATCCGCTGAAGCTCCAGTTTCCACAAAGAACTGAAAATATTCCGCTGATGGTGTCTGAACCCAGTGCAGCAACCACAGGGGGGCAAGGCCGGCTGGTGGCGGAGCGCAAACCAAAACCAAGCCGGGCTCAGGCTGACAGGAGCACGGCAAACAACAAAGTACAGAGCACACAATCCAAGCAGCGGCAACAACCGGTACGGTGGCAGCGCTTTGTTCCAGCGTTTAGCCAGAACATAAAGAGACTTTGAAATCTTCAACTACGTCCTGCCAACGTCACAGCCTGGACTCCTCTTTTATTACCCATTTTCTCTCCACCAGATGTCCTATTTAGTGAAGCGGGAAAACAAACAACAGAATGGAAGCTGGGGAGGGGAAGAAAAGAATTCTGAAAGTTGTGAAGTCTGACCTAGAAAAAATGCCGATGGATCCTCTTTGAATTAGTGTTTGGAATTAGAAGTGGAAGCTGCCGCCGCCGCCGCAGCAGCAGCAGCAGCAGCAGCAGCAGCAGCAGCAGCAGCAGCAGCAGCAATATTAGTCAAGTTCCAGTTTTCAGGGTCAGAACGCAGCTCTGTCAGACTGTGCCTCGGTAAGACGGCCTCTGCTTTGCTGGGTTTTAATCACGTGAGTGATGAAGGTTGACACTTGTCGGCTTTGATGAGAGAACATGCAGACCGAGGCAGGTTTTACCTGCAGATTACGGATTTAGCTTCTCCCAGACGATCCCAGTAACAAGTGTTGTTGTCCAGTCAGCGACAGGAGGAACAAACAACTGCAGAGCCTTGATCACAGCAAGTGATTCACCATTAACACTTTGTGTGATCATTAAAAAAAAGCGTTTGTGAGTCAAACATTGTGCAGCAACGCTGCCGCATGCTGCACAACCTCATCAACGTGCCTTATTATTCCAGGCAGACTTGCGTTGGAGGTGAGGGCGTCCGTTTGAATCAAAGCTGAGGTGGAGATTGGGCCTTTGATCACGAGGAAGAGATCTGCCTCCTCCTCCTCGTCCCGCTGACGTGATCGGTAATCATATCTACCAGCTATTGTTGGAACACACTTTATTTACTGATGTGATCAGACGCTCTGCAGAGATCAGACTAAACTGGAGGAAATTCATTTCAAAGTGAATTTAATTACGCCTTCGTAGTTTGTTGACAGCACTTGAGATAACGCCAATGAACGGATTACTGTGGTGGTGAACAAGGTTTACCAGGACGCAAAGAGGCTCTGGAAGGACCGAGCAGCATTTATAGAAAAGAGCAAGGAGTCAAAGCTGCGCTGCTTTAATGCATGCATGCGTACTGAAGGAGACTGGGTAGCTGCTTGTGGATGGAGCTGAACAAGGGCAGCAGCAGCAGCAGCAGCAGCGTTGGCATGGTGACGGTGTTTGCGCGGATGCATGCAGTTCTAAGACAAATCCCAGTATGAGGCCCGAGGTGATCGTCTGCAGCTGTTAGAAAGCAGGAGAAGGTGCTTACCTGCCGCAATGTTCCAGTTTCTCTCCGAGCTCTGCAGCAAAGGAAGTCTGGTCGACTGGTGGCATCGCTGGAGAGGATGAAAAGAGCAGAACGGTTTAAATGACAAACAGCTGGCCCGGAATTCTGTTAGAACTGCCCGAACCACAGAGGTCACAGGGCCAGGTCTGCCCAGGTCATCGGGACTGGAGCTGCATTCTATGCATCTCCTTCCTGAAAAAAGCTCCCTGAAAACTGTTTGTGTGCTGCAGCTCAATTTCACATTACTGTTAAAGATTTTAGCTTTTTGCTTTATTTCTGCTGCAAATGCATCTTTTGATCCAGGTGATTCTTAACGTGTGTGTGTGTGTGTGTGTGTGTGTGTGTGTGTGTGTGTGTGTGTGTGTGTGTGCGCGCGCGCGTGCGTGCGTGTGCGTGTGTGTGTGTGTGTGCTGACTCTGCCTTTGATAATGATCAAGAATTACGACCGACCTGATTTTCCTTGACCGTCGTTCCCAGGAGGCACCGTAAAGACGCACCTCTGTGGACGCTGATAACCGCAGCAGAACAGCCGCCACCATTTTCTATTTTTGCTGAAAAGCACAAGCGGAAAAGAGGCGCGCCTGTTAGCAATTGTGTTTGATTGAATCTGGTGAAGCTGTTTGCCACCTGAAGGGGCAGCGGCCGGGATATTCCAGTAAGGAAAACTTAGAGGGTTCTTTTGAAAGAGGAAAGTGTCACTTTTGGATAACAGAATTGTAACAGTTTCAGTAGAAGTGATGGGTTTTTTTTGTTTAGGCTGCACACTTTCACACCTTTGATATTTTGTGCCATGTGAATCACCCGCCCACACGCCTTTAACTTCATGATTTTCTTCATAAATGAGCCATTTTTCAGCATATGTTTGCTCCTTAAACACACAGTAATTACTTTGCGCATCTAATAACGACGCAGGCTAGCTAGCTCTACATGAATGATTAAGAAAAAAAAGTTTAAAAAGTTTAAAATTTGGAGCCTGATCTGAAAACACGTCCCGTCTGGGTGGAATCAGAACATCGTTGGCAGAGGACTAAAAAGACAGAAGATCCATGTGTTCTTCTGTGCATGTAGAGCAAATCTGTGAGTGGGGACCACCTCATTAAGGTGTTAATTGGATTGGATTACTCTCAGTGTCCCTCATTGCCTCGAGCTCTGTGTGCTGCTGATCGCTGAGCGCAAATCTGTTAATAGTGCATGAGATTAAAAAAAAAAAAAGATCCAAAAGATAGTGAGAGAAGCTGAGAGGTGTAAGCTGATGGAGGTGGGATCTGGGGAAAAGTGGGACTCTCTGGGGGAGACGGTGGGATAAAAAACTGACGTGTCCTCTGATGGGATGTTATTTGATTTCTGATTGATACGCGGCCTCGTCTAATTGGTCTGCGCTGGGAGAGCGATGGCTGCCGGGCACGGCTGTCACCCCACCGCGTTTCCGATGATGATGCCCTGCCTCGTCAATGACCTTTGTGAAAATGACGGCCGCTGCTACAAGAAGCCGGCGTGTTGAACCCGCAGCCCCGCTGATCTCCGTCAGACGTCACGCCGCAGCCGCAGCCTTTCTGGGTTTGTGTTGCACCGCGTGTGTGCTAACTGACACAACTGGCATTTCAGATATTTTAGTTTGTAGTTTCACCTTGATTTATTTTGGTTGGATAGAGGAATATTAAAGCGTTGGCCGTGCTTTCTGTGGTACTCTGCTCGCAGCGTGGAGCTGCTGGGAAAAAAGAAACAGTAGGAACTGACACAGCTGGGGATTAAACGCTGAACATGAGCAATAACAGGCTTTTTTTTTTTTTTGGCTTTTACCAACCAGAAAGTGGATTAAATGGAACAGAAATGGTCTGTGTGCCACACTTTGCAGAGTGATTGTGAGACTTGGATTAATCTGACTCTTACAAGTCTAGTTTGGTCACTTTTTAACCTAATTTTGAATTTTTCATGGTATTTTTTAGATTAGAAGCACATTTCAGAGAGGTTTCTCGTCAGCTTTAGTTCACAAACTCACAGCTAGAACCATTTGTTGCTGCAGAACAGCTAAATCAGGTTTGCAGCCTCCTGAACTTCTCAGTGATTCTGATTGATCTGTTTCTGTTTTCTGATCTGATTTCC
Source organism: Tetraodon nigroviridis (assembly GCA_000180735.1). Lineage (NCBI taxonomy): Eukaryota > Metazoa > Chordata > Actinopteri > Tetraodontiformes > Tetraodontidae > Tetraodon > Tetraodon nigroviridis. The sequence goes on from CAAE01014590.1 coordinate 853,511, forward strand.
ACCTGTTAGGCTGCAACACGAACACGATAAAGGTTTAACCGTGTCAGGAAAATCCCATTCCTAAGTGGGGGAAGTGGTGAAACATTTGCTGTGTGTGTGTAAAGCTGCATTTCTGCCACAGCTGTTGCTTCGTGCCCACTAAGCGAACCAAAAATCACTGAAAATTGCATCTGTGACGGATCAGAAGCTGCTGGAATTCCAGAGCCTTTTCGCCACAAACTCCTGAATGAATCCAGTAGCGTTACTCCCGCCGCTGTCCTGACAGAGAAAGATGACATCAGCACGTCACAAGATCGACGACAGCTCGGTGGGGAAATGGTCATCCTTTCGCCTCATGCTCTGCTGGCCCGGCCCGAGGACAACGACGGGGACGGCTGCTCGCTGATAGCTCCGGATCACAGAACAGGGCCGACGCCGGGTCGATACAGACTCGGAAAGGGCTGGGGATACGGATAAACAGTGGAGATTGTTCTGAGGGACCAGCATTGATGTGTGATTAAAGTCAGACAATCCCCCCGCTGTCAGGGAACTTGTGAGTGAGATCTCTGACGTTGGGGTAATTGGCGCTGGGAAAAATCGATGGATTCGGCTGCGAGCTGAATCTGTGTCTGCTGGGTTGTGCAGGTCCAGGATTCCTCACCTTAGCGTCAACGCTCTGCGTCGCAACAAATCAATAAGCTGTGCATCTTAAACCTGGAATGACATCCAACCACAGTGGCACCCTGGTGGCACCCTGGCTCTGGTTCCTGGAGAAGCCGTGTGATGCCAACATGGTTTTCCCTGATTTTCTGTCTCGTTCTGGATTTTGTTTGTCCAACACCTCAGAGGAGGCGACTTTAGGAGGCAGACCTCAAGCCCGTTTGAAGGCTTTAAAGAAACTGAGTCATGGGAACACCGACTTGGGCTGTGTGTGTGTGTGTGTGTGTGTGTGTGTGTGTGTGTGTGTGTGTGTGTGTGTGTGTGTGTGCGCTTTTCTCCGGGCGAAAAAGCCAAAAAAAAAAAAAAAGCCTAAACACAACTAAACACAACACACAAATAACACTCATGAGCAGTAAAACGCTGACTCTGCCTTCAGGTTTTTTACATTTATAAATAGATGTGAGTCACCTCTAACTGCAGTTTGATGATCTCATCATGAAATTTGGCTAATTTCTGTGTGTGTGTGTGTGTGTTTGTGTGTGTGTGTGTGTGTGTGTGTGTGTGTGTGTGTGTGTGTTTCTTGGCTGTTTCCTGAAGGTTCTGGCAGGGTCAGAGCAGGCCGAGCTGCACCAGGTTGATTTTGGACGGGAGCAGGAGCGGACGTGGGAACCCTCACTCCTGCTCTCCATCTGCTGCTCTATTTGAGAGTGACAAGGGAGCATGTGTGTATGCACGTGTGTGTCTTTCCCCGCATATCTTGGAAGACCTATATCAAATTTGTGGTAACACAACATCCAACAGTCCGTTTGACTAAAACTTTTCATTACACAACTCCCGAATTCACATTTAAACTGCTCAAAACCATCAAAAGGGTCCTGACAAAGCTGGTTAAAAGCAAACACGTCTGCCGAAACGTCATCTGTCTGATCCAGATACGGCTTCTCACAGGTGAGCAGAAGCGTGAACACACGCGGCCTCTCAGACCTGCAGCCACAGATGGTGGACCGGAGGGGTTGGGGACCTCCTGAGGTCTGCTCCTCAGCATCGTGTTCTTCTCGTTCTTCTCTCCTGATGTGACGCTCATTCATCACTCGCATGCAGCGATTCTGCTTTGGGGCAACTGGGACGCAGGCGGTGCGTCACGGCGACCTTGGATGAAGGTCCCACATCGTCGTCTCAGAGGTTCTGGTGGATTCAGTCTGACAGATTGTGGAACTTCTGCTTCATGTTTACTGTATAATCCAGTTTGAGTTAACTGATCATAACTGTACATAACAAAGGATTTATGGAAGGATCATCTGGGATCAATGGCCTGCGTTTGCCATCTTTGCCATTTTCTGGGTCAGTTAAAGGAACCAGATCACCAGACAAGAGGAACAGTTAACACTTAGATCTCAAAAGGATTTATGGTCTTTGAAACAAAGTATTATTATCAACAGGAAATGTAGCCATGTGTGAAACCCTGCCTGAATGTGGAAATTCTAGCCTCAGGTTCAGGCTTGGCCTCCACATAAGTGATTTTCCGGCTGGCTGTGGAAGTTCAGGCAGCATCCAAGTCTGCGGTCATGTGGGAGCTTCGCGTCTGCTCCCCGTCTCGGCCCTTTTTCTTCTTTTATAACAGTTAATGCAGGTGTCAAAGAGGAGGAGCTCCTCTCCCTATTTTTACGACATCAATCAAACTGTCAACAAATGAGATGGATCGCTGCCGTCCCGGATAATAAATCTACTTAATAATTAAAGAAGAGCGCTCGGAAAAGAAATAAAATGTCATTATTAGGACTATATTACTGTCTGAGCCAGAGTCTAATGAGAAATTATCCCTGCATATTTTTCTGTCCTCATATTCACTTTAACGGTGATTGAATACAGAATAAGGTAGCAGCGGTGTTCCGCACGGCTCTGGTTTAGGTCCACTTTGTTTCCTGTTTTCTTCTTGCTTCTGTTTGGGCTGACTCACAACCAGCCACAGGTTGCTCCAGGTAGTTATTCCTTAACAAATTATGGAAGATGAGCGAGTGAATGTTCCCTCCGAGATTAGGTTTAGGCTGGTGTTTTCCCAACTCGACGTGCTGGAGGCAAAAATGTATACTTGCAATAAACCTGCACCATAGATCCACCAACATGTCTGAGCACGCCCACACACACGCTCCCTCTTCCCCATAATCCCGCCTCCCCAGAGTGTCCCCAAACAGGTGACATCCTGTGCTGTATCTGGTTAGAAATAATCTCATACAACAGATGGGTCCTTCTCCCTGAAGGCTGCCAGCCGGCCCCACACTGCGCCACGCCGCACCGCCGGCATTCGTGGCTGCAGAAATATGAAAAAGCAGCCCACGCCAGGAGACCGGTCCAATTCTCATCTCAGTGCCACCAAACCTGCCTCGCCACCAGGATGGCGTCCTCTCGGTAAACTCCAACGGGAGCGCTGTTTCATTTCCTGCTCCTCTGAGGCGTTAATGCATGACTGTTTTCTGAATGTGCTGCGGTCAAAGACAGAGCCGACGGCTGCAGAGACAGCATGGCGGCAACCCCGAGATCATCAGCGGCGAAGGACAGGGCGGACGGCGCCGTGCAAAAGCAGCCTTTAATGGAGAGAGTTTGATGATGATGTGTACATTCTAGCTGTCCAGATTTAAAACACCTTGAAAGCCTCTCGTTTAGGCTGCTTGTTGTAAATGTATCTAATTAAAGGTGCCAACCTAGTTAATTTGGTCACCTTCTAACTTCTTACAAAGTCAAAGAGCATCTGGGAAACTGATGTATATAAAACCGCTTTAACCGTCTTTAATTACAGGAATGTTTGTGTGAAGACGAAAAAAACAACAGAAGAAGAAAATGTGACTCCCTAGCGATGAACACCAAATGGATCCTAATCTACTAACAAGTGAAGCGCCTACTTAGACTCACTTCCTGAGGGCCAACCTTGGGTTTGCTTTGCATCCTTTTTGTAATATGGCCTTAAGCTGCATTCAGCTAATTTCAGGCTAAACGTCGCCATCAAACACAGCTTCTACACAACGGTTACATTTGGGGGACGCCCTCTAGCGGCAGATAATGAATCTTACAAAACTTGAAGTTGGGAACGAAGGTCAGCGCTGTCGGATTTAGCAACATCGATGACCATTTTTCCAGCGTTGCAAGCATCAGACTTTAAGTGCGCCTTGAATGTAATTTGACGTGTACTTTAGACTCATTAGCCCTCCATTTTGTTTGATGCTATTGTTCCCCTGAAAGCTCTTTAGATGCTCGGAGCAAAGCATATTTCAAGAAGCGCATTTTATTGAAGCTGATGGCTCGTGGTGGTGCGCTGTGTGACATTTACTGTTGCCCATGGTGATGGTGTCACACACCCACCAGGGTTTCCTGAGGTCTAGAACTGCCTCTGCACCGGGACGTCTCATCAGTTAATAGCAGCATCTTCATCACAATTAAGATGCTCGAGAAGAACATGAACATTCTGCTTAAATTTAAAAACTATATAATATTTTAAGTCATATTTACTTTAAGTAAATTAGAAAGTAAAGTTAATGAACACTGTGAACATGCATAGGTCAGATCAGTAAAATCATTTGTCTTTAAAAAATGAAAAAATAAAATCTAGAATTTGTAAAAAAAAATATCCACAAACCAGCCATCAACAAAATTTTAAGCATTTCACCTCCTCCCCTTCCCTCTGAGCTCCAGTGGGTTCCAGAGAGCTGGGAGACTGCTCCTTTTGACGACCGCTGACTGGACCGATAGCACTGGAGCACGCGCGTGTGTGTGTGTGTGTGTGTGTGTGTGTGTGTGTGTGTGTGTGTGTGTGTGTGTGTGTGTGTGTGTGTGTAAACGTAGGCGTCAACAGTGAGCGCGCGCAGAGTCGATCGCTGCCACACTGATTACAGTCGAGCTTGTCCGTATCAATTATTGGTCGCGGATAAGTGGGACATGATTCCACACACACAAGCCTGATTCTACACACACACACACACACACACAAACACCCATCTTACTTAGCTGCTTCCATAATAAGGACACATTAGATGCAGAAGAAGAGAAGACGCTGGAGCAACTCTGCCTCCTCTAATGGACCCTGAGCCAGAAGCAGCTAAATGCTTCAGCCTGAGGAACTTTCTTGTTTTCTCTTTTTGATCTCAGCCGAAAGCTTTTCTTCGTGCTCCTCTAGAACGTGTTTAAAAGTGTTCAAAATGAAAAGAAAAAGTCTGTCACTTAAGAAGAGAGGAAGTTGAGCTCCACACAGAATGTCTGCAGGATGATTAGCCATAAAAGATGATGAGAATGACGGAGGAGAGACCAGACCTGTGGGGATGATATCATCCTAATGATATTCCTCCTAATGCGCCATCTGGAGTAATGGCTTTTGGACGGTCCTGCGACCAAGCCCCGAGCGACAGTGATTTAATGATTTATTGACGGTGGCGTGAATGGCGGCCACACCACTACATTAAATCTTATAATCACGCCATCGTCGCATCAGAGTTACATGCAAGCGAAGCAGGAGACGGCTCGACGTGGACGGAAATGGTGGAGCCCAAACCCATCGCTCAGCAGATGGTCTGCAGTCATCTTAAGATGAGGGAGAAAAGGACACCAAACAGATAAAGACCGGCACGCTACCATCAGAAAGATGTAAAATCACCCAACATGACCAAACAACCCAGATGGAGCATCGTTAGCGCCCGCTAATGCTGCAGCGGCGCAGAGTCATCAGCCGAACCCGGCTGGTGCTTTAAGGCTTCTACGCAGTTGGAAACCTTCTCTATGTCCAGTATCAGGTGAGGCCTTAAACATGAAATAATGAGTATTATTCATGACCAAACCCTGATTTGATCGATCGATTGGTGACTGAAGTTTGGTCGGCCCAGGCTCTGACCCAACCCCACGCAGGGTTGAGAGCCACCTGAACTGTTGGAGAAGGCTGAGGATTGGCCTCGTTTGGTGTTTTTTGCCATTGGCCACTCGTCTCTCTGCAGCTGGATACCCTTCAACTGTGCTGGGATCTCCTCCAGCAGAGTTGCTTCATGTCCTCGGGGGCTCCAGCAGGTGTGTCCAGCTCCGCTACCCAACGCTGGACGTGGCCACCAGCCATCTGAATGGTTTCACCAACAAAAACACGTTGGGGACGAGAAGAAGGCGTCTCGTCTGTGCGCGCGGCCCAAAACTGAAATGTCACATCTGCGCTAACAGTAAACACAAAGCTGTTTCCCATCCGTTCCTGGCGGAACCATCCAGCAGGATTGTTCCTTACACGCATGAGACACGTGGGCGCAAAGACATGCAAACGGGATTTTTACCCTCCCAGACAGAAAGGGTTCTTTTTTCTTCTTTTTTGCTGCTGAGATTATTCGTGTCTCAGATCAATCTTCCACTTCCTTCCATCTAAGGAAGGTTTGGAGCAGAGCAACGAGCCTTTGAGCCTGATGAAACAAAGCGTCTGCTGGTCTCCCTGAGCTGGAGCTGGTGAAGCCTGGCACCAGCCGGCCTGCGCTTGATAAATGGGTTATTGCAGGCGGGGGGATGATCCAAGGATGGCAACTAAACGGCTGAAGCCGGCGTCCCATCCTCCGGGGCCCGTCATAAACACAACACTCCATCTTATTAACGTCCCTCCTGGTGATTATGAGCAAATTAGCCAGTGCCTGGGTTTCGCTCAAACTTTATTCGCCATTTATCTTGTCTTTAACGCGCAAATGCACAGATCATCTGCAGTTTAATCCTCCTGAAGCGCATCGTCCGCTCCCTCTCCCTCGAACGCCAATCGGATGAACTTGGCATCTGAATCCTCGTTTGTGTCGCTGAGCTAAAGTTTCTGTGGGTCCCCCTAATTAAAAGAGCGACATCTTACAGGTATGCTTGGAGAAGACAGGCGCAGACGCGGCGGTAGTTAATTTCCCATACTGCTCCTGTGTGGCTTCAAATTGCAGCAATTGGATTTTAATCTGTGTACCACTGATTAGTCATTTGGCTCCCCAGCCGCTGCGTAATTTGTTCCACAACAGAGAGCAGAACAGGCATGTGGGCTCACACACGCTGGGACGCACGCTCACATGCATGGAGAAAAGGGCCGCAGCAGATAGAGCAGCATCCGAGCACCCTCTCATGGTGGAGCTGCAGCCTGCAGTTTCACCACAACCGACGCTGCTGTGGTCAGTTTGCTTCAAGATATCCCATTTCAGACGCTTTTCCCCTTTTTTGTGCTGTCTTTTCTGCCGGGTGGCGCAGTTGAGGCTGATTCCTCCCACGGTTTTGGAGCTTCATCAACCCTCCTGTGGGAGCAGCCCTGCGCTGCGCACTTTCGGCCACTAGATGACACCACCACCCCGACTCAGGCCGACCTTCCTCCCATCACGCCTGCTCCTTTTCACCAAAAAAACTACAAGGTAATCCACTTTTTTATAGAATAAACGAGCACAAAAAATAAAAAATACCTTTACAAAATGACAGATCAAACTTTTTTCCAGCCCTGGCAGCGTGTGGTTATAATATAAATATAAATATCATGTAAAGAAAACAGGTAAATATTGAAGTTATGAGCCTAAATTTACAGCCTCCTCCCCTCTGCATTGAAAGTTTTGGACAGACTCCCTCATTAGTGCTGGCTGTTCCCCGAGGCTGGTGCTCGCTCCGGGCCCTGTTTACGCTCCGGCACCATGGCTCCAGCGCAAGACCGGGCTGGTCCGAACAAAGCCGCAAGTACAGCAGGAGAAGAAAGAGTGGATCTGCAGGAGGAGGAAACGAACCGCAAAGGTAGGATGAAGAGAATTAGCCATCAGCTATTGGGAATGGTGAAAGAAGCGAAACTGTCTCAGCCAGAGGAAAGTAGTTGATGATGATGATGAAGATGATGCAGACGAGACATTACTGTTTGTCAAGGATGCAGATTTTCTAACTAAGGCGAGATGACGGGTTACATGACAGCAGAAATCCTCCACGTTGATCTTTATGTTCAAAAACATCATATCAGCTGCTCTGAAGCCATGTGACTCACATCTTGCTCAGATCTCAATCCTGGCCTTCGCTTCCGAAGGATTTTTGACCTATAATGAGATGTCAGGTGACATTTGTGAAGATTGAAGCGCAGCAGGATGGACCATTTTTGACTCTGAGCCGACCACATCTATGAGACGGACGAATGTTCGATAGCCGGGAATTATGTCAGCGTGATTCCTTTTCCTTTATGCATCTCCAACAGCCGGCTCCATCAGAATGTCAGAGGTGTGATTTCCTCAGATACGACGCCTCGCTGCTCTACAAAGCAGCGACCCACCGGGAGCCGCCAGGCTTCCATCCGAAACTCTTCCTAGCCTGATGTTCTCCACAGCATCTCGCTCACCGTCCCCCAGAGCTCAGACTGAGTCCGAAGTGAATTCATCCCTCAAGGAATTGTGAAACGCTTCGGAGTTTCCTGCCCTGGCTGTTTGCACCACCGAATCCTGGTCAGATGAGCTTTCAGTGTGCCGAACGGAAGAACCGTTTCTGATTCACGGGACACTAACCCTCTCACAAACCATTATCTGCATTATTCCTTCACTTTCCCAACGCAGTCGTTAACCTTTGACCTCTGACCTTTCTTCCCGCCCAGAGCTTCGTAATCAGACCACGGCGGCGGCGGCGGCCTCTTAGCTGCAATCTCGATCGATGCGGTCGTGTTTCCTTAGCTCTTTGTGTTTGTAATTATGTAAAAGGGGGCTTGAGAGGCCACACACACACACACACACACACACACACACACACACACACACACATTTTAATGGGCATTAAATCAGCATACAATCAGTCCCCCTCTGAGAAACTCAAAAACTCTGGCGAGACCCTCCAGGCTCTTTCAGCCAATCACCGCTCTTGTTTTTTTTTTTCTCCTCACAGTTTGACAAGGAGGCGTTCGTTTGGCAGACGGGAGGTGAATGCCTAAAAGCCTCGGCCATGACACAGTGACACCGCTGCCAGAGTGGACCCGAGCCCACATCTGGGCTCCTTCAGGACCGCAGGCTCACGGGAATAAAATGATCCCAACAGCTCGAGCTGGGCTGAAAAGTGAGCGGCCTTAAAAAGCGCAATCACACACGTACACACACATTTCTATCAGCCAGGAGAGCAATTTGAGGTCCTTCAGCACAGACTCATTTCCAGGATAAGAGTCAATTAGGTCCGTCTGTGAGCTCTTCCTCCTCCTTCCCGCCATCGTCGCTTCTTTTCTTCAGATCCAGTCCTCTTTTTTGTGCCCATTTTTTATTCCTTCTAAGGTGCTCTGAGACTCTCTGTGGAAAGGCAAAATCTTCTGGATCTCTCCTCCGAAGGTCCAAACCCAGGCAGAGTCAGACTCACTAAAAATAGAGTTCTTTCAAATTCTTTGGACTTTTCTCTCATGTTAACCCATGGCTGACCTTAACAACACACCTCCTGCAGCTGTGTTGTCATGGAAACGGGACTCCTCGAAGACGTGTGGGCGGCTGGCCACAGAATTGAAGGGGTGGATGGAGGCAGACGAGAAAGTGGTGTGGGCGGGCCATAAAAAGATCCCACTGTCCTTCCAGCCACCTCTACTGGCAGTCAAACAACTCCCTTCCAATTAGGCTGCACATTGGAGTTTATTCACGCCGCAGGAACCAGTGCGGTTGTAGCTTGGAGCTGGTGCCTGATGTATAATTGTTCTCCGGCATCGCTGAGTTCAGAGTCTCGCTAATGAGTCACTCGGGCTAAATTTATTCTGTTGCTTGCTAATTTTTCACGAGTTCAGCAGTTGACGTACAGACCAATAATGAGGAACAGATCCTGCTGCACCCTGCATTGTTGGTTAGTAAAGATCAGGCGGTTTAATGCTAAGCAACATCTAAAAAGATGGCTGTAGATGACAAACACTCAAGCTAGCAGCATTGGTCAAAGATCAAAAAGCCCATTTGATGAAATCTGACCTCCTACAGTGATAATTAAGGCCCACAGCAATTCTGGAATGTTGGATGCTGGTGTTGTAAACCGCACCAACCACACCTGCTTTCAAAGACAGATGGGTTGACTCGTACCTAATGTGAAGCTACAAACAGGCAGTGATCCGTTTATCGCAGGTACCACAAAAACGGACAGCTCTGTCCAAAGTTCACGCGGTTTGTTGAATCAGCGCTGATTTCTAGTCACATAAAAGGTTCCCGAGCTCTGCAGATCGGTGCTGTTGTTCCCTGAAGTAGCTTCGCCTTGTAGCTTATCTTAGCGTTCCTGCAGCTTCCATCATCTCCCGGAGGGAATATTGTTTAAGACTGGGAATCAGCCATCAGCTGGGAACTCAATTATCCTCAGCAGTGTTATTACCACTGCCTCCTCCACATTTCCCACGATGCACTCTGACACAGGCCACCTGTCAGAGGTCAGTCTGAAGATCAAGTCGATAACATTTCTCTGGTTGCTCACTTGGCCGAGATGTCAAACAGGCCCGAGCTCACGCGTAATTGCCAGGTCAGAGTTGAAGGCCCCACGCAACATGGGTCGTAGGAGCCGTCGCAACGGGAGATTGCCATGGCAACGGGTCTACAACCACACCACCCGACCCCTTTTTAAAGCATTTATGATGTGTCTAATGCACCAGGAGGTAGAAAAAAAAAAAACCACCAGAAAACAGAGGTGTTTTGCACCTTCATCCTTTGAAACTTGATGGCACAAAAATACATGAATATATTAGAACCCCGCTGCTCCGGCAGCAGAGCAGCAGAGCCACGCATAGATAAAGATCAGCATTAGTAGCTTTAGTGCAGGAAAGAGACGAAGGGGTGAAAATGGCTGCGGAGTCCAGGTCAGGAAGCTCATCGACTGCTTATCACATTCAGGCGCCTCAAAGGTCAAACGTGTCAAAATTCAGACGCAGGGTGGGTGAAACGCAGTGGGAGTTGGGCGTGTTCCTGCAGGAATCCTGGAAAATGAAGACTTGGCTCCCTAAGGAATAAGGCCTTTCCAGCTGTGCCATTAGGTGTACTTTTCTGACTCGTCTTAGCTGTTCGGCCCCGAAGCTCTTCAGATTACATCACCGCAGACGCTAGATGGAATGGCTCATTCACACATACTGTTTTATTTCTTTTTCATGTTACACATAGTTATTTTCCTTCTGGGGGAAGTTTTATTTGATTTTCTTAAAGATATTATTGTCTTTATTGCAGCCTTTTCCTTGTTCCACACCGTGTCTGGTAGCTATGAGTTTTTATTGGGGTTCCTTTATCAGCTGGTTTTTCCGCGCATGTTATCATGGCTGTGGACTGTATTTTTTTACATCACATAAAGGCGACTCTGCGATATAAGGAAAGGAGGATTGTGGGTGATGAATCCCATAAAGGCATTCGTTTATGGCTAAAGTATCCGAGCAAAAGGACCGACTAATACTGCCAAATAAACCTGCGCGGATCAATATCAGAAGGATGATTTAATCAAAACTAAACCAGATGCTGTTTTCAGGAGAGGATTCTGATACTTTTACTGCTGAAACCAAGGCAACACCGAGAATTCCGGGTCATTAGAATAAGCTCATCCCGAAGGCAGAGTTCTGCGCGGCGCTAGCCTAGGTGTTTGTGTGCATACGCCCTAATGATGCTGCCTTTAAAGCTGGGTGAAGTGCCACTTACAGCCTGATGACAAACGGTTGTGACCTTGTTTGAGCACAATCACCGCGGAACAATCGGCGGCGCTGAGCTGCCTCAGGGAGATCAGAGGTGGCCCCGCACACGCCGGGAGTCTGCAAGCTGAGGTTTCAGGATGTCTTATTGCTGATCCCTCATTTGAATATTGCCAATGTGTCTCCATGGTAACAGAGCACATAACACACAAAGAGTAAATTGCATTATGTAATTACACGCTTCAGGTCCTGGGATGATGAAGCTTTACCAATAATTTTTCGCAGATTTTGTTTAATTGCCGTGTGTAAGTAGAGCACAAACATCCAAATCGCTGGTGTCGGTGTTTGCCGCAGCCTGAACAAGTCGCACACTTTGAAGGTTCGCGTCTGCACACCACAACATGAAAATTGCCTTTCAGGCCGCGCGGACATTAACGGCGTGTATTTGAAGGCCTGATATGCAACAACACGAGCACGCGGACAGCACGTGCACGCCTGTGGGGGTGTGAGAGGCTGCCAGGTGCCTGGTGACCTCCACAAAAGCCGGATGGAAATTCACAAATCTTTAGAGGCGTTCGAAAACATGATCCACAAACTTCTGGTAATGATCTGCTGCTTGGCTGTGAGGAAGGCGACTGAAGGAGGAAGACGTGTTGAAACTGTGAGAATTGAATTTCCAGCTGAAGCCTCACTCCTCGCTTGAGCCTCAAAATAAACCTGATTGCTATTCTCTCCCATTAACATTGATCGGTTATTGATCATCGGTTTTCGCGGTGAGTTTGCACCCAGAGCGATGTTAGAAGAGGAGAAACGTCTCCAATCAGCCTCCGTATGATTGCAAACAGAACATCAATACTTCCGAATGAGTGACGAGTTCCAAGGTGAGACACGGCCGACAGAGAGCCGGAATAACCGGAAAGACTTTCATCAACACTCGCCCATCGTTCTTCCAACTGACCACTAAAAAACATCTTTGTTTTCACATTTTTGTGCAATCTCGCCATGTTTGCTAACCTTGTTATCCCATTGTTATTTCTTTTCATCCGTAATCGGAGTTTCTGAGCCATCATCTGCACCACCTCCTCTGGGCAGCAAACTGGTCGTTAGCAGGACTAAATTTAAAAAACATCTGCTTGAATATAGGTATAATTTTAAAAAGAGTTAAGCTGCGCTTCTGATAGCCGCCACCGCAAACAATCAGAGGTAATGAGCTGGATCTTCATAGGCAGCCAGTTGTCGCCAGTAATTACGGACCCAACTGGAAATGTCTTCCACTGATCCACCTGGGCCTCCCTGGCACTGGAGCTGTTCATAGAATACACTCCAATGATACACACATTATTCATGTTCAAATGTAATCTCATTAATCCATTAGATATACATCCTATTTACTACTACTTATTTATTAGCTGTGTCTTAAAACCAGCGAGGCCCGAGGCAGCATTTTTAAACCTAATAAAGTCTCATAATTGTTCATAATAGACGTCTACAGCCAGTTGGGGTTGAGCACATCTGGACTAATTTTGCTGTTTTGCTTTTGTCTTTAGCTGGTGTCGTTTTCGCTTCGGCCCTCCAGCGGGGCCACATCGCGCCCTCGATCCAAGTCTAAATGGGACATTTTTTTCAACCGTGATCTTGACACACTTCTTATCTGAGTGTAATCGTGCTCAGCTGTCTGTAATGTTGAATTATTTATTTCTAGTCGCGCTTTGGCGGTGGCATTTGCTCACCTCGCCTCCCGAAATTCATCAGACAGCAGCCGTGAGTCCCTCATCAGAAAACCTCAAAGGTCAAGCGATATCGATCTCTCTGTACAAACGCGTTTGGCGCGTTGTCAAACATCTGGGCTGTGGTCCTCGAGGACACTTTGGAGCCATTTCGGGACTCCTAATCAGATTTTTCCGACACCTGGAGAAGGTGTGGTAAAGGTGAAGTGGAGGCAGGACGGTGGCGCAGGGGCATTTCGTCGGGCAGCGGTGCGTAAAAGGCGCGCAGGGGAGGGGACTCTGGAGAGGCTGAGCTGCACCGCAGCACGACGCGCCGCATCCACCGGTTGCTCCGCGACTCGCTGAGCTCCTCTGAGCATCTCAGCAGCGCAGTTCGAAGATTCCAGCCGGTGGAGATGAACAAGGGTGGGAGAGGGCGCGTTCACCAGCCCTGCTTGGATGCGGACCAGGAAGAGGGGCAGAAAAGGCAGCCTCGTCTGTAACTCCTTGGCGCAGGACTTTGTCGATGCGCGTTTTCCTCCGAGAGCACGATGCCACAGGTCCCTCCTTGGCGGGCGGCAGCACCTCGGTGACCAGAACGACATAATGGCATGTAGGAGCGGCGGCTGCTGCGGCTCCACTCCGATCAACGAGGACAACGCCAGGTTCCTGCTGCTGGCGCTCTTCATCATCATCTACCTCCTGTGCGGAGCCGCCGTCTTCTCCGCGCTGGAGCAGCCCATGGAGCGAGAGGCCAAGGAGCGCTGGGCGCAGAGGTTTGAGATCTTCAGACAGAAGTACAACCTGAGCAAGAAGGAGCTCAACAACTTCCTGAGGAGCTACGAGGAGGCGAACGTGGCGGGCATACGCGTGGACGCAATCAGACCCCGGTGGGACTTCACCGGAGCCTTTTACTTCGTGGGAACTGTGGTGTCAACCATCGGTGAGAATAAGAAATTTAAAAATATATACATTTTTTGCTCACAACTTTTGACATTCTATTGTTAATTCGGTGTATTTTTATAAAACGATTTTTTTTGTATTTATTATTTGAAATGCTGCGTCTCAGTCTTATTTCCTGTGTTTTCTGTAAATATTTGCATTTGTTTTCACGTCCTTTCTAATTCGTAAGTAAAAAGGAGCAGATATGCGAATGACACCTGTAAAATAACAATGGAAAAGCTATTTTATGTCACCAGTTGCGTAAGTTGAAGGTGCATAATGAGTCAGCTGCGCACAACTGGGATGGAAATAATCAGGTCAGAGGGTCCATTTTTCCAAGAATTGTCTGTTGTTTGTGTCTTTTATGCTGTGTCAGTAGACAAGGGGAGGGGGGGGTAACAGATTTAACAGCCACTTTTATACAACTATTGATCCTTTTTTGCGAAGGCCCTGATTCGCACGTCGATATGTTTTTCCTGTATATTGTCCCTTTGGTCAATTATGTTGACGGATTCTCTGATTAGACATGTTGAAACCACGGCGCCTTCCTGAGCGCGGTGTGTTTACAATGACTCTTTCCTTCCTGAACACACAAGCTAAAAAATAAGCAGCCAGGTTTGATCAAGCTCATCCTCCAGCTTTTTCTCTTTTCTTTCCATTCTGCTCAGCGCTGCCTGAACATTCTCACACGGGGTCTGAAGACGTTCCCAGGCGTTGCTGTGGCTCATGACAGCAGATGAAAGCTTCACACCTGGAGTCATTCTCACAGTTCTGCCAGGCCCAGACAGATGTGTTAATATCACTGACAATACTTCCAAAACCCACTCTTACTCGGGAACAAATGCATGAAAGCACGGCTTCTGGAACCTCAGGCTGCAAAAAAAGAAGCCAGAAACAAAAGTGCTTGTAATTCTTTGTGATCAAAATGCCCGCCGAGAATCATTTTGATTTTCATATGCAGATATTTGGTAATCATCTTCATCTCTATGGTAACACCTAGCATGCAACTAACAGCACAATTGCAGCAGTCATCCCAGAATGGAACAACGTTACATACGGTCCCTGGCTTCCCAGATGCGAGTTCAGGTGCACGTGCAAATTCGGTGTCCAAGTAAAAGTCCTGATGCTGACAGAGGAGGACAAACTGCAGCTCCAGCATCGGGCACTTGGCTTTTACAGAAGAACATGCACATAGCCTGAAGCATTCTTTCCTTTTAAATGTGCTGTTTTAACATAGAATGATTTGAAAGTTTGAGACCGTTCTGCTCGTAACGTAGCAAGAGCTCCATCTCAGCCGAGGACGGCACGCTGTTTTCTATTTTATTTTGGAATCCAGCTCAGCAAGTGAGGCAATTGTGTCAACAAGCAGCTTCTGATATGGTTGCAGTTCATATTTCTCATGCAGCTTTTAGCTTTTATTAATCTAGCGTGACAGAAGACACAGAGCGACCACGGGAGGTA
This sequence comes from Tetraodon nigroviridis, assembly GCA_000180735.1. Classification (NCBI taxonomy): domain Eukaryota; kingdom Metazoa; phylum Chordata; class Actinopteri; order Tetraodontiformes; family Tetraodontidae; genus Tetraodon; species Tetraodon nigroviridis. The sequence goes on from CAAE01014590.1 coordinate 868,850, forward strand.
AAACATTCAACAATGTTGTCAGTGCAATAAGACAGAAAAGCAACGCGGGCAAATAGAGCCTGCTTGGCTGAGCTTTCGCGTTAAATGAAGGGTGAACGTCACTGAGATAGGTGAGGTCGATACGGAGCGGCCACTGTTTGATCAACCGTCGCGATGCAGAACCGTCCAGCTTTTCCAGGTAGAAAACCTTAAATGGGCTCGGTCCCGACGGCACTGATAGCTGCTGGAGAATACTCAGGCTCAGCAAACTAACACTGATTGCAGGGACGTGCTTGGACCTCGGCTCTTAAAGTGTGACAGGCGGAGAGACGAGAGGACGTCACTAATGGCAACCTGGTGGATTGGGGAGGTTGATTGCTCTGTTTTTGCTGAGTAGAAATGGAGAGCAGCAATAGGGATGGTTTTAAAAGGAACTGCAGCGTGGAGCAAATAAACTTGCCTTTTCTATTTACTCAGAGCGAGTGTGCAAATCAAATGTTTAGTCTGTAATTATGGAATTGAAGATGTAGTGAGAAGAACTGGGATAACCTACAACTGTGAGCCCAGACCCTGACAATGGCGGCAGAGCTCATGAAGCGTGAAAGAGAACCACAGTTTTGATCTGAAACTCTGTGTGTCTGGCAGGCTTTGGGATGACCACTCCCGCCACCATCCCAGGGAAAGTCTTCCTGATGTTTTACGGTTTGCTCGGCTGCGCCGCCACCATCCTCTTCTTCAACCTCTTTCTGGAGCGCGTCATCACCGTCATCGCAGTCGTCCTCAAGTCGTGTCACGAGAGACGCCACAACAAAGCCATCCTACCGCAAAACGGCCAGCAGGTTCACCAGGGCGGCGGGCCGAGTGATGCGGCGGGGAGCCGAGGAGGGAACAGGGGGGATCTGGCGGGCTGGAAGCCATCGGTCTACTGCGTCATGCTCATTCTTGGAGTAGCGGCCATCTTGGTGTCCTGCTGTGCCTCTCTCATGTACTCGGCCACTGAGGGCTGGGGCTACCTGGACTCTCTCTATTTCTGCTTCGTGGCCTTCAGCACCATCGGGTTTGGTGACATGGTGAGCAGCCAGCGGGTTGCCTACGAAGGCCACGTCACCGCCGCCTACAGGATCGGCAATTTCTTTTTCATCCTGACTGGCGTCTGCTGCATTTACTCGCTCTTCAACGTCATCTCAATCGTCATCAAACAGGTCCTCAACTGGCTCCTCAGAAGGCTAGAAGCTCCCTGCCGCTGCTTTTTCCCCAGCAGGGGACACCACCCGCACCGACACCCCAGACGGAACGTGGTGGCCCCGGGTCACCTCCGTACCCGTCGAGACCCCTCTATTGAGACGGACGCTGTCAATGACAGCGAGACGGACAATGGTCGCAGGATGTCTGGGGAGATGATCTCCATGAGGGATTTTCTAGCAGCCAACAAGGTGAGACCCCGCAGAGCTGTGAGCCACCTTTAATGGTTCCTGTGTTATAAACATGCAGACACAGATTGAAGCATCGAGGGGGGTCCTTAATTATCTAACCTATGGCAGAGGCTACGGTGGCTGCTAAGGAACAAAAGACTTTTCAGCATTTGCATTCCCAAGTGTCTCCAGTCCAGAGGTTCTTAAACCTCACAAGACCTTCCTTGAGTTGGAATTTTTTAGTAAATTCCTGATAAAATAGTGTCACGTTCCCTTCAGGTAGATCTAGAAGGATGCAGTGAGAATGACTGTCACAAGCCTGCCTGGAGCATATTCAGGTGAAAAACCATCTGCAGCTGTGAACTCAGAGCTTCCTGGCACGTGTGCATCGCCCACTTGTTTTGCCGATTACACTCTCCAAACGGAGCCTTTTCTCATCTGTTGACTCGTTTGCATCTTTTTCTCGGCTGCAGGTCAATTTGGCGATTATGCAGAAGCAGCTCTCAGAGATGGCCATCGGGCACCCGCGCCAGTCCGGCTCCAGCTCGCGTCACAACGGGTTCTCCGGAGGTGTGGGAGCCCTCGGCATCATGAACAACCGCCTGGCAGAGACCAGCGTGGACAGATAGGAGAGGCGGGACGGATCTACCGGACACAGTAGGTACACAGAGCAGAATTCCCGACTGATTTCTTTTCCATCGACAGCAGGCGAAACCGAACTCTCTCTGATCTCTCTGCCGTCACAGCAGCATTGATTAAGGAAGAATACTTTGCTGGAATCTCACATCTGGATCACGCTTGGCGTGTTGGAATGTTCTCCCATGATGAATTCAGTTTCCATGGTGATAGAAACAGACTGCCTGGAGCCTTTGGATTCAAGCCTTCGACAGGATGCACTACGTTTTATCGCAACGGGCTGCTTGTCCGTAGTAGTTAGCGACAACCCACACTGACTGTACTTTACCACTGTATCTGGCACTGTAAAGGATATCAGCTTGGGAAATAGTTTTAATAAAACTACTGTGACTTTATTTCGTGTCTGATTATTCGCCGTTGATTCAGAATATATAAATACAGGACTGGACTCGCGCTAGCGCTCTCATCCACATCATTTACAATTCTGCTTCAGATACGCTGCGTTGCTGTTTCAACAGCATCTGCTTCATCATGCTGTTTATCTTTGTGATGTTGACAAATGGAGGGCTAAAGCTCCCCAAAGATCCTTGATTCAAACACAACAGACCTGACTCCCCAGCTCAGTGGGTGGTATTTGGAGTCTGAGATGAAACCTATTACCGTACGTGGGACAGCTGTTTACTTGGTGGTTTGCTGCACATTATCCCAGTGCAAATGCAGACACTTTCACCCCGGGGTATTGTCCAGGGCTGCAATTGGTCAGCATTATTGTGAAAGAGGCGGTGAATTAAAGACATTATTTCATCATAGTCTTTCTTGTCACCAAAAGGACAGTAAATGGGGCAGTGCTCAAAAAATGAACAAGGACATGGGTTCGGGTTATACTAAAATGCAAACGTACAAAGACAGAGTGCTTCGCATGCCGGCGTCCCTTATGCAGAGAAAAGAGACTAAAATACAGGCAGCACTCAACAGAGATACAGACGGCTTTACACACCTACACTGGATTTTTCTTTGCAGTTATATGAACCTTCACAGCTTTTAATGAATGATTTGGTCAAAGGTGGGGTCCACCTAGACATAATAATGTGACCGTATTAAGATTATGCTTTACTAATATTACTTTTTACCAGGTTATAATTAATATGCGCGCTTGTGTGCTGCAGGGAATCTCAACTAAAAAGAATGCAAAAGACAGAAACATTCAGACACACTCTTGCTCCATGGCAACATTGTTCCGCTGCAGCCTGGGACAAAAAAAGCTCTTACCACAGTCCAACAGCAAAGTGGCGAAAAGCTCCATGAAAAGAAAAACAGGCTTTTATGCTGCAAATGACTGGCACTGGTGCTGGCCAGGTGAGCTGATGACAGACGCAGAGCAGGTACGTGGACTTTAGGAAACTGAGGAATATCACACCCATCCAGGGAAAACCATGCCTTGAATTTAACATTAACCTTTGTATTTGATCAATACTAACACTCACGAGGCAGCTAAGCTGTCAGTAAATCAGAAAGAGAGTGAAGTAACACACTCAAAAACACACCAATTAATCACTGAACACAGAATAATTAAAAACAAAAATAGCTCTAGGCTACCTGCCTTTGCTTTTTGCTATGGAGACAGAACATTACTTCAGACAGCACACTCAGAAACACAAACTTGAATTATGCCACTGTTTTGCACACTAAACACAGAAAAACTCGCACTATATGCATGTACCCACATGGATCATACCAGCACCTTATTTTCCCTCAAAAGACACATTATTTAACTACAGCCGTCACAAATCCAGTTGTGCGAACATGTTTAACAGACACACAAATGCTTTAATGACTCAATTAGAGTAGATTAAGTCCATCATCAACACAGCTGTGTGGAAATGGACTGCCCTAGAGGATTTGTGATTTTGATGTTATTTTCTCATTTGACCTTTGTTAATAAAATACATTCAATGGCTTAATTTAGAGCTTCAGCTTTAGCTTTGTTTGTCATCATGAAACTTTAATAATATGCGGATAAGTTATTTTTCGGTAAACTGATCAAAAATAACTGATCTAACAAGAAATTAAGCATCTATATATGTAAAGCGCCTTTTCGGATATTTTTGTCCTACCGCTGTGCCGTATGCTGTGACGTCATCTTAAAGCGACACGCAACAATGGTAAGTGAGCAAGCAGTTTTCTCTGCCTCTCGGTTTTATCAATTGATTTAAGATTGTTATTTCCGAAACAAATCTCTCGCTATTATACATTTATTAATACTAAATCTGTCATAGTTTTCCTGCGAATATTTGAGTTTTAAAATAACAGTCACAAGTAACATCCGCATATTAGCCGTAAGTATTAGCTAGCATCGCCAGTTTTTCCTCGGTGTCAGTTGCAATTATCTTTTAAAATATCAATTTTTGTACAGAATAGCCTTCACTTGAACAAGGAGCCTCGTTTTTGTATACTATGTTGTTTCTTTTGTTTTTTGTTTTTAGATTTCACTGATTTGTTCCTGGCTATTACAGCGTAAATTCTTTTTGTGAATGGCTCGGCCATTGAACTCTAAAGATAATCTAACGGTTATCGCCACAGAATAATGTTTATTTATTTGCGTTAAATGTGTACTTAATTCCAGGGTCAAAGTCAAAGCGGAGGACATGGTCCTGGGGGAGGCAAAAAAGATGACAAGGTGAGAATAAGACAGTACCTACAAGCTAATACCTCAACTAGCCTTGTTTGCTAATAACACTGACATCAGGCTACTGTGACGCTTTTAGAAGCCATGTGTCAAATCGGTTCACTGCTTTTATTCTCTGTTTTACTTTCTCGTCATTCTGCCTAACAGCAGCATTATGCACCGTGGATTACTAAAACTGCAGCGTTTTTTACAAACTGTGTTCATAGCTGTCCTTTTGTGCTAATTAAAGGATAAGAAGAAGAAGTATGAGCCTCCAATTCCTACCAGAGTTGGCAAGAAAAAAAAGAAAACTAAAGGGCCAGATGCTGCCAGCAAACTACCACTTGGTAAAAAGTTTAAAAATGCTTTATCTAATTTGGTTACGTGATGCTAATTTAAAAAGGAAAAAAATATTTATGCAACATACCTAACCATACTTGAATTGTTTAGGATACTTAAGGTAAAACTTCGTATGTATTATTATTATTGGGGGTTTTTTGGATCTTTAATATGCCTTTTTCTATTTTGGCTTTTAGTCACTCCTCACACTCAGTGCCGCCTCAAGCTGCTGAAACAGGAGCGGATTAAGGACTACCTCCTGATGGAGGAGGAGTTCATCAGGAACCAGGAGCAGATGAAGCCTCTGGAGGAGAAACAGGAGGTTAGCCGTTGCTCCTACAATCAGTGGCTAACTTTGTGTTAACGTTTGCCGCGTTCACTTGTCTCATTCTTTTAAGGAGGAGAGGTCGAAAGTGGATGACCTGCGTGGGACTCCCATGTCTGTGGGCACTCTGGAGGAAATCATTGATGACAACCATGCCATCGTTTCCACTTCAGTGGGATCAGAGCACTATGTTAGCATCTTGTCTTTTGTGGATAAGGATCTGCTGGAGCCTGGCTGCTCTGTACTGCTCAACCACAAGGTACTGTGCGCTGAGACAATGACAAAAAAAGTCATTAGTGCAGATACCCTTGTTTAAACCAAAGTCTGTTGGTTTCAAAGTCTGTTAATGAAGCGTAGAAGTGCGTTCTTATCAGATGCGCTCTGCGCAGGTTCATGCTGTGATTGGGGTGCTGATGGATGACACTGATCCATTAGTGACAGTGATGAAGGTGGAAAAGGCTCCTCAGGAAACGTATGCCGACATCGGAGGGCTGGACAATCAGATTCAGGAGATCAAGGTATTCTAAACATGTACTACAACATAGTTTTATCAAAAACTGAGCCAACATTCTTGTATCGATAGGCCTGAAACAGTGGTTGTTGGTGGCCCACTGCTAGTCTTAATTGTTTATACAGGAATCTGTGGAGTTGCCTCTCACACATCCAGAGTATTATGAAGAGATGGGAATCAAGCCTCCAAAGGGTGTCATCCTGTATGGGCCACCTGGCACAGGTCAGAGCTTTAAACCTGTCAGCGCTGCCAGCATCATTTATCAGCGCCAATCACCTTGAAAGCCACTTTCCCACATTAACTCAGCTACTGCTACATGCAGGCAAGACGCTGCTGGCCAAAGCTGTGGCCAACCAGACTTCGGCCACCTTCCTGCGTGTGGTGGGCTCAGAGCTGATCCAGAAGTACCTGGGAGACGGGCCCAAGCTGGTGCGAGAGCTCTTCCGGGTCGCCGAGGAGCACGCGCCCTCCATCGTTTTCATTGACGAGATTGACGCCATTGGCACCAAAAGGTATTTCAGGCTGTTTCTAAAGTGGCGTGAGACACAAGGGGCATCGCAGGCTGTTGAGCAGCTCCGGGGGTGTTTAGAAGTGGGAGAGATGGCGAGGTGTGAGGAGCTGTATTTATAGTCTTTACACAACAGCACGCTGACTGCTGAGCTTTAGCAACTCTTCTAACACTCCTAATTTAAAAGTAACTTCATTAGCCCCGCAAATGTTTTCTGCTGAACTCCTGCACAGGATTTTGGCTGGTGCATTGGTGAGTAACGCGTCAGTGAAGTGGGTCAGAGATCACGTGACGGTGCAGCTCTAGAACCCTTCAGGTAAACGCTTTGTCATCTACAGGTATGACTCCAACTCTGGCGGAGAGCGCGAGATCCAGAGGACCATGTTGGAGCTGCTCAACCAGCTTGATGGCTTCGACTCGCGAGGAGACGTTAAAGTCATCATGGCGACCAACCGGATAGAAACCCTGGACCCGGCCCTCATCAGACCCGGTCAGTCCGAGCGTCTGCTCGCACATCTGCAGGAAGCTGCTGAATCCTGCCCACATCCGCCCTTCCCTCACAAGCGACAGTCCATCTCAGAAGATTTTTCTGTCAGATATTAACCTGGTGACTCTTTTAAAGTGCAGAAGGTGGTTAAGGGAAGAAATCCGCATTTATCCACATTGGTACATTCTTTTTACCGTGGTTGACGCCGATTGTTCCTAACGATCCAAAAACAGTTTTTTTCTATTTGCTCAGATGATGAGAGTTGCTTTTAAAATGTTCTTGTCTAAGAATCGTTCCCATTTGGGAAAAAAGTAATTGCATTCACACGCCGCTCCACCTATTAATTCTAAGGTTTTTTTTACATTGTGTATTAAAACTGTTCCTCCCCCTCCTCAGGGCGAATTGACCGAAAGATCGAGTTTCCCCTGCCGGATGAGAAAACCAAAAGGAGGATCTTCCAGATCCACACCAGCCGCATGACGGTGGCAGATGACGTTACTCTGGATGACCTGATCTTAGCGAAGGACGACCTATCAGGAGCAGATATAAAGGTGAGAGTCAGGCTGGCCACAAAAACGCCCAGTTTAATGAAGCGGGTTGGAAGAGCTTTGCCCAAGTTTAAATGTTACATATTACAAGATGAGACACTTTCCCCCCCTCGTGATGCCTCCTGCAGGTGTCACTTTCTGGTCTCTATCGCTAACTGCTGTGGCGTTGGCGCCCCCGTGTGGAGGCAAAGAGAACCACAGCCTGTAAACAGTACAACGGCAGCTCCTGTAAATGCTGTATTACACTATGAATTGCTGGAGCACAAGTTCAAAGTAGTCTAGAGGTTCTGAGACCGATCATCAACATTAAAACTACACATTAATAAATCCTCACAGAACATTTAAATAGCATTGTGCTGTGTAAGTAGTAATGATAATGTGTTCAAGGACAGATCATAAAGTTAATAACCCTGTTAACCAGAAACAAGTTTTTCCCTACTGGCAGTTCTCCCAGACCTGTTTTCGGTCTCTCTTAGTCAAACCAACTTTCTTCTTGAACGCTGATCTAACAGCTGACTGTATCCTCCAGGCCATCTGCACAGAGGCAGGCCTCATGGCTCTACGTGAACGCCGCATGAAAGTCACAAATGAAGACTTCAAGAAGTCCAAGGAGAACGTACTGTATAAGAAGCAGGAGGGCACGCCGGAGGGGCTTTACCTCTAACCAACTCCTGTCTGCGGCTGGAAGAGCGAGAGGAGGCAGCAGCCTTCTCCTCTTTAGAGTGTTTTGATATATTTTGCATGTCACGTGTTTAACCCTGCTCCCTCCTCTGTGTAAAAATAATACATAAAGGGACAGAAATAAATGTTAGTCTATACAAGCTTCTTGCCATTTCTTTCTCGGGGGGGTCAGATTAACTAAAGTGGCGTATTTCTGCACCTAATAACTAATCCAGCTAAGCTGCACCTCGCTGCAGTCTGGACACCATTGATTTAATTCCTCTTGATGTGGAGCTGCGTGGAAGTAAGTGCTCAGCACAAAGTAGTACAACAGGCATCAAAACCACTTTGCAGGGCCTGAACGAGCTCCAAGCTCCTGCTGCACCCCCCATTCTGGGAGGAGGGTGGGAGGGCTGCTCAGTAAATCAGTCACACACCCTTCGACTGCAGCGCCTGCTGCAAATGGCTGAAAAATGTGTGTTGAGGTCAAGGAAGTCAGTCTGTGGCTGCAACTGGTTAAACTGGGCCTGGATCTGACCGACACACGCCTGCTTATGTAACAGCCATTTCTCCTGGGTAACGGGGCGAAAGCAGCAAAGTCACGATTAGTTTCAGCAGATTAAGACACGAAACAGCCCGACTCATTTTAGCTGGCCAGCAGACGCAGACGGGGCTGCAGAGATTGGCTCTGGTGGTGCCACATTAGCGGTAATCACCGTTAACAGCCACTCTTCCTCGGCCTGAGAGGAGGAGGAAGAGGGAGAGGCCAAGTTCAAGTGATTGATGACATGTGCAGACGTTGCACTCATTTAAACCCTCAGAAAGGAACATGGAGGAGATGATATGATGGGAATAATCGTCACCTCAGATCCTTCAGCCACACGGGGAGACGGTCACTCCCCAGATTTAAGATTCAGACGGGCGGTCTCATCAGGCTGCCTTGCATGGAACTCTGAGAAAAAGTTGAAGCCAATGGCAGCTTAAAAAAAGAATAGAGTAAAACTATTTAACTGTAGTTTATTAAGCTGTATATTTAAAATCAGTCTAGTTCCTGAAGGGTGGGCATGGTGGTATTTACGAATTGCCACTTTCAGTGCGACACCACAGCATTATAGCATTAACGGACATATTTTCACTCTTCATATTTAACGTTATTGCAATAAAAGAAGAATCCGAAGGCAAAGAAACTCGCATCACTTCGATAAACCCCGAACCATATCAGCCCCAACCACGTGGCCGCTTCCTGGTCACGTGTGAGTGTCCGTTAGGCGGCGCTTCGGGGAGGCGCTCGTGGCCGAGGGTGCAGCGTTCATTAGCGGGACAGCAAAGATGCTATCTGCTTCACCAACTTTCGCGTCGTCATTCTGCCCTAAAGTTACCACCCCGCCGCTTCCAGGCCACGCGCGTCAGCCGCCTCAGCCGGACTGTAAAAGTGGTGTTATTTAGTAACAGTAAAACAACGCGTTGCTCCGAAGCCTACCGGGGTTCACAGCAGCCAATAGCAAATCTGCGCACTTCCCAACGTCCCCCCCGCACCAATGAAAACCCGTCGCATTTTTCTTCCGTCTCTGTCAAATAAATCTAGAAAAATAAATACACTGTGACGCTGAAGAGAAAGGCGCTGCCAAACGTTACCTTCATTTTTGCAAGTTTCACCTATTTATATTTATTATATTTCCATCAAGTGCCACTGCCTGGTGCAATGCAGGTCCCGCGTAGCCAATCAGAATGGCGGACACATGCAGTCTAATATTGCGGGTCTGCAACAGCCAATCAGAGACGCCGACACTACTAGTACAACAAACTCTCCAGCGTCAACCCGGCTCTCTCCCTACACTAAAGGTATCCTTCCGCGCTTCCAAAGTAGAGCCCCGAGAGGGAAAAATACAAAGTTAACTCAATTTGCTGATATATTTCAGAACAAATATAAATACGTGTAATATATTTCACAATTAAACATTTATGATTTTGAAATTTTTTTTTGGAGACATAGTTAAAATGCGCTTGCAACGTTTTGCTGTAATTTAAAGCAACAGAGTACGATTTTCAAAGCTAACGGTTGAATATTGTGCATCATCAAAACACACACACACACACACAAGCCGCACACACACCGATGTACTTTGCAAAACGAGTTCAGTTTTTAACTAACGTAAAAAAGTGAACAAGTAATTGTACTTGTAACTGTTGGGATTGGTGGGATTCTAATAGAGAAGGTTGATCATGATTCGGCCAAGTAGTAAACCACAATAAACCAACAAACCTGCGCCATTTTTATGCAAAAAACCCACTTCTGCAAATAGAATAAGCAAATTAAAGGTGTTAAAAGTGATGGATAGAATCACAACGCAAATAATAGAAGGAAAACAAACAAGAAAGAAATGCAAAACGTCTTTTTTTTTATCATCACCCAAAGCTTGCACCCAGCAAACGCCCGTCTAATACAAACAATAAAGCGCGCGCGCGCACACACACACACACACACACACACACACACACACACACACACTTTCCACGGGTTGACCTTGTGTGCAACTTTTCCCGCTGACAGTTGCTTAAACAACGGACACAAGAAACAGATGACATTGCTTCAATAACGCAAACGCGCACAGCACGCACGCTGCATGTCAGAGCAGTCGTCTTGGGTGGGATATCTCGGCCCTGGCCGGGGCTCCTGGGGGCCCCTGGGCCCCTGGGCCCGCGTTGCTGCAGCGGCCCTGAACTGAAACAAGGAAATGAGTGATCAGCGCCACCGCGGCGGAGGGATACACAGGCAATCCCCACTCTGGCCGCAGCCGATATACCCGCTGCTGTCCCGTTAGCGGATCCATCTAAGGACCGACCGCGCTCCGAGTCTGCCTCAGACCGACAAGCACACAACTCATCCAACATGGTACGTATGGCCATTCATTCTCTGCGCTTTGGATGCGGACGGGGGTGTAGAAGCGGTTGTAGAGGTGCCTTTTTGCCGCCCTCACCGATGACCGGGTCTCGTAGCGGATCCGGATCCGCCCGCAACGCGCCTGTTGACGCGACTGTTTGGTGCAGTGTGAGGGGGTACGCTGGAGCGCCTTTCCAGCCAATTTGCGCCCCTTTTGTGTGGGTGTGGGGGGTCCTAAATGGTGTTCTCGTCCGGAGCGGGTCCGTTTTTGCCGTAACTGCGCCATCCATCCAGCGCTCTCCGGCCGAGCGCCCATTCCGGGTCAGGCGGTCGCTTCTCGGCCGCCGATCGGGTGGAGATTTGGACCAGATCGGCCGTGTTGGCACCACCCTAAGAGGTGTACAGACCCAGAACGCTATTCTGGGTCTGTACAGTAGAATTTGGACCGTTACATAGGCAGAAAGAGAGATTTTACAGATGGCTATCGGCGGCGCAGGCGCGTTCGGAAAACCCGTCAGCGGACATTAAAAATTCCCCCCAAAAAAGAGAAAAAGACGTGGTTTTGGTCGTTGCTGGACACCGTTAAACCATGAATGGCGCTCTTGTTGGGGAGAAAAAAAGCTGCCTTCGACTGGCTTCCCCTTTTTTTTTTTGAATGTTGCACCATCTCGAGCCGAACCGTGCCAGGCCATTGGGGGGGTTGGTGGTGGTGTTGGGGGGGGTTACTGTATCTGGCCGTGGTCTTCCGCAACAAAAACGGGTCATATTCTGTAATTACGTGATTCCAATAATGACAGTGTTGATTTGGCTCAGGAGGAGTGAAGGAGGCCAGCACCCTGGGCCAGCACCCAGTCCTGGGCCAGCACCCAGTCCTGGCCCAGGGTCCTGGCCTCGACCCGCACCAGCAGCAGCAAAGCCGAACCCGTGTCGGAGCCTTTGAATGGTCCTGCGGCGTTGTTGGGAGGCAGCAGGCCGCCGTGACTTGCAAAAACATTTGCACTTGGTCATCGCTCCGACACCCGGCGACGTCGCCGGGTGTGTACGGACTGACGTTTCACGAGCAACGCAGGACGACTGCAACCAGCTAATGGGAACGCAGCCTTGGCGGGGGGGGATCTGCCCTCTGAGGATCCTTTGATCATCAGCTTGATCGCTCATTCATGACCGAGGGAGTCTTTCTTGGACTTCACCCCCCCCACCCCCCACCCCCCACCGGTGATCAGATATCCCTTGTATGGTCCTGAGTTTGGCAGTTTCACGCTGCAGAACTGGACCCTAACTGGAGTGCTAAGCTAAGCTGTTGGGGTGTAACCAACATCTCCACCGGGTCCGCGGGCCCTCGTGAGCATCAACGCTCCCGCTGACGTGGGAAAAGGCCACCCTCGTTGAGGTGGAAGGATGGGATAAGTAGACCGTGCTCACTCCCGTCCTCTTGTTTGCTGATGCATGTTTAGTAACTCGAAGGACATCTGAGCCGCAACGCCATGAATAATGAATGCGCTCGGCGGTGTAACACCTAGCCCTGTCCCATGTTGCCGTACACCATCATTAGCCCATATGGTTGACCGGCCTCATCCGCGGGGCCTAACGAGGGTGGCGGCTCCTCTTCCTCCCCTCCCAGACGCACGTCGTCCGTCGGAGAAACGCCTCGCCTTGGTTGCTTGTGCTTGTGTGGGCTTGGATGAAGGCGGGTGTGTGTGTCAAACACACCCATCTGCCTGAGCGACAGCTGCCCGTGCACCTTTCACCGCCCCCCCCCGCCGCGCGCTGGAGCCACGTCAGGAATTGTTTGGGCTCCTCGCAGTGACCGCTCCACCATTCCAAAACGGCCCAGTGGGCTGATATCGGAGAAGTTAATGGTTGCTCGGATGGCGCGAACAAGGAACGATGCTGTTTGTACAAGAGCGAGTCGACAACACCGTATTACTGTGCGCCAGGGACCTGGCTCTGAGGCGGAGCCACCGCTGCCAGCTAGCATCTTCCAGAGGCCATGTCACAGACCGATTTCCTGTCAGACTGCCTTTTCGGCAACCAAATGTGGCGGTTATAATGACAAAAGAACTTGCTATGTGTGGCATTTTCTGAATAGAATCACCAAGCGTCGGTAGTGAGTCATAGACCGATGTAATGAAGAGGATCCTGGTTTTGTTTTCAAAATAAACATTGTTCGGTTTCAGTGAATAAATAAAACAAAGTAAGTTATTTCTTCTTTCCGTGCGGTCCGCTACTAAACGAGCCACGGACCGGTGCCGGTCCACGACCTGGGGGTTGGGGACCGCTGCCCAACACGATCCCGGCTGTGGAAAACTGCGCCCACAGGACAAGCGCCGAGAGCAGTGAATCACAGGGAGTTTCCTCTGAACAGAAGAGCAGCAAGCGAGGAGGCATGCCGAGAGGAATGATATGGGAAGGGAGGAAGAGGAGGAGGAAGAGGCGGAGGAGGAGGAGGAGTAGAGTTGGCTGACATTCAAATATAAGGAAAAGGAGGAGGAAATTATGGAAAAGGAAGGGATGGGCCGGCAGCAAGCCTGGCGGCCGCTGCACTAGCGGCCTCCGCGGCTCGGGCCTAAGCCAAGGAAGGATCCGTAGCAGTGAGTCACTAAAGGCACCACGCCCAGCTGACAAGATGGGGACAGGAAAGGACAGCGGGGGCAACCCTGGAGGGGGGGCAGGCTCGTTGACGGAAGGAGAAAGCGCGCCGGTGCACGCTGAGCGGTGAGTTACATCAGCGGGGCCGTTTTGTCTATTGACATTTTGCGTTCTCAAAGAAAATGCCGCCGAAGGGGAGGAAGAGAGGAGGGACGGGGGGACGGAATCACGCCAGAGGGCTGCTGAAGTCCTCTACGGACCCCTGCCGCCTGGACGGATACGCCAGAGCCGTACGGCCGCACGTGGGGACGAGCCTGTCTTAGAAAAGCCGACGCAGCAGCTAACAGCGGATCCTGCCAGATCCTCACGGAACCCAGTCGCGATGTAACAAAAACGATACGCTACTTCCATTTACAACACTCGCTCGCACCAAATATGGATGTAATGAGGCTCCACTTCTCTGGCTGCTCCTCCCGTCCACACACAAACACACCAACAGGCTGGAAGAAAGTGATTCCCTGGCAGAAATCTGAGGTCTAATTCTATCTTTTAGGGGGTAGCACCCAGGGCTAGCGTTACACCAGGACTCAGACAACGCTGCAGCCAGAGCTGCGAGCACTGCGGTGTCGTTGCGGTTTGTGGCGAGGGCTGAGGAATGGTGGGTTTAACCCCGTCGACTGACTGTTTCTCTTCTCCGCCCACAGGCCGACCAACTAACAGAGGAGCAGATTGCAGGTAAGAAACTCTCCTGTTGTTCGTTCACTTGTACGACGCCATCGCGTGGCCCGGCGAGGTTTTGCAGCCTCATTTCCTCTCGTTAGCATGTTTGCGTGCCAGTTACGCAGAATAATGAAGGCACGAGGCGGATTTAGCTCGGACACATTGGCAGGATATTAGAGAAGAAGAGTATTTAAAGAGGTGGTGAGTCATGGCTGCGACTTGTGAAATGAAAGTCGTTTCCAAGGCAACTTTCCGAGTATTTTAGGTCTACTAGGCGCTTCTATTTATGAAAAATGCACGAGGTGGTGAATAAATCTGGAGGCTGCAGTCTCTGTCAAACCCCCTCTGTGGCTAATTAGATGATGCTAAGGTTTCAAAGCTAATGCCTTCCTCGTCTAGCGCTTTAAAGGCCTCTTCTGCTCCGGATCGGAGGATCGGCTCTGGGCTGGAGAGCTTTTCCGGTCTGAACCCACAGGGAGCTAACCTGCCGCTCTTGCCGCCACCCACAGAGTTCAAGGAGGCCTTCTCCCTATTCGACAAGGACGGTGACGGCACAATCACCACCAAAGAGCTGGGCACAGTCATGAGGTCGCTGGGCCAGAACCCGACAGAGGCGGAGCTGCAGGACATGATCAACGAGGTGGACGCTGATGGTCAGTGCAAACCACCGAGCTCGCCGGGAGACTGGCCAGTCGGGCCTTTCCGTCTGTTTCTATCCAGGAAAGCAAAACGATGCCCCCGCCTTTCTGCTCCTGGCTTCATTTGGTGGGAAAATTAATTAAAAAGATGAATAATCGTCAGCTAAGCGTTCGCTTGATTCCCGTTTTAGTCGTTGGGAGTGATTAGTCTGTCCCCAGTGAGATGGCAGGCTTTTATATTTGGGTTAATAAAACGATGCATTTAATATCAGCAGTTTCACTTTTTATGGTTTAATCAATCAAAGGGCTGCAGCACATTAAACATGCTCGACAGCCTGGAAACCAGCCACGCAGCAAACGTGATAGCACTGGGAGGGAGGACAAAATGCCTGGATAACTGGCTGACTTCATCAGCTTCCTGTTCACCTTCACACAGAGCGGAAGCAGTTCGGCGGCCGCGGTGTTCACCTCAGCCACAGCCGACAGCGTCGGGAGCGCGTCCGGCATCGCTAGCATGTCTTCCGGAGACCCTGAAAATATTCCGTTCACCTGACACCGACGGGGTCAGCTGCCGCTTTATTCCCCCCGACCGGAGGGATCGAACAAGAGGGAGGGATGAGGCGGTTCTGGGTTTGGAACGGGGGATATTTCCCGCGTCTGCGCGGCCTTTAGCGTAGCGCTGCTCCGTCAGCTTACAGGACTTTTAAAATGGAAGCGCATCGATCGGGAGCGATCAATTTCACTGCAGCTTGGCAGTCCCTTTATTGAAACATCCTCCCACATTCCTCAGCCCCCCCCCCCTCCCCCTCAGTTACACCCAGGAGCGAGCATTTTCACACACACAGACACACACACACACACACACAGCATCGCTAACATCCTCCTGCTCTGCCTCCAGTGGCTGATGCAATCTAGGTCAGACAGCAATGAAGCTAGTAATGGAAAATAAAAGTGGTTACATAAGGTCTCCCAGCTCTGCACATCCAGTACCCACCTCAGCAGCCGCCAGGGCCGGCCAACATCGCCTTCCTCTACGAAACCAGACGGCTGCGGCCAGGATAGCGGCGGATGGAGGAGAGGAAGGGGGGCTTTAGCCAGAGAGAGGCAGCCTTCGGGGGGTTCGGGCCCTAAAGCCATCGCACACGTGACGGGTGATGTGGATGCTAGCTGCTGGTTCTCTGGGAAGCAGGCAGACATGCTAGCGGAGGACGGGGGGGGGCGTTTACTGTCAGAGGAATGTCCCATCTGCTGCAGCGCCAGAGCGGGACCCGGGGCAGCGCGGGGTAATTAACTGACGTGAACTTCCTGGTTACGCAAGCCTCCTCATCCCTCTGGAAGGAGGGAAGCTGGCTCCGTGGACCCGCGGAGGTCCACACGCAGCTAAAGATGTCTGAGCGCACAGCTGGCGTCAGCAGCTCTTACGCCTAATCGCACCATCTCCCACTCGGTTCCCTCCTTACAGTCTCCACTTCATATCTCCTCCATCTCTTTTTTCCTCTCCACCACCCACTCCCTCCCTCCGAATTTTCTCATCCTCTCGCACCATTTTCTCTGCCTGCCCGCCCGCCTCGGTCGCCGTCTTCGTCTCCGCTCGCCCGTTTCCCAGCCCGCCTCGTCCCCCCCGGCGGCGGCGCGTGTTCTTGCAGCGCTGCTGGCTGTCTCTGCGCGTTAGTTAACAGGTCCTTGGACCGTTACCGTAGGCCGCGGGATCGCCATCTGCCCCCTCGTATTACTGCCTCCATTTTCCTTCCGCTCGAGCCTGCACTCCCGTCCCGCGCTCTGAGTCCTGCTCACTCATTGGTTAATCTGTGTACAATCCCCGTCCCAGAGCTAATCCCCCCGGGTATTCTGCCCTTGCTAAAAATGACCTTCGCTTTAATCCTCTCACTTTTTAAAAAAGTATTTAATTGTAATACTCCTCCACTCACCCTGCTGTCACCTTCATCAGCAGCCCTGCACTTTCCCTCAGGGTTTGAGTCTCCGGGCGGTCCGATTCTTGGGAATCCTGTCTGGACAGAAGTGCAGAGATTGATTCAGGCGTGCGAGCCATACCGATTCGGAGCGCCGGGCTAATTAGGTGGTTTCGGTGTTGACTGAAATGTGTCATTGATCGCCCAATCTAGGTAACGGAACCATCGACTTCCCAGAGTTCCTGACCATGATGGCCAGAAAAATGAAGGACACAGACAGCGAGGAAGAGATCCGCGAGGCTTTCCGGGTATTCGACAAGGTAAGAAGCTTCACCGCCGCCGCGGCGTCGCTACACGCGGCTCCAGAGTTCACGCTTCTGACCACGCCTCCAGGACGGAAACGGCTACATCAGCGCCGCAGAGCTCCGTCACGTCATGACGAACCTGGGCGAGAAGCTAACAGACGAGGAGGTGGATGAGATGATCAGAGAAGCAGACATCGACGGAGACGGACAGGTCAACTACGAAGGTGAGCAGCGGAGCGCCGACTGAATTAACCGCAGTTTCTAGGCCGCGTTCGCAGCTTTACTTGGTCAGAGGATTTCTCTGCGGGCCACTTCGAGGTATCAGATATTAGCTGGGAGCTGCCGGTGGAACCTGGAAGCGAGGGAACGGGCCACCCTCCTGGGTCGCCGTCGCTCCCCTTCCTCCCTGAAATACCAGCGCAGTCCCTCCAAAGCCGGCGCCACCTTAGCGAGCTGCCTCCTCCTGCGCGGGAGCTCTTTAACGAGATGAGCGTGGAAGCTAATCAGGATGTGTGAGATCTGGACCTGCTCAGCTCCACGAAAGGAGCCGATAAAGCCGCTAGCCGCGAGCGCGCGCCGCCATCAGAGCCCTAAACGCCCTGTCCTTTTGTCTTTTTGTCTCTGCAGAGTTTGTACAGATGATGACCGCAAAGTGAAGCCTGCCGCCTCCCGTCTAACACCCCCGCCCCCCCTTTAGGAAAAAAAAGAAAAAAAATTCTAATGTTTTACTTACCTCTTGGGAAAAAAAAAAAGGTTCATTTATTCATACTGTTTCTGTATAGAAAATAATTGAATGTTGAAATAAAATATCCTTCTGTCCACACAGGAAAAAAAAAGATAAAAATATACAAAAACATCTGCATGAAAACGACGGTTAGTGATCCTGCCCCCCCCCCACCCTCCCAGAGACCAGTTTAGCATCAGTACCTAACCAGTAAACAACACCACCCGACTGTAACCGCCACCTTGACTCAGCTAAAGCATCTGCCGAACTCTCCGGTTCCATTTGCTCGTGGTGGACGTCTGAGCCGGCCATCTCTTTGGTTCTTTCCGTTTTTCTGTTCTCCGTGCATGCAGCTTGAGACCGGAGCGTCCCCCCGTCCCCTCGCCCGCCCCCCCGCCCCCCCTCCGGCCTGCCAGAGCGTGCTGATTCCACTAGAAGCTGTCCTCTTGTTGGTTTGGTACCGTTTTTTTGTTTTTTTTTTCTTTTTTTGTATTTGGAGAGGATCCCTGTACTGTTAACGATGAAAAATAGGCTCTAACTTAAGCGTTTAAATGGAATGGGACTTAATTGTATGCTAGATAAAAAGAGAAAAATGTACAAAAAATACATTTTCCAAACTGTTTGGCATGTTCTGTTGTTTTTCTTATTTGGACAGCCATCTATAGTAGTCGTGCGTCCCGCCCTGCTAACCGAGGGAGGACATAAAGTCTTACGGTGAGCTTTCTGACTTTGTTTTTTCATCTTTTCGTTAACGTTTTCTTTTTTCCGCCGAGATGGAGTGTCCTCTTTTCTTCTGAGAGAGAATCACTGGCCTTCACTTTTCTTTTTCGTCTTCTGTTTCTCGGCTCGGACGGAGCGGCGCGGGGAGCGCCGCGCCCTTCGCCGCTCCTCATCCGGGTTCAGTTTACATTCATTCCAAGTTGTACATGCTAGTCTTTTTTTTTTTTTTTTCAAATAAAAGTCCATGAACTTTATCGTGTCTTATGTCCTTTTTTTAAAATGCTCCAAATTGTGCAAATTTCTATCTAAGGGCAGCAAATCGAGTCTGTATGTTGTTTACCGACCAGACAAATGTGTCAATAATAAATGATTCTGAGCACTGATCTCCACGTGCACTGTCGTTTGCTGATGTTGCACCGATCTCCACGTGCGCGGTCGTTTGCCGACGTTCAGCCGAGGAGGAAAACGGCTCGCGGGAGGGTTTGCCGTGGACACGCGCGCGCCTCTGACGCCTCGCTTCTCACTCTCTCAAGACCCGGCCGGTTGCTAGGTAACAGGAACATGCTGTAACTGGGATGCTGAGGGGTTTTTGAAACGGCAAGTGGGAGTTGGAATAAACCCTCCTGCTTATGCCAGCGACTCCATGTTGGCTTGTCCTATTAAGGCAAACCAGGCCAGCACGCTAGCGCGGCGTGCGCGTTCCCCGACAGCAGCGAGGCCTCTGATAATACTGCCTAAACGTGTAAAAAAAAGGTCTGAAGAGCCACATTGTTTTACTATATTTGGACTGCAATTTGGCCGTGTTTAGAGAGTCGGCCAGGCTGAAGCTGCAGCGTGAAGCCAAGGCTTCACAGACACACGTCCGCCTTGTTCCTCAGAGACGGAGGGATGGTTCCCTGCCTTCCTCTTCCTCTTCCTCTTCCTCATCCACACGGACGAGCTGAGGAACGAGCTCGGCCGACGGGAATCCAATAACCGGCAGATGAGCGAAGCAAATGCCGGGACCAGAAAGTGATCGGCCATGTTGGATCTGGAGGAGCTGCAGGCTGACTCGGGGGAACGTGTTGGGCCACTCCTGCAGCCAACAGCAACAGCTGCTTGCATGATTGACAGCTGCAGCCTGGGCTCTGCTGGTATTTCAAAAAGCGGCACTTGTGCTCATTTTCCCATGCCGCACGAATGCAGCATGAGCAACAGGCTAACCACTTAGCTGCCAGTGGTCCTTGAAGGTTTCTAAACCAATTTAGTGGCCTGTTGTGATTGAAACGCCTCGAAACCTCAAAATACACACAAAATACCTAAACTGGTCCAGCGTGTCGCCGTGGCGTTTGTGCTCAACGCTCCTTGCAGCAACTGACCGAGGATTCAGAGGTGAACAATCCCAGGAGGGAGAGGGTGTTTGTCCGCATGGAGGCTGCTGGAAAAGGGCCCCGATCCTCTCAGGGGAGGAGGGGACACTTGAGCACCCCGGAGGTTAATTTAGGAACATCAATACTTCATGTGTAAATGAAGCAGCACACTGCGGAGGCAGTAATGTGAGAAGGATTGACTGGGCATCGGTGTCGCGTAACTGCGCCCCTGGAAAGAACACACACACACACACTTGTGTGTATATGTGTGAATGGGCAGTGCAGCTGTGTTTGTTGGTGTCACGTCCGCTCGTGTTAGCGGGTCAGATGTGCTGAGTCGGGCATAAACGCAGCAGCTTCTGGCACGTTCTAACAAACACAGCCACCCTGTGTGCCGTCTACGGCGGCAAAGGCGGAGATCACCTGGGCCAAGCTTTGGAAATTCCGGAAGTGACTTTGCAACCGGTTACCATGGTCACCCCTCCGCCAGCAGAGCATCTCTGAGGAGGGGAGGTGATTGGTGCTCAGCAGCGCTATCCAAACCTGCGTTGCTATCGCAGTTGAGGCCGCTGATTCCCCAGCATGGCTGGTGGCATGGCGGCGACGGCGCCTTCAGGAATGAGCTGTTTTTGCAGCCTGGCGGCTCATCAGCAGCCTCGGAGAGCCGTTTTTGTCACGTTGCTTTAATGACAACCACAGAGGTGGAGGAGCAAAGTGCCGTCCTAAAACCAAACGCGAGGCCGAGGTGGCTCCTGCTCCTCTCACTCTGCAATGCAGCACGTCAAGCGCCACCCTCCTCCACCGCCACCGCCACCCCAGCTGAGATCCCCTGTAAATCAGCCCCGGTGCCTTTTCAATTACTGGGATCAGCGTGGGCCCTTACTAACTCTTCCTCTCCATCTCTAACAGTCCAATCCCTCGTTTCAACCCCCCCTCGCTCTGACATCTCCTCCGTCTCCCTCTCTTCTCAGTCCTCCTCATTTCACTTCCTCACCAATCTCTGCCTGCTCCATTTGTCTTTCAGTGCATTTTCATTTTTATGGACTTGAATCGCTCCTGTAGTTCATCTCAGCTTCAGCAGCATCACTGTCACATGGTCCCCCCCCCCCTCTTTTACCTGCAAGAATAAACTCATCCATCTTTGAGTGTCGTGAAATATTACGGCGGTGTCAGGACAAGCGAGCCTCCCCGAACCTCATGAAATATTCCGAATGATATAAGAACCCGGTTAATAAAAATAATAAAAAAAACAGCAGGAATTCAACACAACGCTTTAATACCAGCCCGGCTGCTCCCCACCGAGAGTCTGGCTGCCGGAAGGCGCTAGGAGAGTGCCCACCTTTGGGTGGGGCCACCCAGCTACCACACACTCACTTAAGGGAGAAAAAAGGGAGAAAAACCCAACAGATCAATGCAAACCAATCTAGAGAGGCAGGAATGGAGCGGAAGAGGGAAGAAATGGAAAAACACGGCACCAGGGTGTGAGGGGGAGGAGGAGGGATGTCAGCGGGAGAAAAACGCTGAGCTGGGATCCTCCAGCTGAGGATTTCCTTCGCTGATGTATTCCCCCTCCTTTTTTTTTTTGCACATGCACGTCCCCGCATGGAAGCACCGCAGTCGCTGCAGACCTTCTCACTCCATCCACCCTCCAGATGACTAATGCATTGGTGGGGGTGGGGGGGGCAGCAGAAGAGTGCAAGGACGTCCACGAGACGACTGCAACTCAACAGGTTTGGGTTCAGACGGAAACCAGCAGCAGCTGGGAGTGGCTAGAGCGAACATGTCCCGGGGAGGACGTCCTCAGGGAGCAGGACCGAAGACAATCGCCATGGTTACGTCATCGCTGACAGCAGAAGCCGGGACACACATGCGGCAAATTAAAAAGCGAGAAATAACGCAGCCTGACGGACGTGGGATGACATCCAGCTCGCGGCACGCCCGGAGACATCGCACGGCTGCGCTGATCCTCAATTATTGATCACCGTTACGCGCAAGATGATGAGCGGAACACGGCTCGGATGCACCTCCGACACAAAAGAAGCCATTGCTGAAAAAAGGGCCCAGGTCATGTGACCGTGGACAAGCGGACATGCTACAGACTAACACAGTTTTCAGGCGTAACCTGGTTTCCAGCGCACACGGCCGGGGAACCACGAACACCATCCCTGCTTTCTCCTGCCCAACGAGTCTGGAGGACGCTGCCTTAAATGCTAACGTCCTCTGTTTCGGATTGAATAATTGAATGAAGCCAAGCCCGCAACGCTCTGCGCTCTCTCAGGGCTGCCAGAACGATTCGATTAGATAGGAAACATGTTGTGACAGGCTGGTTTAGGCGTGGATCCCTCATATCCAGCCCTTTTACGTAACCTCTGGGCTCCAACCACCTCTCCGTCCTTCTGCCCTCTCCCTCCCTGAAGAGCTCCCAAACAGCTGAGGCATCAAGCCCACGCTTGTCTGCAGGGGCAACAGTTCGTGCTGTGGGGACAAAACAAAAAAAAACTAGGAATAATGGCTGTCAAAGGGTGGCTGCGGAGGGCAGAGACGCTGCATTTGTATGAAACGGTAAGTGAAAGGCTGCTGACAGCCAGCGAACAAGGGCAAGGACAAACCAGGCGGATCAGGAGCTGATTGACGAGAGGCTCCACTGCCAGACGCTCCTGACAAACACCCTGCTTGGTAACAAGCCGAGTGGGGGCTTAGACACCCGTTCTGGGGGCCGGGATCGACCCGAAGGTAGCGGTAACGGAGGACGTTGCACAGGAATTGCAGGATTTCAGGACACAGTGTCGCTGGCAACACCCCAGAGCCGCTTGATTGGATGATAATAAAGAGTAAAGTTTGTTCCACTGCTCACCAAAAACCAACGACGCCTCCCTGAAAGACATTAAAAGGACATCGGGAGGACCAGAGAGTGTGCTTCGCTTTCTAAAGACCCCCAAATGAAAAACCTAGCACGCGTCTGCAAGCCTGGCCTGTAAACATCCAGAGGCCGCTCGGGGAAAAGAACTTTGAGCGCAGCAGAAACGAGTGAAAAACCAGACCGAACTCATCGGGTTGAACGTCAGCGTGAGAAAAACAGGTTTGCTTCTATTTTTGAAGCAGCTGATGCTCCAACCGGGTGATCTGAACCAGTGTGTCTGTGAGGCCGCGGAGACGGAGCGGGGAAGCAGCAGCGTCCGATCCCACACACACACGCTGAGTCACCAGGTGGGCGGCCGGCGGTCCACTCTCATTGGCCAGCTGAGGCCGCTGGAAAACATGGAGAAGCACGGTTTCCCCGGCCAAACGGCCTCCTCTCCCCACATCATCGCATCCCAACGGCCCATTTCAGAGAGATCTGCCTCCCGCCGTCATCGGCATCTCATCACCGTCCTGCCACGGCGGCCTTGATGAGCTCTCACAGAAGAAGCTGCGCTGGAGGATTGAGGGAAGCGTGAGTCATCAGAAAGCCGACGTAATCAGTCCCACAAAGCGGTAATAACCCCTCTATGACACAGATATCAGGCTGATTGACGGCGACGCCTCTCGCCGGCCTTTGGTCGGCGATGCCGAGCGGAGTCGGCCGTTCCTTCATCGCTGTCTTCCTCCGTCTCCTCTCTAATTACGGCCTGGCAAACTAATGAGGATTCTCCAGTTAAATACAAACAGAAGCCCGGCCCTTAATTAGCAGCCTCTCTGGCTTGTTTTTTGAAAACACTGTGGGTGAGGGGAGAGCGCCGAACAAAGGCCCGCTCCTGGCTGACACCGAGGATAAACAACAGCCCGGCGTCACGTGTGCTCGGGGCGTGCGCGCACGGCTTCATTTGCTTAGCTTTTACCGTCCATGAGAGACCTCGGCGCTTCCGAGAGTCTGCGTGGGGCGTGAAAGTAGCTCCGTATAATGAGCTCCTTACATCAAACATCAGCAGATCTCCGCTCTTAGAGTCTGAGACTAAAACTGGGTGCTTTTCTTGCAGCGGGGATCATTATTTCTGTAACACGAGGCACATCAGTGTCATGAAAAACGCACGTCTGACCTCGAAAACCCAGTCTATCTGTGAGACTTTCTGCTCGATAAACGCGCAGGAATCTGGGAAATCCTAATAAAAAAACCCACGAAAACACAAATTCTTGAGCGATTGGTTGTTTTTGTCCATATTCGCGTACACACAAGGCTCCACAAAGTATGTTTCATGCTCGAGGCCAGCTGGGAATAGAACAGCCGTAAAAATAGCGCTGGGAGACCAATCTATGGGACAAAGCTGGTTTCCAGTGAAGCCAGTCCGGCTAATGGTCTAAAGACACAAGCAGCGTGCCGCCGAGATCTAAAACCTCTTGTTAGTGTTACTTCCTCAGGCGCAGCGAACAGCAGCGATCCTGAATCAGTTGGGCTAAAAGCCGACCGTTCCTCCGTGGTCACCACGGAGCATCGGACCATCCACCGGAGCTCCTCAGCCGCTCTGAACCCGGCAGCTCGGCCGTTTTTATTGGTCAGGTGAGGCTTGACCGGCGGAGCCACAAAACCAATATAAGAACGAGCTGAGCACAGCGCTAATGAGACACTGGAGCCCAAATGATAACAGAGTGTTTATGGGAGGTCACCGGAGAGGACGGATGAATAATAGAAGAGCTGCAGCCTGGTGTGGTTGGCGCTGCCGCAACGACACGCCGACAATTAAGAGGCTCCCGCTTTGCAGCAGGAGACGGTCAGCGAGACCGAGGGCCAAACAAAGGCCAGCGGGCGCAGAGCCCGGACCAGCGGGCGGAGCTGGGGTCACGCTTGGATCAGACCAGGAAAGCCGGGTACGGCTGCAGAGTGGAGGAAACCACCAAAGCATGCCTCATTTACAGTATTTAGTGCCCATCGTCAACCCAGAGAAGCAGCCAGAAGCAGACGGAACAGGTCAACAGCTAGCTTTAGCCTCATCGCTCGTTTAACCAGCCTATTTAGCTTCTCGGACCTACTGTTTCCGAGCTCCTCCAGCCGGAGCGAGTTAGCTGCTCAAAGTTTGACAACCCGCTCGCTCACAGTGACGCCTCAAGCCCGCGGACCTAAACCCAGTTTACCCCATTTAACAGCCACTGGGCTGCTGCCGTAGCTGCACCGCAGACAGAGGTCTCACTCTGCGCTGTGGCGGATTTCCTTTTGCCTAAGACCAGCTTGATTTTTCACAGCTGTGAGCCCAACACAATCAAACATTAATGAGGGCAGGTGGACTCTTAATAACCTCGCTGGAAAATCCGGCTCTCAACCTTTTAGGAAGAACTTACCACTCTGTAAAAATGCGCGGTTACATCATACTGTGTACAGTTATAATCGCCTCTGAAGCAGAGCAAATTTGCCAGCATATAAAAAGCCCATTGGAATGATTTGGACTTGAAAATGATTGGATGATTCTGCATTCCATTAGTGCTTCCTCCCCCTTTCTTTGCATCTGCTTTCGCATTTCCCCCCTCTCTGCCTGCCTCACTTTTGAACCCATTAAAGGACGCATCCATTTCACAATAAAAGCTCCTCTTTCCCCCTCTGCCTCTGCTGCATTAGCTCCCTGACAGATAAAGGGAACAGAACGTTGCCTTATAAAGGAGAAGCAGACTCTTGGGCCCATTCATTTCCGCTTTAAACATGTATGTGGATGGATGGGTCAGGTAGCCTGGGAGCGCGCTCTGATGTTATGGATGTTCCAGTGCACAGTCTGCGGGGCGGAACACACACCCCTGGGCATTAGCCGGGCTCAATGAAACCGGCGCACAAAGACGGAGCGGGCTCGCTGCCTCTGCGCCGCTTCCTTCTGAGGGTTACATAAGAGGGGAGATGCAGGCATATCAGCGCCGTTGCAGCTGGAGGTGAAGGAGGCTTGTTAAGCCATAGGCTGATTACGGTGTGTGTGTGTGTGTGTGTGTGTGTGTGTGTGTGTGTGTGTCAGGGAAGACCACGTGAGGTGCAAAAGAAAACAGCTCCAAGCTGTGGGCAGCACAGAGGCGAGTGGAGCCACCGCTGCTGAGGAGATTCTCTTCACTTATGTATGAAGGCAGAGCTGCGGGCTGCGTTTTAAGACAGCGGCGAGAGGCAGAGTTAATAGAAGCGGCCGCAGAAAATGCGATATTAATCCGGTGAAACCGGGAACCGACCGACAGGTGCACACACACGCTCTCAGACACACTTGACTGTCACCACCTTACCCAGAACTGCAACGTAACACCGAGTCACGGCCGGACCAGCGCGCCGAGGCCGCTAGCGGGGACGCCTAGCGGGGCCTGTGAATATGCATGGCGCCCGACGCCGGCAGAATTCGCTGAGATCAGCTCAGAGAAATCCCAAAAGCACCAGCGTGCCCGTGCCGTGCGGTGCACATGCGCGGTGCCGCTGATGCTTTGACACAGCGCCCACCCACGCATTTCCAAATGTGAATGCACGCGTGTGCACGCGAAGCCACCTACATGTTTTTATGCTAACTCGGTCTGGCTGCCGAGTACGACGGGCCGCACGCTCCTGTCTGACGTCCCGGGGTTAGCGTTAGCTGTGGCATGAGCCCGGTTCTCGGCACAGCCAACCGGACTCTTCTCCTCTGCTCACATGACTTTAGATCATCACATAATCCCCAATGAAGCGTTTCCCACCAATTTTCAAGTCTTCTCTGTTATTTTACCAAAGATGGCCGACCGGATGCGGCGCGCCTTGAAGGCATGCGGCACAGAATGCGACGAGTCACCTGAAGGGGCCGGGGCCTCGGTGAACAAGAGCAGATTATTGTGAGCCATCCGAGGAAAGTGTTGGGTGAAAGCACCCGAGGTGCCAACCTCTCTCCTCTTTAGACATGCTTGGTTTCAGACGCTGCTCGCGCGGGAGCACGTGCGCATCATTTCCTGCGCCCAGGATGTTTCTTTCAGGGGGAAAGCTAATTAGCGCGCCGCAGAGAGGCTTGTAAGTGAGCTTGGATTCCAGCCCGCTGACATTTTTATTCAGGCGATGTGTTATTTACCCAAGTCCTCGCTCACCTGGGGCTGTTTAGCCTGCTAATAACACAACCGCTAGCCGCATGTGGTGCTCCTGGAAGCTGGTTGCAGGATTGAGGTGTGCCAAATGGAAAACACTCCCGGTCCACCTCAAAGCCGCATGAAGGTGCGCCACAGCGTCTGTGTGCTACGGTTCAGCCGTGCATCAGTCGCCAAGCAGGTCGCCCAAACGGTAGAAACGCAACCGGCTTTGCAGCCCGTCAAACCGGAGCCACCTGAGCTGGGTTTTTATTCCTGCCTGAGAACGAGCGGAGCGGGGCGTCCCCCGAGGAAGCCTTCGCACACACTCTGAAGATGAAACGGGGAGAAACGGAGTAGCTGTCTGAGCGATGTGCTCCGTCAGCATCCTGTCAACAACACGCAGCCAATTAGGACTACGGCCCGACGCTTGGCTGAGCTTTCGCTTCCCCACTCCACCGATTCTGTGTCCAGCACACACACACACACACACACCTCGAGGTAAATAAGGCTCCTGTGGAACATGCCTTCAGAGGCGCGTTTCCACGGTGAACTGTGACGTGGACGAAATCGTCCTGAAGATTTTCGAGTTCCGTCCTGCTGCTGCTGCCGGTTGCACATTTGCCTGCATTTTCATATCAAGCCTGCGCCGAGATCTGGCGCGTGAGGAAGACGCAAATAGGCTGAACCTGTTTGACTGCTTGGGAAGACGTTAAGGCCTCAGTCGCAGCGTCCAACGTTCAGGGACGAGAACAAGCCCAAACGCAGGGGTGCGTCTGGCGGCGCCGCTTTTGATGCAAGGAGGA
Organism: Tetraodon nigroviridis; assembly: GCA_000180735.1. Lineage (NCBI taxonomy): Eukaryota > Metazoa > Chordata > Actinopteri > Tetraodontiformes > Tetraodontidae > Tetraodon > Tetraodon nigroviridis. The sequence continues at coordinate 896,516 of CAAE01014590.1, forward strand.
GCTCCTCTCTGCAGTCCCAGGAGCGCCGCTGCGGAGCAGAAAGGCGACACCGCGTGTGCGGGCGTGTCGGCCTGGTCCAGCTCCTCACTTTCCCTACATAAAGGAGCGTTTATCTGGCGGCCGTCGGCTCCTTCCTCTCTGCATTGTTGCATTAGCTGCGCTCCTGTGAGCGACGTCCACAAGTCAACCTGGGACAAAGCCAAAGAAAACTGGGATTTTCCGACAAAAACGTGCCGCTCGGATAGAATGGCTCCAAAACTCGCCTCCTCGCGGTGCGTTTGAGAGTCCCGTCATTTGCCTAACAAACTGCAGGCAGTCAAGCAGGCAGCCGGCAAGAGCGGCTCTTTGCCAATCAGCCAGCAAACTTGAAGCCAATAAGCAGAAACGAGTCCAAACACACACCTGGAGACTGTTGGGGTGAAACAGGCGGCAAGAGGGCAGTTGGGAAGTGGGTGACTGGGACCTTGGGGACGTCAGGGGAGGAGAAAGCCAGGATGACACCGTTACCAGCACCTAGAGGCGACAGCAGGTTCACTTCCACCACAAGCTGCAGCACTGTGTCCTCGCTCCTCATCCATCCACCCATCCATCCATCCACCCATCCATCCATGAGAACAGCTCGACCCGCCCCTTTGATTGGAACCTATGGATGCATGCATTTCTCATTCTCTTACACAATCAGCATCAAAGATGCACGCCTACGCACAGGCCTGACATGCATGCATGCATGCATGCATGCACACAAAGCCTCACATCCGCCGTCACACACGGCTGGAACATGCAGCGATGCATGCGTCACACAGAGGACACAGGATATAAAGAATTTAGCACATCGGGACGCTTCCACGGCCCAATTAGCCTCCGCGCGATGGCCCTCCGCTTCCAGGTCTCCGTTAGGAGCAGATGTGAGGATGAGGGAGCGAACTGGGGGCCAACGGCCACCTCCCAACCACCAATTAGCTCCCGGTTACCAGGCGCGCGGTCTCCGCCTGTTCGTTGCATTGATGACCTCACGCGTGCTGAGGGGAGCTCTGCAGCAGGTTGGCTAACGTGCAGAGACGCACAGAGCTGCGTTGGCCTGCCGTGGCCCGACTCCGGTGGGGGCTTTCCTCCTCCTGCCTGCGCTGCAGCAGCAGACGTGGCCGGAGCTGTGATCAAAGCCTGCTTTGATCTCTCTCTCACATCAGCTGGAGGTAGCTTCAGCAGCAGGGTGCCCCAGATTCAGAGAGCCTCCCTCCTCCCCGGAACAGTGGAGCGCGGCTGCCCCCTAGCGGCCAGGAGGCGGCAGTGCAGGAGCCTCACTGCTCGAGTCGGGGGCCACAAGGTTCCAAAATGTGCACAATAGTGCTGAATTACGTATAAACAAAGGAACAGGAAGCAAAGCCAGGGTGAGGAAAAGGAAAGGGGCTAATCTGGTGAATGCTGCCCTGGCAGGAGAAGCAGGGCAGCCCAAGGTTGAACAGAGCGGCAGAGGCGTCAGCTCAGCGGTTTTCGCCCAAAAGAAGCCGCTTTTTATTATTTTTGGACACCAAAGCAGCGAAGGGCTCAGCAAACCTCAGAGGTGACTTTAGCGCCGAGCGCTGCCGCGTTCTTTTCTCCTTCGGTGCTAATCTAAAAGGTGGTACCTGAGCTTATTGAGGGCTTGGCCGGGTCTGACAGGATGATGGGTTTCTCCTCCACCCCGTCTCCCAGGCAACCCCTCCGCTTCAGCTGAAGAAAGGGGTTGAACTCTGCTCACATGATGCACACGTTTAATCAGCGCCACTCACGGGGAAAAGAAGGGTCGAAACGAAGGAAAAGCTGTGGTCAGCGAACGCCACACGAGGCCGGACGCTTCGGGTTATCACAGGAGCGAGAGCTGCCAGCTGATTCATCGTTACTAAACACAGATACAAAAGCAGTTTTCAAGTCCGTCCTTTAACCACCAAAGCAGATAAGAGGAAAGAGAAAGAGTGCGAGTGAAAATCAGAGATTTCATAATCAAAAGACAGCTTTTAATGCACAAGAGTGGAGCTTTTCTGGACAGAGAGGAGGAGGAAAAGGGAGATTTTGAAATACTAAGCCACCTTTTAGAGCTAGTACGTCGCAGTAGGGAAGAAATGGCACTGAAACTGTTTGATATGGCACCGCCAGGGCGGCTTTATGTCGATCCTGCCTGAAACGTTCACCTGTCGGCAGTCGGCTGACAGAGGGAGGAATCACAGTAAAACTCAGACACAGGACACGTCTTTCCAGCTTTGAGTCCACGTTTGGTGCACAGACGCCGCCGGCTGTTCACGATTCCGACTCCAACTTGGTCTCAACGCCAACGCCCGGATACGGATTTTATCCGCCCGCCGGGCGCGCCGTTGCTGCTCCGGCCTTCCTGCCGCTAGTGAGGCTTCTTCACCATCCCCAGTCCAGGGAGAAAGCGACCCTTTCTGACCCCGTCGCTAATATCGACATATTTACAGAGCAGACCGTCCGCCTCGGACAGCTTTGACCAACGAGACGAGTGAGGAAGAGCAGAAAAGGGAGGCAGGCGGCAGAGGCGGCGCCTTGGCTACGGGGCCAGCGTGCAGGCCTACGAGTGCTTGATGGTGTATTTGCCTTTCTGCAGCTGAGAGATGTAGAGCTTCGACTTGGAGCCGTCCAGCCGTTTGAACCACAGCTCGTCGCTGCTGACGTTGGTGATGATGGCGCTGAAACACACGCAACCGTTGTTGCGTCACAATCAAAAGCTCCTTTTCTGCCAGTGAATGTGACACGGCGTGCCAATCCGACACCGGACGCGGCCATTATTGCCCGGGAGAGGCGAAAATCAGACCGGCAGACGACAAATCTAGCCTTGATAAAGGTCCGCGTGGAGAATAACGGGAGGGACGCGTCTGGAACGGCGCCCTCAGGCGGTACCGCTGCGCTCTGGCACCCACCTGCTCGGGTACTCGTCCTTCTTGTGGATGCAGACGGCCTGGCCCCTGCAGTACCACTGGTTGTCGTAGAAGAGCCGGCCGTCCTCGGAGCGGGCCACGTGGTGGTGTCTGTCGGGCTTCGCCGCGGGAGCTGGAGCAAACGGAGGACAAAATGAGCCAAACGGATCCTTTTCCTGCGGACGGATGGCGGCGCTCGCCGGATATTGACTGTAGCTGAGGAAGACTCACCGTCCACCTTCACCCGGTGAGGCCCCAGAGACGCCACGGCCTGTGCGGGGGAGGAACGGGCGCGTTAACGAAGAGGAAAGGCAGCAAAGACCCGACCGTCTGTCCCTGTTTACCTTCCTGATGGCGGTCCAGTCCTCCAGGATGTCCAGGTCCTGCAGCATGTAGACGATATAAGGCCGTGGCGGAGACGTTAAGGCCGAAGAGCAGCAAAGACAAAGGACCACAAGAAGAGAACAACCGGGAGCTCAGGGGAAAGGATATCGGACACAACAACCGGTTTCTTCTTCTTGACGGCGCAGAACGGGTCTTTCTTCTTGTTTTTCCGCGAGTGTAATCCATCGTTCCACAGCTCTGGAGAGGCAGGAGAGAGGCCTGAAAACTTCCACGGTTGCATGGGCAAAATGTCTGTTTTCCCTGCAGTAATCCTGAAACGCTCAGTTTCATCTAGAGCAGAGTCGGTCGAACCTGAGGTGATGTCGATGCTGTGTCTGTCTTCCTCCAGCCTTCGGATCTTTTCCTCCAGTTCGCTCTGCACGGTGTCAAACAGCAGCAGCTTCTCGCTCTGGGAGGCAGAAGCGCGCCGGTCACACAAACAGCGGCGGAGTGGAAGAGGAAGCGTTCCGACGGGGCCGATGGGCCCTCTCACCTCCCAGTGTTGACAGGCAGCCTGGATCTCACACTCGTACTTGTTCTTCACCGACTCCAAACACAGGCCCCTGTAGATCCCTGCCACAGACGCCACACCAGAACCAATGAACCCCCTTCGCTCTGTTAGCCGCTGCCGCCTCCAAACCACCCACCAGCAACTTTGGTCCTGATCTGCATGTTCTCCTGCAGGTTGGCTAAAGGTTCCAGGTACTCCTGGGCGCAGCCAGCCATGACCTCCTGCAGCTTGATGTCCACCTGGCTCAAACGCTCCTTATACAACCTGAACACAGCAGGACGCAAAACAAGCATGAAAGGGAGCAGCGGCAGGGTCCTGGCTGCCACGTGCATGGTTAAAATGATGGACGGATGTGGAGGGGATGGCAGAAGATGCCCGGGAGAACTTACTGCTCCTTCAGGTCGGTGAACTGCTTCTCCAGGTTGGTCATCTCATCCAGACACTCCATCCTTCTCCTCTCACAGTCCTCATCATCCATCTCTGTCCACACAACACACGATGGCCTCCATCATCATCATCTCTGCAATTTCCACCTTATTTCATGCATCAGCTGCATCCACCCGCACACGAAGATGGACAGAAGCGAAAAGATATCAGCTCATTTCCAAAACCAAGAAAAGCTGAGGGTGCGTTCGCGAGTGACGGACACGAGTATTTACTGAAATTCTTTTGCGGTAACGTTTAAGGCCTTTTTTCCGACCTGAGCTGTCTCCATCTTCAGACACGGTGGAGCTAACCGTGTCCTCCTCGTCTGTGCTGCTGCCGTCTTGCTCGGGAAAATCCACCTCCATTTCATCGTGGTTGCTTTCTTTCTTCTCCCGCGAGTGGACCGGCATCGCAGCGCCTCGGTGTTGGCAAGTTCGAAGGGCTATCCGTAAATTCAACTTCGACTGGAGAAGCAATTCTCTGTTAAACAGCTAACCGGTTCGCTAGCCATTCTACACAGCTGGCGTCGCAAACATGGCTACCGTTAGCCAATCACAGACAGTTTTACTGACTTTGTCCAATCAAATGCGTGCATGGGTAAGCAGGCGCGAGGTACAGGATTCTGGGATTTGTAGTTTATATGACAATTAGGTAGCGCACCTATATAAATGTTGAAATATACATCTACTTAATTTACAATGCTGACAATACATTCAACACTGTACCACAAGTAAAACTGTGACGTCTGTATAATCACCTCTTTCCCATAAATACCAAGATAAAGCTTCGTTTCGGCGTTGCCGTGTTACACGTTGAACACCAGAGGGCGGTAACGACGCTTAGTTTTAAATGTAATTACTTTTTAAAAGTTACGTTTATTTTTACTGGTGTATTTTTGAAGGAAGAGGACGTTTGCGGTTGCTTAGTCTTGACTCTTTTGAGGAAAAAGATGATGGGGATGATAGAAATAAAACAGCATGAGGGGCCAAACGGGAGAACCAGGGATAAAGGGGGCATATTTCTGTTTAAATCTACACACATGGAAACAAAAGAGCAAAAGTAGAAGGGCAAAACACAACGAAATGCTTTAAAATGCACAGTGCAATGTGTTTTATCATCCCCAGACAAAACAAGAAAGCTGATCCGTCTTTGCGACACGGGGGCTTTCGCAACCGACGGAGGGCCCCGCTCAGTCTGGCTGCAGAGGAAAATATTAAAGGTGACGGATTCGGCTCAGTCGCTCTGCGGCCTGGTTGTTTCCGCAGACATTCTTCCCTGCCAGTCATCCATTTTTCACACACGCTGGTAGTGTGTCAGGAACTTTGCTGGACTGGTGTGTATTTAGGCCAGCGGTGGTGGTGGCTCCTCTCATAACTCTGAAACCAACTGAAATAGAAGCAGAGAACCACAGTTTGGGGCAGGTTTGCAGGTCCTCTGACGCAGGATTCTGGGTGGAGACAACCCTCAGAGGACCTGCTGTCCGTTTTAAAGCAAGAAAGCCGAACGCTGGCTGTACTAAAAGGTAAAAGTATAAAAGGTGCAAGCATCGGCTTGTCTCCAGCTCCTCTGTCACCATGACGACCAACTAGCTTTAAATTTTGACGCTAAAACTTGTGAGTGATGTCCAGTATCGGTGGGACAAAGGTTGACTGAGTCAGAAGCTTGTGCGTGGGTGCGTGACACCATGGGAATGCCTGAGGAGGAGAGTAAAAATAAAGGTATTACCCCTTCTCCAAAAAACACCCACGCTTCCCCCGAAGCACGCAGCCGCACATTCAGCACGAAAGTGTGCAGAATCTCGACATTTTTCACCTCTCTTTGGGTTAGGTTTAGGTTTCAGGGAACACTCAGCACCTCGTCATCCCACTTTCAGAGGTTTCCTTTTTTACATTTTTTTAGAATCTACGTTCTTTCTTTGGAGGTGCAGCCGCACAAGTGCAGTGCAGGTGCAACCTGAATCAGAACCAGCTCTTCACCGTGGAGACACACAAACTGAAAACACGAGGTGGGTGAAGTCAAAGTTCTGTTGTGTCATGGAGCCCACACAGTCAGAAGTGACTGTAATACACACCGACGGTTCCTTCTGAAACAGGAGGGAAGGTGAGATGAACGACGAGAACACTCGCGTGGGCAGCTGAAGGTGTTCATGCAGAGAGGAAACAATTAGCTTTAGCGCTCAGCAGCGCTGACAAGCTACAGCACATGTGCACGGGTAAACCGTCTCTCATTTACAGAGGGAAACATTCACAGTCATGATGAATCAGAACCAGAACCAGGACCAGGACCAGGACCAGGACCAGAGCAGCACAAACGAGGAAATCTTCTTTTTCCTGCTGATTCTTGCTTTCTGCATTTGCACCACTAGATGCTGCCAGATCTCGCACGCTGGGTCAAAATTGCGGCTTTAGGAAGGTGGGGCGGCTGTATGACAGGTCTAGACAACAGTCCTCAGTGTTTTCCCAGCCCTGGGTAACCATAGCAACCGGTGTAAACCAAAGACAAGTGGAGACAAGAGCACTCATACAGGGAAAAACAAAACAGATGAAGACATAATGTGGAAGTCCCGGTGTTTCTCATGTGCAAAGTGTTTGCGGGCCAGCGTGCAGCTTCTGAAACCCCAGACCCCAGAACAGTTTGTCCCTGAACGCCTCGCCGTCAAGTCTGGCTGGAATGGAGGAATGTTTGGAATTCAGAGGCGCGTCGGTGATCAGACGCCGTGTGACGCATGTCCACTGATACCAGCCGCGAGGACATGCGACGTCACCGCCTGGATAGGTGTGAGCGCTTCCCTGCCCTTGGATACGCAGTTGCTATGTTTGAGCCGAGCCTGTGCTGGGTTACACAAACAGAGGAATTTTGTCGTAAATGTCAGGGAAGCACGGGCAGGAAACCACTTCCCACTGAGAACAAAGTCACAACCAGGAAAGACACCAGTGAAGTCAGAAATATGACTGTGAGGAAAAGCACAAGGAAAATAATCAATATTCCACAGAAGGGAATCTTTATACGTCCTGCCTGAACGCAAACTCCATCCAAAGTTGCGCCTTTCGCGATTATCCGTTTATCTCTCAACTGAACTGTGCTTAAAACGTCCCTTTTGGGACCTAAACGCTCCCTGCTGAAAACAGAAGTGTTTCCAACCAGCTCAGAGGAGCAAAACAAAACACATTTGTTGGAACTCTGAACTAAATAAAACCTCATGTTTGACATTTGATAAGGAGCAACTTGCAGACATTCCACGGTGGACTACTTAGAGCTGCCAAAGAAGAAGATAAAAACGTCCCAGAGGGCCAAACAGATCCGACTAGTCGGATCCTCTGAAAACATTTAGGCTCCTCAGTCAAGGCCCAACATGTAAATTGCAAATTTGCATTTTGCACATGAGGAGGAGGCCTGAAGATAAGAAACACGTGTTTTTCCATCTCCGCTGGAATAAAACATCGTGTGAATAAAACATACACACATGATGGAGGAGGACCGGATTAGCGCCCCACTGGGACCAGTCTGAGGCCAGTTTGAGCTGCCTGGGACCAGGAAAAACCTCACCCAGGAAGGGCAACTCACAGCCAGGCGTCATGAGGGCAAACGTCAACATTTGTAGGAACCAGAACTTCTTGATGGTTCTGCTGGACTTCAAGTGTCTCAGAGATCTGAGGCTCCAGCAGGTTTCAGCTGTGGATTTTAACTCGTGTTCCAGAGCAAGTGGAACCACATGTGCTACTTTGCTCCCCCCTTCCAGCAGGGCAGGAGGGAAACCTGCCCCCGGCTCATTCATGCCTCCGTCCCGACTCATTCATTGATGCCGTTCGTGACGCGTCCCCAAACCGACATCACAGCCTCAGATGCGCCTAATAGGAAACTACAAGTTTTCAGTCTGATGTGTTCCTTTGTGTTGGGGGGGGGGGATTTCTTTCACAAAAGCGCAGCTTGGCGTGATTTCCCTCTGCTTATTCGGAGATAAGTAAGCTGGAAATCCCCACCGATGCTCCGCCCAGCCGAGCGCACAAAAGCTGGCGCGCCTCGCTTGGCTCCAGCAGTCCGACCCGACCTCCGCAGCGACACAGTCGAGCTCATGGACGCGCACAGAGTCTCTACCCACCACAACCAGATGGACTATAATAGCCTGGACAGCATGGAAGCCAAACACGGGAAGATGTTGCCGTGCCAGGAGGACCGCTTTGACAGCGGCCTGGACTCCATGAAGGAGGAAGATCTGGCCAACCACTTTGAGGAGATGAGCGTGAGCGAGGGCAAGGACCTCCCGCAGGAGTACGAGGCATGGAGGGCTGCCGTGACCGACGACGGTGACACGTAGGTGGAAACTTGATTGGTTTTTTTTTTTAATACTTCTCCGCGTATTCGCAGCGTTTTGCGCGCGGTTTTGCGCGTAAAAGCGCAGCGGCGGTGCGCGCAGGAGCGAGCAAAAGCTGCAGGAGCAGGAAGAAGCTGCACGAAAACAAGGAGCCTTTTAACTCCGCGCGTGCGCGTGCGCGTCTGGGCGGGGCCTAAAGCCGCTCCGCGAGTTTAGGAAAGTCCCTGGCCCGCTGCCAGGAACTGATAAAGCGTCAGATGTGTCAAACCACAACTGGTGGAAATAACCCAGCAAAAGTCCGATGTTGCGAAACGCTCCAGTGCCGAGGCTTTGTTCTGTGTTTCTCCTGTGTCCTTTTTATAAATAAACACAATTTTAACTAAGCTTTTTTTCTCTGTTTTCCCCTCAGGGACTTCTCCACCTGGCCATCATTCATGAAGCCACAGACCACGCCCACCAGATGATCAGACTGTCCCACCATCACCCCTTCCTCAACGTGCAGAACCACCAGAGACAGGTACCGCCTCGGCCCAGACCACTGGCGCCGGCTCTGCGTTTCCGTGACGACGCTAAGGAGACGCCTTCCTTTCTTTTTCCCCAGACTGCCCTTCACCTGGCCGTCATCACACGCCAGCCACAGCTGGTGGAGAAGCTCCTGAAGGCCGGCGCCGACCCGCGGCTGGTGGACAACAGCGGGAACACCGCCCTCCACATCGCCTGCAAGAGAGGCTCCCTCGCCTCTTTTGGCGTCATTACTCAGAACTGCCGGCGCCACCTGACCACCATCTTGTCCTCCACCAACTACAGCGGTAATTATCCCATCAGAGTCCGTCCGTCTGCTTTGAAACTCCGTGATCTTTCTAACACGGGCCTATTTCTTCTCGCTCCAGGACACAACTGTCTCCACTTGGCATCCATTAACGGCTACATTTCTTTGGTGGAAAGCCTCGTTCGCCTCGGCGCCGATATCAACGCGCAGGTAAACGCCGCCGTCCGCCGCCTTGGCCTTTGTTGCGTGGAAGCGCCCAGAGCCCGCTAACGCCAGCCTTCTCGTTTGCAGGAACAGTGCAGCGGTCGGACGTCGCTTCACCTGGCGGTGGACCTCCAGAACCCGCCTCTGGTCCGCTGTCTGCTCAGCCTCGGCGCCAACGTCAACTGCTTCAACTACGGCGGGTTCACGCCGTACCACCTCACCTACGGCCGGCAGAGCGAAGAGATCCGCTGCGAGCTGTACGAGAAGACGGCGCACGAGCTGAGGGAGCTCCCCGACAGCGAATCGGACGAGAGCGACATGGAGGAAGCGGACACGCCGGAAGACGAGGTGTGTCTTCGCTTCCCCGCCGACCATCTCACCGGCGCTTTGGGTGACGCCACCCTGACCTTTTTGCCCTTTTCCTCCCTGCAGCTGTACGACGACATAAAGTTCTGGAAGTAGACGGCGGTCCCGCCCTCTCCTGGTGGCTTGAACAGGCAGAGAAGCTGCTAAAGGGTTGCCCGGCAACGGCCCCACATGAAGGGAAGGCATCAGCACCTGGTCCCAGGTCTGAGTCCAGGGCGCCACGGATGGAAACCACGAGGGCGCCCGTGTGGTCAAAGGTCACGGCGCCTGCACCGAGGAAGCTATTGTACAGCAAGAGCCCCTAATGATACTGTATGGATATAAAGATGTGTATATACCAGGCGTGTGTAACATACTGTAAATACAGAGATTTATTATTTTTGTACTTGTGTAAATTTAAACACTATTAACAGAAAATCAAGAATAAAGAAATTTATGACTATGACTTGCTGCCTGAAGCGTCATTTCCTCCTGTGTGAGCGCTTCAATGCACCATTTCCCATTAAGGAGGAGGAAAGGGAGTCAGGGCCAATCAGAGAACGGCAAGGGGCCGCATCACCTGCGCTGAGTCATCCCGCTGAAAGTCCCCGAAAGGCACCAGCGCAACTGCGCCCGTGTGCGGAAATGGGCAAACGCGCATGAAGATTGTTTTAGAGTGAGGAAGGTGGGAGGAACCATTCTGGAATACACTGCATTCCGCATTTCCGTATATGCTCGTTACTGCGGTATAGAAAAAACCTTATCTTTGGAAGAGAACTCTGCCGAGTCATGCTGAGTCATCAGGTGACACGCAGGACCGGAATTCCCTCCAATAATCCATAGCGATTCCCAGGATGTGTAAAGCTGGGCTGGATGTGCCCGATGTCACGTTTTCTGGATCCAGCCGGTGAACAGGCTGGGGGGGTTTCCAGGCTATGACTGAGACACCAAGAGAAACAAGCAGGTATTGTTCATTACAGGTAAAGGGAGGAAATCTATTTCTGACGGCTGGTGAGAAAAATCGGGTCAAATTCCGACGCCGCGCTAGTAAACCTCAGCGAGTCACCTGACCGTGGATACGGCGCCGCAACAGGAAACGTACTTGCGGTTCCTGTCAACACACCCCCACCCCTCGCTCTGCTGCGGGGGTAACGTCAACAAAGAACTGAGCTCAAACCAAAAATAAGCAGGTGCAGAGACATTTTACTCAACAAAAACCTTTTTTTATTGTACAATGAAACAGTACAGCACACAAGGATAAACCTCCTCCCGGGGACCGCGTATCCCATCATGCTCTAACCAACAAGCTCCGCCCCTTCAGTCTCGCTCGGCCAGCGACATGAGGTGAGTGTCCACTTCGGTCTCTGTCAGAATCCTGGAGGACGGAGATGAAAAGAAAGCCACATCAAAAGGGGTTTTAAACGTTAGCCACCGGTTGCTATTTGCTATAAAAGGACTTTATGATTCTGGGTTTTGCTGGTTCTTTTTTACCTGAACTTTGGGTCCTGAGTTGTGATGACGCCCACCTCCAGCTCAGAAGGCTTAAAGTCGATGGAGAGAACAGTTGACAGGCAGGAGATCGCCGTCTGAAGGAGCAGGAACAGCGAGTAAAGGCTTCAGTTTCCACAACATCAAGTCAAACAACCCCTGCAGGTTTAGATCCAATCGATGGGACCATTTCCACCAGATTTAGCATCAATGTGAAACTCCTCTAAACTTGTCAGAGTGAAAAGCCCACAGATGAGAGAGGAAGGACACAAATCATCTCTCAAACGATGATGCAAAGGCGGAAAAACAGGAGCTCTGAAGCCACCTCATCTTTACCTCCACAGTTTGCTCGAAGGTCCAGTCCAATTTCTTTTTTACTTTCTTCTCCAGGAAGCTCGTGGCTTCCGTCTGCTTCACTCCGGCGGCCGTGGCCTTGAAGCCGCAGTAGTAGCCGGCCGGGTCGCACTTGTACACCTGCGGTCCGTACTCCTCGTCGATGCCGATGACGATCATACCTGCGGGCGACGCAGCGCCGCGTCAGTGTTTCCGCTCCGTCGTCGCGAAAAACCAGACAAGGAGCGTGGCTGCGTGCGAAGACTTACAACAACCCAGTGGTCGCATTTCCGCGTTCTGCGTGTACACTTGGGAGATGTCGGCAATTCTCTTACAGAGCATGTCCACTGGAATCTCATAACCGTACTTGTACTGCCAGTTGGCGGCCTCGTAACGAGCTCGCTGGACCTGCGATCTGCTGTCAGCTGTCGGTGACGAGAGATACTGGTCATTATTGGTAATAAACGCTACTTTACTTGCTTTGCAAACTCAACAACGCTGGCAATATGTCTTACCCGTCATCCCAGACATTACACATCCGATATTATCTGTGATTCTGAAGAGGTGGGTCACTGTGGAGGCATCGAGAAGCTTGTCCTATTCAAGAAGAGAGGAAAGACGAAGGTGTTACTGCTGCATCCATAAGCTTCACCCGACAACAAAGTGATCTCAGTATTTTTGCGCTGACAAACAAACAAACACACACTCACCGGAACTTTTTTCTGTGTAACGACCACCGCACAGTCCTTCCCCCTGACAGCTACTGACGTGAGCCCACCTTGGTTTATGGCCTTAAACGCATATTCTGTTGGAGATAAAGAAAATGTCTTAATTAAAGCTCACACACCAGCCCTGTTGGGGAAAGGCTAGAAGAATGTGAAACATTAAACTGGCAGCAAAGGGGGAAATTAATCCATTTAGTTTGGTGTCATCTGACTGATGAATGGACAAAAAGACTACTTGTGTAGTGACATAAAGTTTAAAAGCCAATATTATAGGTGCCAGAATTATTTAGATTTAACAACAGACGGTAAATATTACTGCATTTACAAAAACAAAAACAGTTGCTATGCGTTTGTTTTAGTGAGCAGTGTTTATTCAATGCAAACCCGTGTTTACAATAATAAAAAAAGACGGATGCAATTAACACCATGGCTAATAAAATTAAAATCAACACTGAACTATAAATAAATTAAAAGGCGTCTTATTTAACTATAAAATTACATTTTCTACAAAGAATCAGCTAACTTGAATGAGAGGCTAGTGATGCTAACTAGCCTATTAGCCAAACAAGTGCATGAATTTGTACTAATTTCATGCAAGGGTTTAGACAAAGTAACCCAAATACAATGGCTCGTGTAGGTAAAACTTTCTTTAACGTATTTGCATCTTACTACTTTCATTTTGTCGCGGCTGAGCAGATCAGCTAAAACCGAGCTAGGCGAACCATGACAGAGCATTTAGCTAGCTAGCAAACAAATTAGCCAACGAGCCGGCTTCTGCCTGAAAAAAAATCCCCGCACTCACCGACTTGGTAAAGTCTTCCTTCGGGAGAAAAGATGGTTATATGCCGATCAAACCCCGCACTTGACCCTCGGGACATTTTTCCAGCTCGTTTTCCAGCAACAGATCCGTCCAAAAAACTTCACACGTTAATACCCTGACCCGGAAACAGAACTGAAGGGGGTTCATCGTCGAAACACTTCCGGGGTCAGATGAATCGTCCTTGATTAAATACAAAACAAATCCCAACCTTCACAGCATTTACACAAATAGTGGTAAAAAAGACACCTACAATGTGATATAAAAACCATATACCTTGAAAGCAAACATTTATTGTGTGTTTTTGCATACACAGAGATATATAATGTATCCTTTATGTCAACAATAACAACCTAAAGGTGATTTAGTTAAAGCAAATTTTTATAGTCTTCTGCATAATAAAGTTAAAATCTGCCCCAAATTTTTATAATGTTGATTAATTCCAGTAAGCTCTTGTTGTCTTTTGTGCCTCTATATTGTTTTATGTAGCACCAAATCTTGGAGAAACGTTGTTTCGTTTCCAATATGTATTGCAGCAGTTCTATATATCTGGAAATGAAAATAAAGCTCACTTGACTTCACTTAACAACCAGGATCAACTGGGCCTTTGATAAGTTCCCATGGGAGTTATATTCTCATTCATATTGCAGTTCAGCACATGAATATGTTAACTATGTTGAACGAATTAGCACAAGTTGGCATGTGTGGATATTTGACTTGTTTAGTTCAGCTTCAGCGTTGTGTCAGCATGACTTGGAAACAAGAAACCACTGTACCTGTGCAGTGTAAATATTTTACAGGCTATTTAAACAAAGTGTCCCACTATAACACAGGTGAAGTGCCAGTAATAATTAACCAAGGTCTGTCTTTTATTTCAAGGGGAACTTAGTTTACAAATGAATCACACTAAATATAGAACTCAAACATTAAAGCTTGTATGTTACATAATTTCACACTGGTGCAACACAAAATATGCTTTTGTGATACATTTTATATTTCTGCTGTAAACCAAACAGTTACATTACAATCGTGAAGTCTCTTCTGGTATCACACCCAAGCCTTTTGCTCTCACATAACAAGCTGGGACGCCAATATGGAACAGTATACTAGGAGTTCGGTTTAATTCCTATCTCCTTTTCCTAGAAGGTAGGTTTGTCTTGGGTTTAAAATCTTTCTGTGAACAACTAACACTTACTCAGAGGACGTGTACTCCATATTTATTAGTCACTTATATAGCCAATGTGTGGCTTTCTTCTGCAACTCCACCATCCTTCTCCATCTTTTCTTTCTCAGCAGCACATTTACATCTAAAAATCTTCAAAATCTACTTTCTTTACCCATATTTTTTCTTCTAAAACCCACCAAACCACATATACTAAATATAACGCAATCGAAGTTAGGAAATCAAGTGTGTCAACACTAGAGTTACTCATCAAATATTCATCGCGTCTTTACCGATGCACCTCAGGCTCCTCCCACTTTCCTCTTCCCCACCTCCGCTCTGTTTCTTCCTCCCCACGACATCTGTACTTCCTCTCTTTCTTAGTATACCACTGCAGCGTTTGGTGGCCCACTGACTTTCAGAAAGACCCCCGCCCTCGAATCTGTGAGCCGAGGCGTAGGACAGAACTCTGGAGTTCAGGGGGATCTCCAGCATTTATAAAATAAGCCACAGCATGTTTCCAAGTAGAAAACTTGAGATTAGGCAATAGGGGAAATGTTGGTACAACATAGCCTTTCTCTGGAAATTCAAGAAAAAGATTACATACTTCTGGTGATTCTGCCCTGGAGCTGCAGCCGAAAAACACAGTTTTGTAACAGCACTCCTCTCTGAAATGCTGCCAGGAGACAAAATACGCAAAACAGCATCCAAAGTCCTGCTTTCACCATGTTTCAGTGCGTCCAAGCAGTGGTTAGATCACAGGCCCTCGCCGAGCTCTGCACGTTGTCATGTGGGATAGACAGGTGAACGAGGTTGGTGATCCTTCACCGCTGAGAGGCCGATAAACTGAGGAATTCAGTGAATTTGCAACCTGCTGTCATCAAGAGGGAGGTATGAACGAAAGCTGCCATCTGAGGGGGCTTCAAAAGCTGTAATACGACACGAGAGAATCACAGCTGGCTCGTGCACGGAGGGGAACTGCCCTTTTGGTTGGACACACACTTTTGTTTGTCTCTTGTCAGCAGGGGCGGTTGGATCTCGTCTGAAGTGTGACTCTGAATCAGCCGTCCTGACCAGGTCACATGCTGCTGAGGTCAAAGGCTGTCGGTCTGAGCTGGAGCAAAGGTCACGGACATTTTTCTGCTCGCCATCAGCGGCGAATGTGGAGCGTTCAGACCTGGGTGCCCGGGGCCCTCCAGCAGCTGTCAGCGGAAACAGTGGCGTCAAAGTGAAAACAGGGGATATCCGTGGTTTTAACCCACTAATCTCACCGTAAATGTCAGATGAAAAGAGCTTTTTAAATAACCACCACATGACCGCCCCTAAATGTATTCAAATGACAAAGTTTCCCCATCTGCTTTAGGCTATCACAGGATTCAAATATTTAAATATGCTGAGACACCTGAGCAGGCATTAGCTTTAGCTGCATTCGCTCCTTTTTAAGGTTTTATTTTTATTTTCCTAATTATCAGTGAAGTCCGACAGTATCTGAGTTACACAAACGTGCTGGCTGAAGTCATGTCTTCAAGTGAAATGTGCAATCTTTGAAGTCACATGCTAGTAAACATGTCTGGCTTTACTGTACCACAGGGCAGCAGGAAAGGCGAAACCGCTTCTTCTTTTCAAGGTTTCTCTTTTCTGAGGCACATTAAGACAGGCCTGAGCTATCAGGTTCGACTGGCTTTGTCAGAGGTGTCTCGCCACGCCGTCTCATCCTCATTGTGCCTGGTGCTGAGCCTTCTCATCATCTGCTCATTAGAGTCCACCATTCGATAGCAGCGCGCGAGCCAGAGGAGCCGCCGGCGAGCGCAACCTTACTCCTGATTGCCTCAGTCCTTTGAGTCATCTTTGACTTTGCTGAACTTAAGCAAAAAAATGTTGAGCAAAGAAAATGTACCCTTTGCGCCTGCACGCTATCATGCTAATTTGCTATATTTGCAAGTATTCCCTTGTTATTTTGCTCCAGTAGTATTTATCTGATTTATCCAGTCCTGGGATAGAAATTCCATTTATACGCTGTCCTAAGTAAAACTCATCTTGGCCAGCGCTGCAGGTACAGAAGCTCACACTCTGGAGGATATGGTGGGCCAGCATCTGCGTGTGGGTGCAATAAAATCACAGCGTCAGTGTAACCTTTGATGGCTCGTGAAGAGAGGAAACACCCAGCTGCTTCTCTGCCAGCGAGGCTGCAGGAGCCAAACCATCGGTGCTTTTATAAACACACACACGAGGGCCAAGCTCTGAGCAATAAACAGCACTCCCAGAGACACTTTTAAGGAACATTTAGCACTGATCCAACACGCCGTGAGTCACTCGCAGCACACTACTAAACGTCTGTAAAATCCCCCCTTTCATAACCGTGCACATTCATTTTGTGTCCACATCGGAAAAAGATGCGCTCATCAATCTTTTTTGGGTTTGTTAGGCAGTGCGGAGGATGGGAAACGCGCTTGGTGGTGCAGTCAGTTTAGGGAATGCTAGGGAAATTTGGGGGGGAAAAAAAACCAAACCTTGGCCTGTTAAGTCAGCTGATGACTGATGGTTAGTCAAGACGCTATTTAGCATTTTGGTTGAACAGCGACTCTGCTGACACCAGAGCAAATCCAGAATGAGCGAAGTTTTAAGGCAGTCTACATTTTAATTCCTTACAAATCACTTTTATCCTGCGGCGGCTCCTTCTTCCTGCCTTTCCACATTTATGGAATTCAGTAGCGTGTAGCTGATACCATCTGTGGTTTTACTGCTAGCTTGAGGAAGGTCTGGATTTAACTCAGCTCCGACTTTCATTTCAGCAGCAGAATGTTAAAAAATGTAGGAATGTGCTCACAGACTCTTTGAGTGGAATCTTTCTTGCTGGGAATTTCCCACCAGTGTGTGTTTAGACGTGCACGTGCACATGCACTGCAGCGAGCGCGAGTGCTGGAGCCGAAGCACCTCTTTCTTAGGCTCGGGTGAAGCTTCCGTGTGTCCTGGTTCAGTCTCTGGCTGTTTTTATTAGCCTCGCCCAGATGTTTTTTATATGATAGTTGGACATCTCCTCCTCCGCACAAGTTGAAGTGTCACTTTGTCTTTTTTCTACTCGGGGAACTAGATCCACGTGTTGAAAACCAAAGTGCTGTGACTGACGTGCAGTCGTGCAGAGGTGGAGCGCTCCTGGTGACCTCCAGTAGCTCTTTCCCTTCTGAAATCCCCCAAACTTTCCCGCTGCCAAATCCCTCATAATGGCCTTTTCAGGCCTCCTGTGATACACTGGCTCTGCTGCAGCGGTGCACGGCAGCTCGCGGCAGCCGTGCGCTTCCAGCTAATGGCTTTTCCAGCGTTAGTGCTCCGGCTCAGATGTGCACATCTGCAACCGCTTCAGGGCCCTGGGGGAATTCCTCCCCTGCTGCCCGCCTCTGCGGACTCTGACTGGCCGAATGAGCAGCCTGGGGATGAGTCGTCCACCTCTGGTCTTCCTCCTGTTCCTCTGCCTGTCCTCAACTGCTGACCTCCCACAGTCGGCAGTTGAGATGACGCAGGATTAATAGGCAGCTTCTGTTGGCCCGGGCTGCAAATTTGGGGCCTCCACGTTGTCTCCGATGGCTGTTATCAAAGCAGTACAATGTATATTTGTCTCTGACGCCTCCGAAACAAAAATAGCACGTTAGCTTTGCTAGAACGAGCGCTAAAAGGCGATAAAAAGCTTTAAATATCTATTGTTTGCCGCTGCGTGGGTCAGCTGCAGCCAAACAAAAAAGGGAATTTCCTATCCTCCAGGAAGCCGGGAGATTTCCTTGTGTTCGTACTTCAAGATTTGGGATTAGACGTCCTGGTTGAAGCTAAAAATGGCTGTGGGAAAAGGAGTCACTAACAGCCCAGAGATGTGAGCAGAACTTCACCGAATCAGGTTCATGGACAGAGGTTTCAGGTTTGAAGACCTGAAGAATCATTTTTCTCCTGGATTCCCTGTTTAAAGGCAGAATTACAGACGTTCTGTGCTGAACAGATTCATTTTTGTCTACGCAGAGCAGATTATTCACACTTGCCTCTAACTGCTCTAAACTCTTAGAGTTTAAACGTCTTCTGTATCTGCGGTTTGTGGATCCGCATTTGAGGAAACCACGAGCCGGGCCGTCCGTCCCTGACACAGCCCTCGGCGGAGATATTTACTGCTTCCTCGCCCTCCTCGCGGGCGTGAGCGACGGTCGGCCGGGTGACTGTTGTGCACAGAAGGAAAGTACCTAAAGTTTACATCTGGACCTCAGTGTCCTTGGTCTGGCCGCTCCACCCATGCAGATGCAACCATGTTTCCCTGCCGTTTTGTTCTGACCAGCGGTTACGTAAAGCCTTGGGAGGGAGGGAGCAGGCCTCCACCTATCAAAACAAAACCAGCCATCCGCCAGTGGAGCTCTAACTGGGTCCAAAGGCCAAACGGATCCACTCGCGGCTACTCCAGCTGAGCGAAACTGACATTTGATGAAGTGAAAGGTGGAAACATTCAGTTAGAAGCGTAGTTGCAGAAGAACCCGGACGCAGAGCCTGGGAGAAACTCAAACCTGAAGAAGAAGAGGGAGATTGTGAGCAGAGTGATGGGAGAAAGACGGATGAGTGATGCCACAGTTGTGTTTCTGAGCTGGTTTTAGTGGTTCGGCCGAGACGAGAACGTTTGAATCTAATTCCTTCAACTAAAGCCGGAGGTTTTAAAATCAGATCTGTGCAGCGTTGCAGAGAGCAGAAAACACTCGACTTCTGCAGCTTATTAACTGCGTTGTCGTGTAGATTTACAACTTCAGAGAAGCCGGACGGCACTTCCCAGTTCAGTATCGGCTCACAGAAGCGCCTCTTCTGCTTCGGTGCCATGGCAACCATACGAGATAACAACAGGAACCGACTTTCCGAAAATGAATTTAGAAGCAGTTCTCTGATAAACCATCAAATAATGTCTTTTTCTCTGGGTCAAACCTCATCTGATACCAAGTTTAAGTATTTTTCTACCTTAAATCGTCATCTGCATAAAACATGTCCTGCAGGCACCAGCGTCAACCTGGCAAAGGCTCTAAAGAAGGAGGGTTTTTAATTCCCTGAATACTTTATCGTCTGAAGATAAGACCCCTGCTTTTTAAAATTCAGAGCAGTTTTTTTTTTCCCTGTTACCAAGTGGCTAGTCTTATCTCGGGAAAGTCAGTAAAACACACACCAGCTCCGCAGCTTCGGCTGCCTGGCGGCGTCTCTTCGTCCACATCACCTGCAAGTCAGACTGTTTGAAGCAGACACCTGTACCAGCCAACCCAGCTAGGAGGAAGCTAATGCCAGGGACTTTCCACCAACCATTGTGTGTCTGTGTGTGTGCGTGTGTGTGTGTGTGTGTGAAAGGTCATGGTGTGAACACTGAGATGTGAGCGGCAGACTTGCAGATGAGCTAGCTTTGTCTACCATGATATCTCCACTTTGCAAACTAAATACAAAACAAATTAAACATTTAAAAGTGCTAAAATACAACCTACGTATGGCCCTCCAGTGGCAGGCTGCAGTTCGAGAGTCAGTCACAACTTTACACTTGTAGTTTTAGTTGTTGTTGCTGTAGAAACACGTTGAAAACTGGATCCAAATGCATGAGTTCATGTTTCTTTTCCGCCTTTGCACAGGCCGAGCTCTGCAGACCTGAGTAAATTTGGGTTGTTTCAGAATAGAAGCGGGTGTTTTTGAAGCCCACGGAGGAAGCAGAAGCTCTGGGGGTGAGAGGAGGGCGCGAGCAGCGCTGGAAATCCCCTTCCCTCAGCAGGACTGCCTCGTCCTCGCCACGCAGAGCCCCGCCGAGACCCACATCAAAAGGCCTGCTGCTGTTCTCATCATCCTTACTCCTTCTGTCTCTCTGTATGTCTAACTGTCCCTCTGTCTGTCTGTCTGGCTCTGCGCTTGTGCCCATGTTTCCCTTCTTTATCGCTTTTTGCAAAAAGTCCCATGGAGGAGCGTGGGCCTCCAGTGTGGACGTGGCAGTGACCCATCTGGATATTTTGCTTCTGTTAAACTGAACGTGCAGGGGCCTATTTGTCTTTACAGCAAAAAAAGGAGAAATTATTTCATTTATTACATCAAATGAGGCTACTTGTTTTTAAAATGTGGCCGTCTGGAGATGAAACAAAGGGATTCACATGTCAATCATTTCGTTCTGGATTTCCCCACACTTTTCCCCAAAATTCTAACTTTTCCCTCAGGGAAAAAAAGGCTTCAAAGTCAGGATTCTCACCAAAAGCTGTAAAATTTAAATGTAGGTAAATTAATTCTTTTTTTTTTTTTTTTTTTTTTGCGGGCAAAAGCTCGTTTGTATCATGTGTGGTGGGGAATTAATGCTGTTTTAAGATGTGTCTGCACCTCCTAATCAGTGAGTAATCAAAGCTTGTGAAAAATGTCTAATTAGTCCCTACAACAGGGGTGTCCAAACTACGCCCCGCGGGCCAACTGCGGCCCGCGAGGCAGTTTTTATTGGCCCGCAGCAAATTCTGAAAATATAATTGAATATGGCCCACACAAGAAGCTTGTGCTCAACTCTGTTGCACTTCTCAGTTTCAACACTAGATGGAGCCAGCCATGGAAACGGTGCTTATCCACTAAACAAAATTACAGTCAGCGAAGAAAAACTTTTAACCTTTAGTCAGCAGAAATGGCAGCAGCACCGAAGAAACCGAAGTAGCAAGTGAGTGTAGAAGATTTCAAACACGGTGGGAAAATGAATATTTCTTTAAAGAAATCAACGGCAAGTGTGTCTGCTTGATTTGCAATAAAGAACTCTAACCCTAACCCTAGCCTTAACCCAAACCTATCCTTAGGTCAGGGTTAGGGCTGGAGTTAGGGCTAGGGTTAGGGTTAGGATTGGGGTTAGAGTTGGGTTTAGGGTAGGGTTAGGGTTGCTGTTAGGGTTGGAGTTAGAGTTGGAATTAATCTAAATGATTATCCCAACCCTAACACAAAATCTAACCCTAACCCTACCCTATCCTTGGAGCAGGGTTACGACTGGGGTTAGGGCTAGGGCTAGGGTTAGGGTTAGGGTTAGGGTTAGAGTTGGGTTTAGGGTAGGGTTAGGGTTGCTGTTAGGGTTGGGGTTAGAGTTGGAATTAATCCAAATCCTTATCCCAACCATAACCCTAACCCGAACTCTAACCCTCACCCTAGCACTAACCTATCCATCTGCTCCTGGTCCCGCCCCTTTGTCAAACTTTAGAACCCATTGTGGCCCACGAATCAAAAAGTTTGCCCTCCCCTGCCCTACACTCACGAACATCCCCTCTCTCCACCGCCACACACACCAAAAAGGCAAGTAGGTCTGGACATGCAGAAAACACAAGACTGACCCATAACTGCTGCCCTGTGTGTGTGCGCGTGTGTGTGTGTGTGTGTGTCACACCTGTAGCTGCAAACACTCACACACGGAACGGCTGTGTGATATTCAATCCTGGATTTTCCCTCTTCATCACAGATTTCCTGATGACTCCTGCCTGGTTCTCAACCCCCTAATGAAAGCTGATTAAATGAGTTTCCGCTCAGCTGCGCCACACACACACACACACACACACACACACACACACACACACACACACACATACACGTTTGTCCATTAACAAAACTAACTGGTGGTGGTTTTAAAGCAGCTGCTGCCCTCTAGAGGATCAAGGTGGAGAAAAGCAGAAAGGAAGCTGATTGGTTCTTTCATTTTAATGCATCACAGATGAGATTCAGCAGGATTGATGTCCCAGCTGACGGCCTGTTTCTGACTGTTTCTGAACAATGCATGTTGCCAAGGTTTATTACCGGCAGCTGCTGTATGAGGCCGACTGTGCGAGCTGTGGCTCAAATGCTCAGTGTGGCGGCCGAGACGAGCTGGCTCACCTGTCTGTCAGCAGCGCGTAAACAGCCAGCAAGCTGAGGAAGAGCAAGCCAAAACAAACAAACAAAAAAAACTTGCCGGGGCACCACAGGGTTCCATCCTTGGTTTTTCAGGCCGCTGTGGCGAGGGGCCGGCCTGGGCGTCGCTCTTCAGCCCAGGAACCCACTCAGACCAGAGTGACGCAGTGGGCAGCCACACAGGAGCTCTTTATCACCCCAGGACAATGGCTGATGCTGTGGAACCCAAGCTTCCGTTTGGAGGTCCAAAACACCGCTCAGAGAACCAAAGGCATGCGTGGAAAAGTCAGACTTTATTAACAGTTATAACAGTCACCTCATACCAAAAAAGTGCTTAAATTATTAAGCGTGATCACTCAAACGAAGACATAAATATAAAAGTCTAGAAATATTAGCTCATCTTCATAGACTTGGGCAACAGTCCTCAGATATGAGCAGTAAAGGTCATTTGAAGCATTTCTGGTGGTAAGAAAAGGTTAAGAGCAGCCAGAAACGATGGGGAACATGCTCGGTGTTGGCTGCGGCGCCAGAGAAACCAAGTGCAACATTAGTCACAAACAGACAGTGCAGCCTCTCAGTCCGGTCAGGAACGCACCAGTTTGACCCACCGCGCGTCTCCCGGTGGTCCAGGAGCACCACCGTTGGGTTGAGGCACAGGGCTCGGTCCATCAGCTAACAGGCTAAAGGTTAGCTCGAGATTAGCATGTAAACTGATTATATCCGGCTGTCTGGCTCCTGTGTTCTGGATCTGGGGGGTAACGCTCCTGCCCTTCGGCCACAATGTCGCCGTAAAGCTGCACAAAAGCAAAAGGGTGCTCAACAAGATGCTTCTCCTCCTTCCACCAACGAAACCTGACGTGAACACCTCCATTTTCACAGAGGATTAGGTCGCCGTGACGATGGCGGGGACCGTGATGGTGCCGCGAGGAGCCTGACTTTCGTTCTCGATCTGGTAGGCGGCGTCCGCGGGAGCGCTGGCTGCGTCCGGCTGGTTGCCGGCGGCGATGGGCTCATCCTCTCCATCCCCCTGAGAGCGGTCGAAGGTTCGCTCGGCCTCCTCTGATAGGCGGTTTTCCTCGTTCTCTTCCTCCCTCTGACGGATCACAGGAAGTTCTCATCAACATTCAATCGCATGAACACGGTTTTATGAGTCCAGGAGCGTACCTCCTTCTTCATCCTGTAGTATTCGTCGATGGCGTACTGATATTTGGCCGAGGTGATCCCGAAGAAGGACGCCATTCTCTCCCCGAGGTAATCACAGGCTAGAGAAGAAATACCGACAGTAACCAAAACCTTCACGTCCTCTGGTGAGAAAGAAACGGCTAAAGCTAACTTGCTAAGAGAAAACCTGAGATTGTGGAGGTGGCAGCTCTCCACATGTGAAACCAGAAGTAGGGACCCCAGGTCAGCTTGGACTGCAACCACAGAAGACCGGTTGTAGGAGGACATGACAACAACCTCTGTGTTCACACTCTTCCTCACCGCATCGACAGGCGAGGACAGCAGGTCCTTCTTCTCCGGCTCCTGGTCCTCCTCCTCATCGGTGCTGTACTCCTCCATCGTCTCCCCACTGGAGAAGTGGATGATCCTCCGCGGAACCTTCTCCCTCTGCGGCTGCTGCTCTCCTTCACTCCCCTCCAGCACCCCCAGCTCCACACTCTCGAAGTCTTTACCCGGCTTGGAGCCTCCAGTCTGGGGCGACATCGCCAGCGAAACACGGTGTTTGTTCGAGCGGCATCAACAGGGAGACAGATTTCTATTGTGGCACCATGACAACAAGTGACAACAGGACGCGTTCGATTGTAAACGGAAAACATGGCGAACACGAAGAAAAGACTCTTTACCGACCTGCTCAACCGTCGTTTGTCCCAACGACACATTGGCATTAGTGAGATACAGAGAAATCTCAGCCATTGTCTCTGTCTTATTGATACTCCGCGACGCCTCTTCTTTACGTAGCTAGACCCGGAAGTAACGTAACGTACGTAGGTCACGTATGAAATGACGTATGCGGAAATAAATAAAACAAAGATATTTACGCTTTATTTGAACGTAATGGCCGTGTGTATGTAAAGTAATTATATAAAAGTATATTATGTTGCGATGATTAATTATTAAGTAAAAAATATTTTTCTAAAGCCAAAAAACTTAATTCGTAATAAAATAATAGGAAACTAATTACAACAAAGGTTGAACTAAAGTGAATCGAATAATAATATTCGATATATATTTTTTTTAAATTAAAATTAAAATTTTTTAAAATTTTTTCCCGTTTCCATGCAGCGGGATTTTTAGTTACCCTGTGACTAAAATCATTTGGGGGTTAGCTTCCTGCACCATCTCAGTTGTGTCCCAGCTCGATGGGACACAAATATATTCATTTGATTTTTTTTAAACATTTTTTTCAGACAGATTGTTCTCCATAATTGCTCATTTTCACCATGTGCTGGCACCCTAAGTTTGTTAATGCAGGATGTGCATGTTAAAACCTGACCCAGGAGATTATTTCTATTTCCACACTTTGGAAATAGAAATAATCTGTGTCTGAATTATGCGAAAATGTGATTTTTTTTGTACGTTTTCTAAAGAAAAATGATAAATTACATTGGTAATCATAATTGAAGATGCAAATGTTTCCTTCCTTCAGTTGTTTACTCAAATAATTTGGTTCCTCGCCATCATCTCTGCTGAAAAAGACGAGAAGTTAATGAACCCGATGAAGTTTGATGGCTACATTGATTTAAGTCATGGATCGTTTAATTTTGGTGTCAGTTTCTTTTGCGAGTTCTCTGCATTGCGCTGCTCCAATTATGTAACATAAAAAGAATGAAATCAAACTGATGAAGAGAATGTCTAAACATTAATCAGCCAGTTTAATAAAAGTGGTTGTTGCAGTTTATGTTCATTAGACTAAATAATAAATATGTCAAGCCAAATATTTTATGGCCTAATTAGATTCAAAATTGGGGAGTAGGATAAAGAGCAAACCCCTGGGGAAAGCAAAGCATGGTCCTGGGGAGGTGCCCACCGCCCCACACTAGTGGAGGTTCCAAAAATTAGAAAAAAAAAATCATTTTTTCCTGAATCCTACAAAGTAAAAGCTTTAAGTTGGATGGTTTCTGCACCCTCCCTGCCACTAGGTGGCAGTAGAGCCACGTGTGTCCCAGTGAACCAGCTCCTTGGAGGCAGTGAATTATTTGAGAGCAAATTTTGAGATCTACAAATCTACCAGCACAAGTTGCCAGATCTGCTCTGCAATCACTCTGTACTTACTGACGCTCAGACTACAGAGCTGCAGATTCTCCCGAAGCCCACAAACGCTCCAACCCCCCACCCTCCCCTGGTAAAACCGCATTCTGAAAGAC
Source organism: Tetraodon nigroviridis (assembly GCA_000180735.1). Classification (NCBI taxonomy): domain Eukaryota; kingdom Metazoa; phylum Chordata; class Actinopteri; order Tetraodontiformes; family Tetraodontidae; genus Tetraodon; species Tetraodon nigroviridis. Next base: position 922,144 of record CAAE01014590.1, read on the forward strand.
TATTAGCCTGGGGTGCGTCACAAAAACAGCTACATCCTAAAGAAAACCTGAGCACTTTTAAGATTCCCTGCCTCACCTCTCCTCCTCCGTATAAGCCGCTCTTTGTTTAGATTCATCCTTCTCTCGCTTTTCTCATTAACAGCTGACAGAGGCAGTTAAGCAGCCTATTTGTAATCAGTCACACCAGTGCTGGGGTCAGCTGTTTATTGGACTAAACATTATTAATCTTGAGCTGTCAAAAATGTATGGATTTGCTAAAAGGGTAAAGTTACACACACATATCTGCAGAACTAAAGATCTCTTTGTGGTATTGTTGTACAAACACACACTCACACACACACATTCGCAGCATCCACAAACTGATGATGGATGAAAACAAGGGCGTACAAGTGCACCCTCTGTAAAGTCTTGGAGGTTCTTGGACAGATGTATAATATAAAGGTGCTCTGGCAGCGTCGGTAAATCACCTTTATTAGCAGCTTTGGATGAGATGCTACACTTTTCTGATTGGATCCTCACCTCGAACCGCCCTCAGGAATCACCTCCAGAGCAATGTGAAATCAGCCAAACACCCCAGAGGGCGCAGGTGCATGTGCAGGGTGGCTGACACGTGTGTGTGTGTGTCGACATATAACAGCAAAGGGACTGAAAAGGGACAGGAAGGACTGGTTAGCTAGTCGGCGGTGCTGCACTGAGCCTTTTTACACAAGTGATCTAAGCTTTGCAGGTGAAGAAGAACATCCCTCTTATTGGTCCATTAGCTCCAGGTAGCAGATAGCAGCCCGTCGGGGGGGGGCGGGGTAGATTGTTTAACAAACGAGAGTCCACGGGCGATAAAAGATAGCCACCGGTCATCAAGGAGCGCCGCAGACGAGCGTCTTCTGCAAATGTTTTGTGCTCTGACGCTCCATTTCTCACCCTAATGAATGTCACATTAGTCAGACACGGCATGAATGGCTGACTTTATTTCACCGGGCATTAGCTCATCTCCCAGCGTGACACTTTCGCAAATGTCTCAGCACTTAAAATCCCAGGAGGCATTGTGTTCCGCCGAGCCCAAGGCTAGCCGCTCTGTCAGCGCCACGGCTAGTCGACGCTCAGGCAACTTGATGCGCTAGCTTGTTTGTCAGACAGTTTAACTCCTCCTAACGAGCAAATGAGGCCGCATTATTCAATTTGGAGCATAATGCGCCTCTTCAGTTGGAGATGAAGACAGTCCTCCCACCTTTCTGCTAACGGAGAGCACGGATCTAAATAAGCTAACGTCTCAGCGGATTGGAAAGTTTTTTCACCAGATTTTTGTGTTTAGAAACAATGGGTGGAGGGTTTAAATTACCCTCTATGCTCCTGCCTGCGAGGCTTTACAAATAAAGATGAATTGAAAGACTTCCAGCCTCAGTGGGGGCTCAGCGAGATCCAGCTTCAGGGCAGCCATGTTGGAAACAGGCGATATTGTTTTAGCGTGGTTTTCATCACAGTCTCACTCGGAACTGGTTAAAAATAATAAACCAGCGCCAGAGTTGGAAGCCCAACTAGCACGTATCGCTGAAGTTCGTGTTGTAGATGTTTTTCAATAAACATAGCCGCCAGCGCCTGCACATCAATCATGTTTGTGTATTTGGACTGGGGTTACAGCGCCACGTCGTGAAGTTAGCCAGTGCTAGCTAATGTAAGTCTGCCTGTGACGCACACGGGATTTCTGCTCTGGTGTTAGCTTACCGACACGCAACGCAAGGGTAAACACGTTTTTCCATTTCGGCACAAATCAAAATATCCTCATGATGGATGAATGCACAATATTGCAGTTGCCACTCAAACGGGACGGTCCCAAACCGAATCGATACGCCGATTTGATCCACATATTTGCGCTTTATTGCGCCTTTGATGCGTAATAAAGAAACGTCTGGCGTGCTCAGAATGACAGCCGGAGTAATGAAAACCAAATATTTTCAGCAGCACCGGCACCGGAGTGACTCTTCATTTGCAGGGGTAGTGCGGCGGTCGAGTTTTGCCCATTGTTGCCGTGGTTACAGAGGCTTCTAGTGGAGACAGGCGGTGGTAGCGGCGGTGGCGGCGGACATCTCGTCTTTCTCCATTAAACTTAGTTTCTCAGGATATTTGGACACCAGCCTGCGCTGATAAAAGGCTCCTGTAGGAGGGTGAAGAAGCAGGCGGGCGCATCTTTTTACGTGCACGTCGTCGCAGCAGCCTTCCCTCCCGTGCAACTCTTGACCTCTGACCTCATCATCCTTCCATCGCTTCCCTCACTCCAAATATCTGCTTCTCTTCCAGCAGAATTTACGGGCAGAAGTCAGATTTACGCAGCTCCGGGGAGGTCGCGCACGGCTGAAAGGCTGCAGGTGTTCGTCACGTGGTAGGCGTGCATGTGGAAAGTGTGCACGTGGGCGCGAGTGTGAGTCCTCGGAGATCCTGTTACTGTCACGGAGAAGCGAACTTATTTACATCTTATTTTCTGGAGGGTTTTTGTCTGAAGCAGCTGTTGGTGAAGCATCATCCGTCTTTATTTACTGTCATGTATATTATGGGTTGTCAGATCTGCCAGGTTAGCGGCGGCGGCGGCGGCGGCGCTGTGTGGTGAGTTGTGTCCGCTCTTCGTCCAGGCCAAATTCAATTACCGGGATAAAAACCAGCCTGAGGCGGCGACAAATATCAGAGATTTTAGCAGCCGCCAGATTATTTTCCCTGATTGTCGTTGGAACGTTGAGAGGATGTGAAGGTTCGGAGCTGAAACGGAAGGATGGAGCCAACAGTGAGCAGAATTGGAATTTCAGCCGGGCAGATTTCACATGCGCTAACGGTAGCCGCTAATGTTGTCACGCCCGGCCTTTTTTGAGCTACAGACGGTTTAATGTCAGACAGTATTTTCGAGGACTTGAAAGTGTGGAGGATAAATCCCATCAAACAACATGAGATGACCGGCATAAAAACTATATTTTTTAAATATAATTCAGTAAAAAACATCAACAGTGACAGAACAAAGAGAATCCAGTCATTGTTCACAAACCACTTTGGTTAGTTTCAAATAAAACATGTAATTTGTTTATTCTTTCTGTGCAGTCCGCTAGCAAGTGACCCACAGACCGGTACTGGTCCACGGCCCGGGGGTTGGGGACCGCTAAACTAGCCTGATGATCCGATCCTGCAGAGTTCCGGCACTCACAATCGCCACCTTTTCTTCCTGGCTGTTTAAACGGTCTATTTACCTCCAGCTTTTCCTGTTCCTGTCTCCGGAGTGGTGAAAACCACCGCCGGCGGGGGTCACAGAGCTCTGGACTTTCCCCTCAAATGTGGTGGCGCCCTAGCGACCTCCGACCTCTTTGTGCTAGAAGAATTTCGAGGCGAGACGCTTCTGAGGCGAACCTTTGACGGACCTATTACGAGGGGGAACGTCGGGTTGCCAGAGTTCAGGAGCCTCCAATTGAGCCCGGAGAAATGGTTCTGTTAGCATCTGACCGCACCGCCGCTAGCGGTGTCACTTCCCATGCTGGTTTGGAGAAGCAGGCGGTGAAGCCGGAGCTGCTGAAAGTTCTACAGACGAGCAAAAATCTGCAGGTTCCTCAGGAGGCCGGATGGGTCCGGTCGAGGAGCCTGTAAATCAGGAGCCGTCCGCTGATCCGGGGCCAGCGGGCGGGGTTGGGTTTCCACTCCGAGGCCTTGAAACCCCTCCAAGTATCCAGACGGGAAGACGTGGTTAAAGCAGCCCTGGTCTGCTCATCGTTATCCTGTTTTATTTTATATCGCGTCTCGGCTCTCTTCGCTTTGATCTTTAGGACGCTTATTGAATTCCTACAAAAATGTGGCTGCGTTTTACCCACTTTCCTGCTTCCCTGCCCGAACGGCTTCTCCCTCCTCCAGCGGGGCTGAAAAACAGAGCCTGACTGTGACGCGAGCCGGCCGGCGCTGAAGATAACCTGATAATCTTGGAGATGCTGCCAGTTTCGGATTGAAGAGGAGAAAAACAGCTAAAAGACGCATATTTGTGCCTCCGCTCTGCTGTTTCTGGACCACTGCGGGAACACGGATGGAGGCTCCGCCCCCCAGAGCAGCACAGGAGTCGTTACTTCTTTAATTAACCCGACACTGGTCCAGAACTTCAGAGGAACCGAGGGGCCTCCTCCAGGTTCAGCTTCACACCAGGACGCAGCTGAAACCCGGAACAGACTCAGCCTGAAGCTGCACGTGAGCACCGCGCCGCTAATTAGCCTTCTGCTTGTACCTTTCCGGGAGCTTTATTTTTAGACGTCATGTGTTTCTGGCTCTGCGTCCCTCATTTGGCAGCTGTTTCCTCGTCCTGCCTGCGAGGCTGCTAGCAAAGACGTGGGCGCCACGTTGACTCTGTCTCTCCGCTACATCCCGTTCGATACGTCAGCGTCTCCGGGCTTCGGGATATTTCCCCCGACCGAGGTCTGAGCAAAGACGCGCCTCTCCGATTTCTCTCCGGTCCCGTTTTAGCCGGCGTGATTTGAAGATCCAAATCGAATTTCGAGGCTAAAAATAGAGATAAACTGTCAGGATGAAAGTCGCAAAGCCATTGTTGATCAGATTTAATCACACTTGGTGATGTTTCGCCGTTTTTTTTCCGCGCAACTGTCATCCTCGCGCTGACAGCGCGGCTCATTTCGAGCGCTAACAGCTCGGGGCTAAAAGCTCGCAGCTGGATTGAAGCTTCTGGGTCCGTTTTGACAGAAGCTTTTGTAGAAATGACAAACAGTCGGCGTCGGCGAGGCTGCACTTTGCTAACCGCCGTCCTCTGAACCAATAAAAATGGAGGTTATAATTGGGCGCCGCATAACAATAATCGCTTTTACAACCTTTTGCAACGGGATAATTATCGTTTTCCTTTGTGCTGCGGTGTTGCAAAGACGAACGAATCAGACAGAATCAGACAGAAAATGCGCACCGAGGTGACAGGAGGGCGGCGGAGGTCGGAGGGATGCTAACGCGGTGATCGGAGCTTCAGGATTCTCACTTCCCTACGGACGAATCCCCGCAGACGTGTGAAGGTCTGTGTCATTTGGCCGGCCCACATTCATGCGCTGCTCACAAAAGTGAATTCCTTTCATCTGCAAGATGAATCACATGACAACGTTTGAGCCCTTGAACCTTTTTCTAACCAGTGAAGCTGAATTAATTTGGCTCACTTAATGTGGAACAATTGTGAAGGCTATGTGGGCCCGGTTAAATAGCTCTTTGGGCCACATGTGGCCCCCGGGCCTCAGTTTGGCCACCTCTGCTCTACGTCTGAGAGTCATATCGTAATTGTCTTTATCAGCAGGCATCACCGCCTCTGACCTCTGACCTCTGACCTCTAGCAAACGTCCAAACACGCACCTCTGTGTGTGTTCTCCTCCCAGCAGATAAAAGCAGAGGCTTCTCCCGGTAACACCGAAGTTCCCGGCGAGAGCGATACGAGCCGCAGCCTGATTTGTCACGTTGGGCGAACAGAAAGAAAAGGAGCCATTCTGCCGTTTCCTCTGGAGGGGATCCATAATGAGAGGCCAGAGGTAGGGGTGGGGGTCGGGGGGTTCGCTGTTAGCTGCATCGATGGGGAAAATCCTGTAAAAGGTTCCAGTTTTCACAGAGTCAATAGAGATTTTCAGTGCATGCGGACTCTCTCGCTCTTCTATTCCGGCAGTTCATCCCTTTGAAAGTCTCCGCCTAGTTTGCTTCCTCCACCTTCCCCCTTTTTTTATGGCGGGAGGGTCATTCTCTGCCTTATTTCAACTGACTGTACCTTTAGTGTGGAGCATCAATACTGCTTCAAAGAGGACAATTTATTACAGAAGAAGAAAATGAAAACAGCGACCTGACGATCGATTCTTCCCAGACTCTTCTTCTGCTCCTCAGCGCTGATTCCAGCTCCTGTTTGCAGGAATTCTTCTGCAGCTTGACGTCTTGGCGCGTCTTAGTCGATGCTTCCCTGCCATCTCATCTCAGTTAAACAGCGCTCCTTAAAGATCTCCCACCAAAAACCAATCAATTCCCATTTCCAGGCTGCCGTTATTCGGACGGACGGATTTGGCGGCGGCCTTCTCGGGAATAACTCCTGAACAGCTCTTTCCTTTTCTCCTGCTGCGTCAGGATCCAGCTGGCGACCTTCTGGCCTCCAGCTGGAACAGGGAAGCTTCCGTCGCGGGACGAGCCGCCCTTGGAAGCTCTCCGCTGTCGCTAAAGTGGCTAATAGCTTCCTACGAGAAAATTAGAGGGGCAAACACAGCAAAGTGGCTGAAGGTGTTGGGGGAAAACAGATTGTTTCTGAAGCAGAAGGAGGGCGCGCTCGTTCAGGGGGCGGATCATCAATCATCATTTAGCCCCTTTTAAATAGGTGAGCGACTCCCTGAGGGACCTCGGGACCCAACCGCCGAAGATGTAAAGGGCAAACTTGGCGCTCGTTCCCCCGTCTAAGCACTTTCCAAAGTAACTTTAAAAGCGCTCAACTCACCTTCAGCGCTCTGGCTGCTGACGGTGAACATTCCTGTTTCGGGGAAGTCGACAGTCGCCGGAAAATCGCAGCTGACAGGGCATGCTACCGTAACCACAGCAACGAGAGGAGCTTTGATCTCCCCTGAAAAGTGAGGAGAGCGGCTAGCTTGAGTTTGACAGGACCTGAGCACAAACAGACGGAGGAGCAAGCCTAGCAGCTAACACGATATCCAATGTTGAGGCTAAGCTAGGCAAAGGAGCTGCTAGCTGCAGCCTAATTTAAAACATTTATTTGAAAAAGCTTCTGTAATATCATCATCTCCCTTTGTTGCCAGGATAATTCCAGATCCGGGAAAAACTGGATCTTCGGTGACGTCTTTATTCGCCGATTTAGGGAGCTAGCTGTGCATCGCACCACTTTTCTTCACGCTGTCTTTACTGGCTGTGGGAAAGACGGCTTTCCGGCCAGATTCCGAGTTCCTGGTACACTTTCCTTGGAGGCCACTTGCAGCAGCAGCACTTTTCCAGCTTAACCACTTCTCTTTGTAGCCGATCCAGAAGCAATCATGGCGCTCTGGAACGCTCCCCAGCTCTTACACCCTTCCGTCTTTTATGGATCGGAGGCACAGGGGCCCGCGTGGAGGGCCCGTCAGAGACCCCCTTCTTTGGGATGAAAACGATCCATCAACAGGGATGTATCTGTGAGGTAAAACAGTCTGTATTCACAATCGGAGATGAGGAACGTCGTCTTTCCTGTGTTCCCGCGTCGGTGGGGAAGTGGGGGGAGGGGCTCATTATGTCAGCAGATTCCGAGCCGCCGGGGAGTCAAATCTGGGAATATGCAGAGATGGTGAAAACACCTTTGCCTATGAATAACAATAATGGCAGAGTCCTGCAGGGAATACCGGAGGAGGAGCCGGAATCGCATCCATGGTACTAGCATGTGCATAAACAGGTATTATGTAAGATTCCTGTACCTGGAGCTACCAGAGGGCAACTTCCCTCCTCCAGTCCACAGAAACTGGAAAATCCAAAGTATTTGCCGGAATTAAAACCGTCTTTAACTGCGGCTGCTCGAGCGCCTTTGCCCTTGAGGCCTCTCCAACTCCGGCGAGGTTCAAAACCGATGTTTGTGCGAGCTTTTTTTTTTTTTCCGTGAATTCTCCTCCACCTGGCAGCGGCACAGACATCGGCATTCCTGGACTTCACCGGCTCTGTGTTTATTCCACAGCAGCTGCAAATTAGGCGGAAGTATGTGACGGATTCCTGGCGACAAACCGCAGCCGGCGCGGCGAGGAAGGCCGCGCGGACGCTCCTGAAAGGACGACGCGTTTGGAACGTTCCCTCGCCCACGCTCGGCCTGGTTGGCGTCCAGGAATCAGGCAGCCGCGGCGAACATTGAGGGGGGGGAACTCTGTGGAGGTGCCAGCACTCTTATTTTCTTCATCACAAAGCCCGCCTTGACACAAATAACGGAACGCACTGGCAGCCTTTCAGAAAGACAATGAGGGGAAAGTGGGCCACTGCCAACCCTGGGCTATATGCAAATCCATCCGCAGAAATCCAACCATCAGACCAAACCCCGGCGCTTTCCAGCCTCTTTCGCCCCCATCTCCCATTTCCTCCTCGCCACTTATTTCCCCAGATCCCCCCCTTTTTTTCTCTGGCTCCACCATCTGGTGCCGGTGCCCCAGAGATGGACCTGTCTCTGGTTGGAGGGTGAGCGTGAGGCTGGCACGGCGGCGGCTGATTGTGGAATAATCCACACCGCGCCCGTGCGGCTCCCTTTGCTTCTGATGGGCCCTATAAGCACTCGAGCATGTGCCCGCAATTAGGCGTCCTGTTCAAGTAAAAACTGCAATTTGCGGAGACAGGCGTGAACATGCACTTCAGCCGGAGCGGACAAATTGACGGGGGAGGACCGCGTGCGCCGATCGGCGCCGTCTCCATTTGCAGATGACAACAGCTGTGTGACAATGCTACAAACATCTGCAACCCGATGGGAAATTAGTGGCCAAACCCACAGAAGAACCTTCCCAGCACAGCCAGCACATGCGCAGGTCCCGGTTCCAGGCCCAGGAAGGGACCGTCAAGGCCGCGGCTAAAAGCGCCGCTCTTTTTACCTAACAGGATAAAAGTAAGAGGCCTTTCAGCCTCCATTTGCGGACGGAAAGTGGAATTTTTTTCATACTTTGCATGTAAGCAGCAGCAAACGCATTAGCCTCCTGATTTTTCAGCCATTTAGGGCCAAACATATAAACAGACAACCTCGAAGAGGCGGCAGAAGAAGCGAAAATAAAGGAACCGGCAGAGACGGATGTATGTTGATGTGTTTTTCTGCTTCATGGTAGCTCAAAATCCATCTAAGAGATGCAAACGCTATCGTCCCGCTCCGTGTTTAGCTTGTGGACACCTTGTCTCGGCCGTTTCTGGAGATTCGGTTCATAAAAACTCCAAGGTAAACTCTAAAGCAAAACGCTAACAGACTCCAGGTGAGCTAATGCTAGTGCTAGCTAACTGCATCCATGTGCTGCTGGGAGAGATATCAGTCCTCTCATAACCTGAAAGAAGACACATTTAAGCCAGATTGCGCAGCTCTTGCTTCACCAGCTCTGACTGAAGGGGATTAGGCTACTTTTCAAAAGGGCGGCTCTCGTGTTGCCCAGCGAAAGGCTGCAAACATCAAACCAAGTGCAGATGTTGCGCTCCGCCGCCTCATCTGGTTCCACTCACATTTATGGGATTGTGCCGACGAATTTAAATTACACGGCAACAATGTTTCGGGGGACTTCAATTAGCATGATTTAATATCACAGGGGCCAGGTAGGAATGGCAAAGATCACGAACGCCAGCAAAAGAAAAAAAAGGATAAAGTGCCTAAAAGGATTCAAAAAGCTGCACGTTTGTCTTTGAAAGCAAAGAATTTTCTAAACAAGCGAGTTGAATCCGAAAAGCTGGTCCCCTACCGCCCCGCTTTGAATGATATCAAAGGTTTAGGATTTATCAGAAGTGTCAGAGATGCTAACGCTAACACAGGACGGCCGTGAATGCCAAGCGGCCCAGGATGAAAGGAGTTATCCCCTCAAATCACATCTCTTCTTCATTTATGGCCCAAAAAAAACGCGTCGCAAATGATACAAGCATTTCATCAGGCCGCCGCCGGCGGCGCGCTCACCGCGGCGGCCGAGCGAGAGGTCGAATGTGTTTGGATCGCAGCTGGGGCAGCGCGATGCTTTCAAGTCCAATCGGAGCAGATGGTTCGTGTACGTGCTCAGTGTGAGAAGCAAAACATGCAGACCCTTGCCAACGGTTTCGAGGCTGTTGGTCTGGAAAACATTACTTATACCTGAGGTTATTTTTACTGGACAGTTTACAAGAGAAGGGGAGATTTCCACTGGTGGGCGTGAGCACTTAGCAGGAATTAGCCCTCGTATCTGCTCTGTTTCGCTACATCTTCATAAACCCAGCATGGAAATGTTGACGTCTTCAACAGCGCTGAAGAAAAACTTTTAATTGCTGTTTTCTGTGGATTGAAACCCCAGCCTTGTAGCGGCTAAGGAAAACGGGGCGTGGATCAGTCTGTGCCAAGCTAGCAAAGCTAACAATACACACTTTAGATGCATCTAGGGCGAATCAAATCTTGTTGCGAACATAAAGCAAAAACACCTCCTTGTTGCCACTTTTAGCAGATTCGAGGACCATGATAGCCTGTAGCTAACGGGCGCAGATGTCACCCGTCGCCGAGGGAGCCGTTTACGGAGGAGCCGCAGCCCAAACCGCCACAATAAGCGAACATAAACACGAGGCTGACGCGGAGTCGGAGGCTGATTAACATGCAGGGAGCTTGTTCAGCCTTGGCAACAGTCTGCCGCTCTTCTTCTCCACACGCTCCCGCGTCAAGCAGCGAGTGCACCAACACCCGGCCCTCCGGGGAGCGGCGGAGGCTCAGGTCCAAATCTAAAAACCTACCCGGCGCTGCCGCATCTCCTCCTTCAGGAGGCTGTTCTGTGATCCACGAGAGGAGAAATGCACTTCATCACAGGACCAAACGTCTCACCTGGGAGCTGTGGGAAGAAGAAGAAGACGAGGACGCGGGTGGGTGGGCTGCGTTTTTTTTCTCCTTTTCTTTACCTTTGGAGTAATATTATTCAGTTTCCAAGTAGAAACTGGCTGAATTTTCCCGTTTTAGTCCGGGACGAAAGCGAGTGAACGGTAAACGGGCGACCTTTCGCTGCGAAGAGCGAACAGACTGTTCCTTTCATCCGGTGGTCTTAAATCCTTCTTCTTGAAAGCTGCTGCTGCTGCCTGCTGAGCAAACCCGCTGATTTAGATGCGAGTCCCGTCTCAGATTTGGGTCTAATTTCCACGTCCTCTCCAGCTCTATTAACTTTCACTGTCTTGGTGCCTCGTGAATGCAGAAACGCTGCTCTTCCCTCTGAAAATTGTCCTTTTATCCCGACTCTGATGTAACTGAAATTGCATGAAGATGGCAGCTAAATAACCTTGACAGGGTTCCTGCTTTTAGTTCCATTACCGGCTGCGGTGAAACACCGGCTTCCTTCAGCCGAGCTACAAATGATGACATCAAAGAAAAAAAAAAAAAGCGAGGCTGTCCGGAGAGGCACGGAGCGCCGCGCTAGGAGGGAGCAGCCTGATTGGATTGGATCTCCAATTTGAAACTTTCTGCAGAGACCAGCTGGGTTTTGGAGGCCGTGTTGGGGGCCCGCGAAGGCGCTGCTCCTTTCCCGGACCCCGGTTCCTCCGGTGCAGCTTCGGCCTTCCTGTTGGAGAAGCCCGCAGTTCAACGCAGCAGCCAATCAGAGCCAGTTTCCCACCATCGTCCCCGAAAGGTCGGCCAATTTGTCTGAGGGACCCGGAGCGGATCCGCTCTGGGCCCGGATGGGTCGGTGCTGCCGCCATGCCGCCGACGCGCTCGCCTTTTCCATTTCCTCGCTCTTCACGGAGCTGCCGTGACATTTGCATAATTGCTGCTGCTGATGGCTGCGCGGGGGAGCAGAGGACAGGCAGGTAAACTCGCTTTTAATTTTGTTTTGATGCAGCGAATCGGAAACACACGCGAGGGGAAGCGAACGGGAGCCGTCCCCTCCTGGCGTTCTTCACGACCCGGCACCTCCGGCGGGCATCTGACGTGGCGTGACGGTGGATCTGAGTACCGTGTCCGGGAGTGTGTGTGTGTGTGTGTGTGTGTGTGTGTGTGTGTGTGATCCGTCCTCAACTTGCAAACGCGTCGAGCTAAAAAGACGATGCTGGCGGGGAGAGGAACGACGCGGGCGTCAGTCATGTGACCACCGCTGCCGGACAGTCACCGGAGTGACAGCCTGCGCCTCCCCTCCACCGCCGCCTCCACCCCGGCGCCCCCGGTGCTGGTTATCCATCTGCACCGCTGATCAGACGTGCTTGTCCAACGACCCTGCCCAGCAGGTGAGGCGTGCATGAAAGGTTCTTCACCGGGACAGGCAGATCTGTGTGTATGTCTGTGTGTGTGTGTGTGTGTGTGTGTGTGTGTGTGTGTGTGTGTGTGTGTGTGTCCCCTCTGGAGACTCTCGCCTCTTCCATGTCCCTGTTTCCCGTCAACAGCAGCTTGTTTCATCTTCTGATCCATCTTGGGCAGAAATGTCAGACCTGCGACAGCTCGTCAGCGCAACTCAGAATCTTTCACCAGCCAGAATATTCAAAGCAAAAAAGGTGATTTAATCTTCTTCCCTGTGATAATTACATAGAAAAACAATCATTAAATTGGGTTTTAAAATCAGGCCATTAAGGCCTGGTGTTTTTTTCTGTCGCGCCCATGCGACGAAGCTCTGAGCTAATCAGAATATTTTAGCCTGATTAGCATGATGGAAGCGCCACCCGACGCTTAAACTGTCAAACCGCGGCTAACCGCCCGTCTGGACCTCCTCTCTGGCTCTTATCTGCACAGTTGCAGCACCGAATGCATTAGCTGCTCATTCGGGAGCTTTCGGGTGTTCCTGCTGTGGAATTTGCAGCCTTTTCCCGCTGAAGCTGGTCAGGTGTGAGAAAGTCTACCAGGCAACTTCCAGGTAGCTTCCGAACGAGGGCGAGTGAAGATGCAGGACGCGGAGATGCCGAGGCTCACGTTTGGCTCCGGATGTGCGAGTGGACAACCGCCGGTGGCTCGGCGGCTGCAGGAAAAGACAAAAGCTGCAAAAGTTGTTTTGTTGGAGCGGCTGTAACGAGGCACCAGGGGCCCCATCAGAGCAGAGACAAAAGACCCCAGTGGAGTCCTCCACACTCGCAGGAGAAGTGCCAATTCCTCCGTCCTCCCCCTCCGGGCCTGATGCCTCTGAGCGGCTCTGTTCTACTCTTAGCGGCAGATCAATAACCGCCTGCTCTCTCTCCTGGTCGGCCTGTCACTGAGCCGGGGGGCGGGTGGGGTGGGTGGTGGCTGTTATGCGCCGCAGCTGCGGCTCCAATCACCACGGCCACCTTCAATCAATCAGCTGGCACCCGAACGCATCAGGAGCTTCTGATGGCTGATCGCCGCCTTCCCTCCGTCATCTGTGGGTGTAGTTGCAGTCGTCTGCCACTAGGACCGTTCCGAGCCCAACGGTCAGCTTTCGGGTTTATAACCAGTTTTTACTCACGTTGACGGCTGAAATCAAAGTGAAATAAGAGAAAAGCTCCGAAAGTGGTGCGTTTGCTCAAAAGAATTCAAAAGTTTTTGTGACCAGGAGTTCAAATCGACTGCTCTCCTCGGGGTAAACTCTGATCCAGACTAACTCGCACTGAGTGGTTTTGAAATGCAGTTTTTGTAAGTTTTCTATTTCCCGGAAAACAAGTTTTCATCAACCAAACAACTGATGGTCGCAAAAAGGCACCAGGGAAATAATGTAACATTTAAATGTGGGTGAATATCAAAGGTCCGGTGGGCCTCCGATTTCTTCCTGAATCAGTTTTTTAGTTTATTTCCCCTGTTGCGATGCGGAAACTGACACTGATGAATCTTCTCCTGCTCCGGTGAGCAGCGGCCCACGTGAACGCAGACACGAACGCAAACACAAGGGAACCTTTGCACGGTTCCGAGCCTCCAGAGTCTGCCGCAACCGCTGAAATAAAGGAAAAGAAGAAGAAGAAGAAGACTTGGCGCCACCGCAGGCTTTCCTGGGGGGTCCTGGCTGCACATCAGAGTCTTCACTCAACATCGCCCCGCCTCCACTTTATCTGCAGATTCCTCTGCAGACCATCCTGGAGGAGAGAAGGCTGCGCCCCGGCGCTCACTGCGGGTTTAATCCGCTCAACCTGCAGCCTGGTCCAGCTCCTGCAGGTGGATTCCAGGATTGTTGTTTTTTTTCCGCTCTGCTGCACAACAGGTGATAATTGGGGAACCTGCAGCGGAACCGCTGCGACAAAAACACGGCACGAGCGTGAGATTCCATTCGTCTCCGCACGTGCGGCTTTGTCGAACACGTCTCAGTCAGACGGATGACTGAGCTGCCTTCGGTGAGATGAACCAGAAGAGCAACAAATCATCTTGGTTGCTCATTAGAAACGCGCCCGAGGTCAAATGGGTTCGATTTTGACTCCGGTGGGTCGGCGTCAGCAGGAGCAGGTCGCCTTCCGTCCGTCAGGAACATCATCCCTCGGTGGGAAATTGAGCTCTCAATTATTTTCCCGAAGCGAAAACGTGGTTGGAACCAGTTTGTCTGATAAATGAAGCTCGTGAAGGAGGTGGATGTAGATAAAGCTACCGCCGCATTGCCCCATTCTGGCTCCGTGTTAGCGGGTATTAGATCCAAAGCACCTTAATCACTGGCATCATCATCCAGGACGTGAGGTCACATCACCGCTAATTCATTCTGGATCTTCTGAAAGCCAAGAGGAGGAGGAGGAGGAGGAGGAGGAGGAGGTGGTGGTGCTGGGGGGCTTTAATGTAATTCAGTGGACCCTGATTGCTTCAGCATCCCCCAGTCGGAGTCTTTTCAACAATGGCTCCGGCTTATTTTCCTAAATCTGCGAGATGAGCGCAGGCCGACGCACGAGGAGTCGTTAGGCTGGAGATTGCATCAGGGCGCCGGCGCTGGTTCACAAACAGTTTTCACTTTGTGATGGCAATTCAATAGTGACAAAATAGCCAGTTAACAAAATCCAATGACTCCATTCCTCAGCTCGCAGTTACGGCTCCAGCTGTTATTGAGCCGTTTGTTTTGCTCGCTCTGATAGATCGCCACGGAAATGTACAAACCGGCAGGAAAAATTAGCACCGACACTGCCAGGAAGTTCATGCCTTTCCCTCATTCTGTGTGTAAATATCATCTAAATGCGATCTCACGCCTAAAAACACAACCGGCAGACAAGCTAACGGACCAAACAGCCGACCAGGAGGTGGGGGGCCGAGGTCAGGCTGGAGAAACGGCAGGTGGCATCTGGAGCGGAGAACAGGTGTCAGGAGTCAGGAGCCGGGAATGGTGGGAGAGGAGGAGGCTGGATTCCCAATGAGCAGATTAGGGTTGGATCGTTTTTATCTAAACACACACAGACACAGTAAGAACTGACACGAAGCTAACGAAACCCCTGACGTTGGTGGGGACGGTTAAAAAGACGTGCCAGTGAAAGACGAATGAAGCCCTGAAAATGAGTCCCCTTCCCCTCCACCTCCGGCTGGGCCGCACAACCCTCCGGTTCCTGTCTAAACTCCCCACCTTGAACACACCGCAGACGCCCACGCTAACATTTACCGGAATGAGAACATTCAATCTGGCGTCTAAGAGCCGACAGGAGGTTCAAATGTATAATTTAATAAACTGCCTGCGTGAAGCAAACCTCACCTAGACGATGACACCTGAGGAGGAGAAGCGCGCCTACGCTCTCAAAAAGGTAATGGATGCTTGGCTGCGGCGCGCAGGCACAAAGCTGGAATACCAACAAGGCGCGTCACCGGAATTTAAATTAAGTTTGGAGACTCTTTGTGAGCCTCGGAACGTTGGACGCTCAACATTTACGACTATTGGAAACACCTCTGAAATGATGAAAACCGGCTGTAAAGCACTTGGGTTTGAAACTGTTGAACTTGGCGGGCAAAGATATTGATTGTGTGCATGTATTTAGTCCCAACAATATCCCGTGTCGAGGGAATATTTGTGGTTTCTACAGAATTTACAGCCTCTTCACTTTATCGATCTGCTCTTCATCTTTCTGTAAAACCACTTTTAAATTCCAGCTCAGCCACCGAAATGCAAAAGATCTAATCCAGTCCACTGTCCGAACCTGAATACACAAAATTCCAAGTAAAAAACAGCCCCTGAACGCAAATAGCGGCGAACGTGGGCGAGTGGTGCAGTTCGTCTACTCGCCACTAGGTGTTGCCGAATCGCACACCATTCGCAGAGTTGTTTGAAAGTAAAAAAAGACTCCTCCTCTCCACAGTTGACACTTTTCCGCTCATCAAAAGTTTATTTCTGCAGATAAATGTTAAAGTTTAGCGAACAAAACGGTGGTAAAAATAAACCCCGGCTCTCGCTCTGCCGCCGTCACAGAGAACGGAGAGGAAGAAGAAGAAAACGACCTGAAATAGCCCCGGAGCTTGCTGGGAATAAGACCTGCCTCTGCCGCGACTCTGCCATGTTTGTGTGGTCATGTCAGAGTATTGAAATAAACTCCTTTGTGCGCCATTCATCCCCTTCTCTTCAGCCTTTCCGCTTCCTCCTCCTCCCCCTTTGATATAAATAAAACCCAGCCAACTGCAGCGTCGGGGTGGAAATCCAAAATGTGTTTAAACGAAACGGGGCTTTTCAGGGTAAACACTCCATCGCCGCTCGCACTCATGTTTATTCATCTGCAGCGACGCTATGAAGTCATGTTTCCTTTTCGCTCGCTTGCACTATTCATTAGCCCGTGTAGCGCCCGCGGCGTCGCCACTTGCGCTGGTGGTGGGGTTGCGTTGGCAACCGTGGTATTGACAGAACTATCGAAATTTGAATTTCATATTCATGATGGCAACATCGAAAAAAAGGACGAAAGATCCATGACAGCATGTCTTTGTTTGGCCCAGAGACAGAAGAAATTGTGTTTGAATGAGACAGAAGTCAGAAAAGGAAAATCGAGTGTGTGTGTGTGTGTGTGTGTGTGTGTGTGTGTGTGTGTGTGTGTGTGTCTTTAGATCTCAATCCCGTCCTTTTGATTTGGATGAAATTGTTTTGGAGACACCACCATTTCTAGATGCCATCATCATTCACGCGGCCAAGGTCCAAGGTCTCAGGTGCGAGGCGCCACCATACATCAAGGAATCGCCGATCGATAGTGATTGATCTGCGGCCCTTCGGGGAATATCGGCGGCCATCTCCAGCACGCGCTTAATATGGGTGGCGAGTCAGAACTCGGCAATAACTTTTTAACCTTGCGGGAAGAGGCGATAAATCACAGCTGGGCGGCGGACGGATGGAGCTGGAGGAGGCGCTTGGTGCATCGGTGCTCATTCCCGATCCCTCGCCGGCGTTCCCTGCGCTGCATCGGGCGCATCATTCCTAGGACCTCACACGGCGGCTAGAAGCACGGCTAACAACTTTAAAATGAAATTTTTGTTCACGTTTCCACCTCAGAGAGAACTCCAGGATTTTGCAATTACTGAGGCCAAAGTTTAGGAGGAATTTTTGGCAAAAAATAAAAAAGTGACATTTTCCCACGCGACTGTCGGAGTCAGGTGGAGGGATTTAACGGGAGATTACCTCACGCGTCGTTATTCTCCCATTTTTGTTTGTTGGAGGGGGGTTTAAGTCCCGGCCGGCTCATAGCTACATAAGCTCATTATGGGAAAACCTCGGGGAAAAAAGATCCTGGCGTCACCTTGAGCTACTTCAGGTGTGGGATTAACTCCACGGGTCTCCACAAAGGTGGCGTAGCAGCGCTAGAACACCTGGCAGATCCTGTCGGGAGGTCAAGAACTGAACCGTGTGGAGGTTCCGGCTGGTTCAGCTGGAACCTCATTTAGGGGGCGGAGCCGAGAGGACCCGGGTTGGAATAAAACCCACGTTTGCTCCTTTATCCCCAGATGAGGTCTTTCCGCCCTGAGCTGATTGGTTTCCAGTCCTCCGGTTCTGGTCTATAATGGAATCGCAGCTAATCTGATGGCAGCGGCCTCGGCCAGATGCTGCAGATGTCCCCTTCAGCTTCCTGCTTCTCCTGGGGGGAACCTCCGGTGTTCCAGATCCTTCCGATACGCCAACTCAGGCACCTGGAAACCAGCGCGCAGGCAGCCAGGAGGCCGACTGGTCACATGACCCACCCACCATCTGCATTCAGGTCGGTGATGCTGAGCGTGTGTGAAAACACACAAACAGCACATCTGCATAATTAGCATGTCAGCTTGTTCCCTTTTCAGCACCGACACAGCGTGGACGGAATTTTAGGAAAAACAACTTTGAGCATGAAAAAGAAAAAAAGAAACACACCGGATAAGCGAATCGGCATCAAGGGTGCAGCAGAAATCGATGCAGCGCCCACTCGCGGGCTCAACCAATCAAGCTGCAGGGACGCAACACGGAGTTGCAGTCGCAGCGATGCATCAACAACATTTGCATTTATGGATTTTTCTCCCAGCGTAGGAAACGGGCCCTGATCCGTTTCATGGCGACCGCGGGCCTGGATCCTTCAGAGAACTAACCTTATTTATTCACAAATAAACCTTTAGCTTTTAGCCTAGCCAACCCCGCTTCAGCAGCAGGCTTGGCTAGGCTAACGGAGCAGATAGAAGGTCTCGGGTTCGAATCCCAGCCTGTGGAGCCTGTGTGGGTTTTTTTTATCTGCAGCAGAAGCAAAAACGCTCCATCATCAGTCATGTAGCGCAATGCTTCTGTGTGTGTGTGTGTGTGTGTGTGTGTGTGTGTGTGAGACATAGTGCTGTGGACGGGCGGCTGATTCTCCGCCTGCTCTGCGGCTCCAGCTGGCATGAAGCTCCGCTGCGATGGCGAGCGAGGCGGGCGGGTCGATAGGGGTTCTTAATCGTACCCTAAAACGGATAATGGTGGACCTTTATGAGCGTCATTGTCGCTAACCCAGAAGTCGCGGCTCCTGAGCGGCCACCATCCATCAGCCTCCTCGCCCACCACACGCCGTCCTCCGTTTCACTTTGTTTGCTTGCTCTCAAAGTCACTTTCATTTAGCACCGAGCTGGACGGCAGCCGCAGAAGCTGCTCGGATAAAAGCGGGCGACGACGCCGGGCTTCTTTTGGAGCTCTGCGCCTACGCCGCCACCGGTAACATTCAACGTTCCACCTACAAACAGAATTCAACAGGCTTTGTCAGACAAGATGGAAGTGTTGGTCTGACAAAAGGTGCTAGAAGTTTAGCCTTGACCACCACCCCGATATTTAAATACACCCACTCGAGATTCTCTGGCGATATCATTTAGTAAATATCAGAAGGTGAACATAAAGAATAGGTCCTAAAAATGGTTTATTGACGTGTTATATAGTTTTCCGCCTGGTGGCCACTGGTGGAACTGCAGCGTAATAACGGAAAGTGAGCCGATCAGACAGTAAGACAGTACAACAGGACAGGTCTGATCCCAGTACCGGGACCGGGATGAACAGGCGGAATGCCGATGCTGGTGCATTTCTTTAAAGCCTGGTTGTTTATTGGGTTGGATTTTCTTCTTCTCTGTGGTGAAAACGCCACCAGGATCATCATCACCAGACTCTGGGATGGACCCTTATGAAATATCAAAAAAGGACTGGAGGAAGTAAAAAAGACGGAGAATATCCGTCTTAGGGGAGGAGGATGCAGTCACCTCGTGTCCGAGTCGCTCGTCGTCACCGTGTTTGGTTTTAATCTGAGGTGAAACACAGAACGGCGCGCGTGTGTGTGTGTGTGTGTGCGCATCTGAGAGCTTGTCCTTGGTGTGATGGAAATAGGGGAAAACACCCAGCATGTGTGTCTGCATTTTGATTACGAGGCGCTCTCATTTACATATAGAGCGCTGCAGCCTCTAGAGGTAAGTGGACTTTAACCGTCAGATAGTCGGCGATTTATTTCTCTTCACGCCGCAGTGAATACCTGAGAGCGCCGACTTCTAAAGGTGGCAGTGAAATCTATATACAAATAACCACCCGCCATCGCCGGGAGTGGCCCTGCCCTCAGCCAGAATGTAAACACTCCCATTTCCAGTCTCTCTATCTTTGTGGGGACTTTCACCCACACACCTGCCCATTACCCCGACCCAAACCGTTCCAACCGAACCCCCAACCTTGACCCGGTTCCACCCTAAACTAAACCAGCTTCACCCTCAAACACACCTCTGAAGCTGTAGGGGACAAGAAGAAATAACCCCGCTGTGCAAACATGTCCTTCGCTTTGCTAGCAGAATGAGTATGTTGGTACTTAGTATGCAGTAAATATGCCGCACGCGCGCGTGCGC
>CAAE01014590.1:946556-1013523 GCA_000180735.1 Tetraodon nigroviridis
TAGGGGACAAGAAGAGATAACCCCGCGGGGCAAAACATGTCCTCGCTTTGCTAGCAGAATGAGTATGTTGGTACTTAGTATGCAGTAAATATGAACAAACACACACGCACACACACACACACGCACACAACTCCATTAAATCTATCCTCCTCTGCTACCAGCTCTAAACTTCCAATGACTTCACCCAAACTTTTAAATCCAGGATTCAGAAGCGATTCCGTCCCCCCACCCACCACCACCACTCCACCTTCGCCTCCGCCTCCACCTCCGCCGGCCCACCCACACAATGGACTCCAGTCAAATTGTCAGTCTGTCAAACAAAAAGTCACTTTGCGTTTCCGGGGAATGACGGTACCATCCATCAACGTCAGGCTAATCTGAATTGGAAATTATATTACAAACCCTGAACAAACCAAATAAATAGCAAAAAAAAAAAAAAAGAAGGCTGCAGTTTTTATTGTCAATCCAGCCACAAGCAGGGAAGATTTATAACCATGTCATTATTCTAAACATAATCTTAGTTCTGCTTGTGCGATTTAGCTGTGATTTATGGCGCTTCCATCGGCTGTAAGCTGGCAGGCGCTGACAGAAAAGGACGTCCTAATAGGCCGGCGGCGACTGTACGGCTGATATGAGCATTCAGCTGATTTCGACAAAATCGCAGCTACGCGCACTCAGGCTCGGCGTACACGGGCAACGCATCTGTATCCTCGTTGTTCAGACCCAACTTGTCGTCCCGCAGATAGACAGATGTCGCCCTGCAGTTCGGGCCCCCGGGGGCCCCTTTCTAGTGGATATCGACCATGGTGGAGCCACCGGTCCAGATTAGCCCTTCGCCTTGGAAGAACACGCCCCCCAACCCCTGAGTAGTGGCTGCTTCCTGTTGTGCACATCATACGTCTCTGCTATCGATTGGCCTTGCCTGCTCCGCGGCTCTAATTGTGGTGCTCTGGCGTTTCTCCGACAGTAATGGCTTACACAGAAGAATAAAGATGCGCTCGCTGAATATTGATCACGCGGAATCTTCACCTCTGGCAAAATTAACGAGACAATGCACGAGGATCGATGCGCCCGGCAGAAGAACCCTTCCCCTCTTCGCAGTTTCCCTCTGTTCCTCCTCTCCTCCTCCGCCTCCTCCTCGTCGCTACAGCTGTAATCCGGGGCAGAACTTGCTGATTTGCGCTCGTCTTTTCAAAAGCATCTCATTAAAGTTCATCACGCGCCATCAATTGTAAAAGCGCCAGAATCTCATTATGGATTAGCGGCGGCGGGAGGGCGGAACGAGTGGAAACGGAGATGCGCCATCTTTAAAGCGGACGGGCCGCGCTCCCTCCAGTTCAGGAGAGACAGGAGCGAGCGCCGCTCGGCTCGCAGGACTGGGAGGAGTCGGACGAGATCGGCGCTGGCGGATTACAGGAGATTAATGGCCTAATATCGTCATGCTGGATATTATGAGCGGCGCAGCTGCTACGCCCACCGAAGCCTCGTCGCAGTCGCGAGCGGAGCCGACGCAGGAGTTACAGCAGATGAAAATCAAGTCCTGATTGCCATAATTAGCGCGCCTGTGACAATCAGAACGCCGCGTGTGTCTGCGGAGACGGTTGTCAGGGGGCGGGGCCTAGGCCAGGGGCTAGCACGCGGCTCGCTCGACAACGACCGAGGCCCGACACGGGACGGGGCTAACACAGCGCCCCCCTCTGGAGCTCGCCAGCAGGGGAGGAAAGTTTTAACGCCTCCTTTAATCACACAGTGTGTGTGTGTGGGAGTGTGTGTGTTTTCCATCTCCTCTCTATCTCCTCCACCCATCTGTCCATCAGCAGGAGGGTCCTGCACATCAGCCTGGTCCCGCTCAAGGTTTCTTACTTTTCCAGGGGTTAGGGTCAGGGGAATTTCTTGTTTTGTTACCTAAATCTTATGTTAAGTGTATTTGCATCTACCGAAAGAATGATGAATATTTAAAAAAAAAAAAAAGGAAAAGGAAAAAAAGGGTTGAGTGTTTATTCATTTCCTCGTGACAGACAGTCTTTGTCTGGCGTCCTTCCCTGCAAGCGCTTGACCTTTGTGGCGCTCACATCTGTTTATCTGCTGCACCTCAGCAGTGACCTTGCACACACTGTGGGCACAGTAATAAAAGTGTGGGACTGTGTGAGTGTGTGTGAGTGTGCTACCTCTGCAGAGCCATCAGAGCCTGATTGTTCTGCATTGTTGCCGTACAAACGTCTGATTTACTGAATTTAATTTAAGCTGCCAACAACGTTCAGTCTTAGTGGAAAACAATTTCTTCAACTGAAGGTTTGTTAGTGCTCAGTTGCTACGCTAAACAGCGGTTTGGGGGCGGAGCCTTGGACCGAGACAGGGTCTCCTCCGGAACTCCTGGAAAATCAGGAAAAAAAACCCCTTAAAGCAACGCAGCCACCACTTTCACACAACCTTTTCCGGACACATAGATCCCAAAGTGCCCTTTTATAGACCGTCCCACCAGTGGCCCCGCCCCCCCAGATGGGCGGGATGAAAGGAAACCATCTTGTGCTGCCTTTAATGGGTTTAAACGCCGTATTTAACGCTTTTAATGAAATAACCCATTGAAACCGATTGTTTCGCCTCCAGAAATGCGCCTGTCAGCAACTTTGCCCATCGGCCCCTCAAACACACACACACACACTCACATACACAGCCAGCAGTGGTCCTCACACCTCCGCCCGCCTTCCTACGTGTGTTCTGATGCGTATCGTAGCCCAGCGGCTGCATTCATTAAGAACTGGTGTTTAAGAAGCGTCCGTGGGGAGAGATGGTGTTCGGCGCCGCTCACCTGCCCACCTCGTCCTCCCACGGCGAAGGTGATTAATGCGTCAGCCATATCGTTGCGGTTGGGGGGGGGCTTATCAGACATGGACTCTCCCGCCAGACAAAGCCGGGGTTAGGAGCCCGCTGGTTAACTGATGGAAAGGGACCGATGGCGAGGGGAGGCCGAGTGGCGCCCTGAATTCTAACGACCTTCGCCACTGGTTGGTTGGTGAGCACCTGTTACCGAGACGACACAGACACAAGGTTCATTTCACGCTAGAGTCCAGCGACAACCTCCGCAAAGTCCCCTGAGGCGTCCGTCTAATCCCAGCGCCAGCGGAGGTCGCTTGGTGCTGGACAGACTGGGGAGCAGAGTGGCAGCCCGGGGGTCAGAGGTCAAGTTCAAGCAGCTGAGTGGACGTCCGACAGGGTGGCAGTGCTAGCATCCAGAGCAAGCTTGAGCGGCAAAGTTAGCCAAAGTTAGCATGACAATGAATTTTTGATCGCGCCGCCGCCGAGGCCAGCGTGGTTTTATCATTTAATTGGATAGCTTTGAATTAAGGCTCTTTGATGTGTCGGAGGCCCGATCAAACTTTGTCAAGTTGGAGGAGCTATCAGCTGGTCACCGGAAATCACCCGAGATACACCCGCTTTCAACTTTATCAACGTGTTTGGTGGAGCGGCGGCGACTTTGGCCACGTGGAAAACGTGGACGTTTCCGTCCTTGACGGGGAGAGAGGCAGGGAGAGATTGCATCTCGTCTTTCCAGCGATCTGCCACTACAAAGGCGATAAGTCTCCTCCGTCCTCAGATTGCTATCGCCCGCGCGATGGAAATAGAATCTAGCTTTCGACAGAAGACGCCAGCGTTTTATTATCAGGCTCTGGAAGGCGTCTAATGAAGCATCCTGCACTAAAGATCACTCCAGCAGGGAAACGCAGCCGCCCATCAGCGGCGGCTTTGATCGTCTCCAGGAGGCGATGAGAGACGGCGGAGAAACAAATACTGCTGCAGCAATTACGGCCCCAGCTCGGAGGTAATCTAGCAACGCCGCGGCGTGATTTGGAGGTGTAACAAATTTGCTACACCAGATCAAACACGTGCGGATCATTGAAATCGACTCCCCCAGAGGCTGCCGGGTAAACAGCAGCGACAGGAATAGACGCTCCCACCCACAGGAACAAGTCGCCTCCGGGCTGCCTTCGCCTTTGGGAACCACCGGCGGACGACTGTCGGGTTTGTCGGGCGACGTCCGGAGCTCAGCCCTGTGTCCCGGGAGGCTCCAAGGCGTGCGCTAATGGATTCCTGATGCCTAGGCACGCTTGCCAACGCTCCCCGAAGGATGATTCATTCCAGACTCTTTAGGTTAGCTTGCTGACGTTAGCGCCATTTCCCTCCTCCGGAAGATATCGGACATTCCCTTTGATTCCTTCCCACCTGGTTTCCCCCCGTTTGGGGGAAAGCTAACGTGTTCGGTCCTGTTGACGCTGATCCCATTTGCGGTGTGACTCCGGCTGATTGTCTGCGCCGGGATCCGGCTCTTCTCCCCGTTGCTCTGTGAAATCTAAAAAGAAAAGGAGATTGCTTCCACCCAGCGCGGTCGCTCTCGCCCTCATTCATCCCGTGTGCCGCAGAGGTCCGCCAGACTCATTAGTGCCCGCCTCTGTGCTTCACGCCGCGTTCCCCCAGAGGCATTACCGGCACCATTAGGCCAGGCAGCAGCCAGATTTCCAACTGCCCGGGCAGACGGATGCCTCCCAAACCAACGTGTGCTCCTTTCTTTTAATTAGCATTTTTCAAACATCAATAAATTTTCCTGCGGCCTCCCAGGACCCCAAACCCCGCCGAATGAATGATTAAAGCTTCGCCGTCGTCCGCTTTCATTTTCTCCCAACTTCTGCTCGTCCTTTGAAAACGCACGGACGCTGTTTCCAAGTTCCTGCCCCCCTTCCCCCCTTCCTTCCCCAGGTAGGTTTTCACAGCATCCATTTTGGTTCTGGAAACCGGTTCAATTATTTACCAAAACAATGCTTTTATTCTGAAGAGATCCGTTCCCGGCACGGCTGGCTTCAGGATAAGACAGATGGGATCTTCCCGGAGACCTCGTTTACTTCCTGGTGGGTGCCTCTTTGGGCCAATCAGCTGCTCCTCGTTGGTCCGCTGTCGGCGGTGCCGTTTGATTTTGCGCCCTCGATTCCGTCTCTGGCTGCTGTCACCGCCGCAGATGGCGGTTCCCTCTCCTCCACCGTTGGCACATCTGCTCCTCCGGAGGGAATTCCATCAATATCTTATTGTCGGGCTGGTGCACAACCTCCGCCAACGTGTCGGTAGCATTGATCCGGTTTGGAGCCGAGAAGACCTGGTGCATTCTGGGAAAAAACAAACCTTTAATAAATACGATTAAATCAGACCAAAGCTAACGGCTGTACACGTGTGGGTGTGAAAGGTTAATATTAATCAGAATCAGAATAAAAACAGATCACAACAGATTCTTTTTTGGCATTCGCACACCCGTCAGGGCCACGAGGCTCTGGAGTCACGGCCGCTCCGATCCAAGATGAATCTGCTGCTCGCGGTCAAATCTGCCGGTTTTATCTCTCCTCTGTTCTCGTCTCCAGACGCTGCTTCCAAAATCAGACGGGAACTTGGAAGGACGCCTTTCCTTCCCAACGGTCTTAAATCATGGCCTGTTTTTCTGCAGCTGCTTCGCTCAGCCCAGAGAAGCCGTGGCGCCGAAAACAGCAGCGGCGACCTTTAACCTCTCTGGTAACCCGACGCGTTACCGGGACGACGAGGCGAATCTTCAGCTCTTTGATATGAAAAATGTCGGTGTTTGAAAAGCACTTCTGATGTCATCAGAACGTCTTTGGTTTTGTCTTCTATCCGTATTCACCGCGGCGTCCTCCCTTTGAAGGAGACGTGCTTTGATCACGCTGAGCCCTGATTTCCATCAGCAGCAACAGGACAAAGATAAGAACCATTTTTGTGCCGCAGTAGGATTTAAAAAAGTGTAAAGTCAAACATTTGCGTGAGCGAGCGATTGATGAGCCGTAAATATGCGTAAATATTGATAAAGCAAAGAAACCGTCTGTTTATCCGCTCCAACCTGCTTCAATCGCCCGTCACATGACCCTACATGTTTGCTAGGGAAGTCTGTATGGATTCACCAAATTAAAAGTCAACTTTTACTTCACAACTTTATCAAACAGGTGTGTCAACATAGATGTGCCTCAGCTAGCTTCGCGGCTATGCTAGCGGAAGCTGCTCAGGTCACTTTCAGCTGACGGCGTTGGTAAAAGATCAATAAGATCCAGGGTTTCAGAAGAACGGTGGTTGTCAGCTGATGTTCTCGGACAACTGCTCACAAATCTTTTCAGATCCCGGTTTGAATAAACGCGACCATAAACTCTTTCTTTTCCTGCTATCAGCTGCGACTCGGCCATATTAGCATATGTATCGAGCGGCGGCGTGCTCGAGAGAGCGGCTTTGTGCCACGTCTTCTGCCTTTAACCTCAAAGCTCAGCGCAGCTTTGTCATTTAAATGGTCCCCGGGGCAGCGAAAATGTGAAATTATCTGCAACGAGGGAGAGGAAATATTTGCTAATTTTTGTTCCACTGGGCGTGACCTTTGGTGGGGCAGCGGAACGGCGTCGGCCGCTGAGCCAGTTGCTCCAAAGCAGTTTTTGCCGCGAGTGCAATGTGCAGTAAACAAGTTACAGTCGAGCAAATCTCATTATTTGGCCTCCTGCAAGTGTTTACAGCAATCTGAGGAGAGATTCCATCTCCGAGCGGCGCTAACGTCTCTTCCGTGTCCTATATTTCCCTTCAGCACACATAAACACTCCTGAACAAATGAGCGCAGCTGTTTTAATGCACACAAATGGTTTTGTCCCTGGAAATAAGATGATATGCAGGCATTTGTGAAGGGCTCTCCATCAGCCCTGCACGCAGCAGCCATCTGCAGAGGCTGCTGCCGCTGACATTTACGTCCGATTGGGCGTCCGTCTGTGGGCCCGACGAGCTGCTTTTATTTATTTCTTTTCCTCAGCGGGAGGAAAAAAACCTGTCTAAAGATGCAGCCTCTCATCTTTGTGTGTGTGTGTCCGTCCATCCAAACTGCTCCAGGTCTTTGCCAGGATCTTCCAGGACACTTTCCCCTGCAGTGCTGCAGTTAACGGATGAACCTGAAGGCAGCGTGCGTGATGCTCCTCGCCACCCATAAAGCAGATGTTTGGAGGTTTGAAGGTTAAACTGGACATTATCCAGGTTCCAAAAGGGTTTTTTCCTTTTCTGAAGGGTTTCCTGTTTCTGCCTGCTGTGTGTTCAAGGTTAATAACATGATAATAACAGCAGCAGCTTCTAGGAATCTTTATTTCAGGTATTTTTTTCAGCTTCTTAGACCTCACTGCTGACCTTGACTGTAGAGGTGAGGAGGAAACAATGGCTGCCTGCCATGGACATCGCCCACGGCAACAAGCCCTCGCTGGGCAGCTGCTCGTTGCTCAGGACGGCCGGATCTTGGCCTGGCTTAAATGTGGGAGGCGGATCGGGCGGATGCGGAGTCAAACAGCCCAAATTTGAGGAACAAAGTCTGTCTGGAGCCATTGGGGAAGGGGGGGAGATCAAAGATCGGAGCAGGTAGTTAGCAGGATTCAGGATTTGTGTCCATCAGCACCAGACCGGGACGCCTTTGTTCTGCGCGGCGTTCCCGGGAATCCTGGTCTCTGAAGCAGCTAAATGCTGCAGCCTTCAGAGGAATTTCACCCGGCTCTGCGGACGTTCCTTGAATCCACTTTGGCTCAGGGTGGAAGGGCCAGAGCGGGCGCCGGGGAATTACTTCCCCCCGTCTCCAGGCCTCATCCTCCCCGTCTCCCTCTGCCTTTCCCGCCCTCAGAACTCAAGCAGCGACTCTGCTCTCCGCATGAGGGAACACGGAGGGAGGTGATGGGAATGCGCTTTCACCACGGCCCCTGTCTGCTTTACTTCACGAATCTGCAGTGCAGAGGCGCCGGAGCGCCGCAGGATCGGGACCAATCAGAGGGAGCGGGGAGGCGCCTTTTCCGCTTTCAGAGAAGAATTAAAAACATTTCTTCTGGAGGCGACTTTTACTCTCATTTTCTTTCAAGGTGCTTACAAAGAAGGAAGTCGGTGTTAATTCTTCCCGGCTAAGCTTGGGGAATCCAGCTGCGCCGCGTGGGACGGAGAGAATGGAAAAATAAAGGAAGGGGCAAACAAAAACACGGCCCTCCCAACTGAACAGCGGCGCTGGGATTATTGGGGACCGGCAGCTCACCGAAGCGGAAAATGGGAATGCGACGGCGAGGGCGGAGCGGAACGCCTGAGCGGAGACTGGAGACAGACGTGGCGACCTCAGCGGAAACAGGCAACCGGGGAAAGATCACCAAAGGGGCTAATTGTAGCTAATTGAGATTCATCGGAAGCGCGGCGGCGTCTGGGCACCTTGCTGACGCGCTGCTCCCAGGGCCATTTGAAACAAATTTAAAGAGACTGAATGCAGCGCCGGCGAAAATTAATGGCATTCATTACGAGTCGGTAATGACTTTTTAGGTCTGACAATGCAGCCGCTCATGCATCTCAGCCCGTTTTCAGTGCATTGTTGTCCCAACCGCCACCCCCCACCTCCAACATTTCCTAGAATTCTGGAAGCTTTTCATTTAATTAACCTTTGAGAAATGTGTTTTTTAAAAAGTGGAAGTCGAGTGCTGATCCTTGTTTGCACGAGCCGTTACTCCAGTCTATGAACGTCTCGTTTGTGGTGCAGTTCGGCCAGTGGTCTGTGGGGGCGCTGTTGGAGTCCAGGCCCCGCCTTCAAAGACTGGAAGTGCAGAGCGTGATGAAGGCTGCCAGCACCGAACCACCGTCACCCTGATTGGCTTAGTGATTTGGCGCTCCTGCTCGGGCCGGGCCCGCGCAGATACACGTTTTGGTTCCGCCCCCTTTTTGCCATCTTGGCGGTTCTACCTGTGGTTTGATCCTGGTTTTGGCTCCCTCGGCCCCCCCAGCTCGGCGCTCCCGCCCGACCCTGGAGCGAGCGTCCCCAAGGAGAGCTGGATCCGACCGCTGATGCGTGTGGTAACAGTTGTTTAGCGGCATGGAGGGTGCTTGGATCGACCCCCGGTTGGAAAACGGCAACAGATGAGGTGAATCACACGCGTCGCCACCGTGGAACCATTTCATCTACCGGGTCAGTGTTCAACGTCTGCATCCGGAGTCACGGCTCCACGGAAGCACAGCTGACTCCAGGTCAGCTTCAATAAAAACAGTTGACGCATGGGATCGGAGGCGCCGGCGCGAGCGGAGGCAGCTGCAGTAGGCGGCGGCAAGGAGGGTCCCCCCGGCGGAGGGAGACTGCCAAGGTTACAGAGGCGGCCAGCGAGCGGTAATCAAGACAATGCCGGAGGCGCTCGGCCGGGCTGCTCAATCTCCCCACGTTATCTGGCAATAACACGGCTACGCGTCTTCACTCAGGTACTTAGACGCAGACGAATCTCCGACATCAACCATCCGCTGCAGGAAATTCACGTCGCATTTCCTGCTGTTTCAGTGGGTTGACTTTCGGAAAACCGTAAATTTTATCCCGAGGAAACCTGAAAAACAGAAACAAACATGATAAAGGTTTTAGCAGCTAAGGATGGAATTTGAAGCACTAATTCTTAGCAATAACCGTTCACACCGGCGGGAATTCCGGCTCTTTGACTGGAGCCAGATTTGGCTCAGCCAACTATTTTTACGTCCAAACTGCTCAGCTTTAGTTTCCATTCAGCCTTTAAAACTCTCCCAAATATACAGTAGCAACATTTGGAGCCATAATTGCTGATCTGTGATTACAGGCGCCGCCTGCCTGGAAGCACCTGGGCGAAGCAACTGAGCGCACCTGAGGGGCGGAGCTACAGACAGGATGAATTATTAATGAGGTTGGGGAAAAACCGTAAACATTGAGCCAAAGAGGTGGCTGCTGGTGTGGGGACGAAGCCCAGCTCCGCCCTTGCCTTTAGCCGGAGTCCTCACTTTCCAATTAGCATTATAACGCAGCGGTAGTCTTGCTTCTGTTGCCGATACTTTAAACTCATCCCGGACCAAAATCCAAAGATGGACCTAGTCAAGAACTAGCTGAAGAGCTGAGCTAAATAGTGGGTAACTGGACATTTTGTAATGCTAACAGGCAGATATGCCAACTTTGCAGCTTTTATTTGGTTTTGATGGTTTTCGAACACAGTTGCTAATTATTATCGGACTTGAACAGTCTTTATTTAGCCTCAATGATACCTTCATTAGCGTTCTTTCCCAGTCGGATGCCTGGCTAAATTTTCAAGTCAAAAATTAAACCACTTTTCTTTATCCAACTGTTTTCTTTTGACGTTGTTGTTATATGGTGAATATTAGCATGTACGGGGACTCGATCCAATACCTGAACTTACAAAAAAGGCCTTTTTGGAAAACCCTTTGTACGGTGGACTCATCGGAAGCGCCGCCGGTCCACCACTTCCTTTAAACTGCGTTCCAATTGCAACTGGAATGGCTAAAAAGTGTTCAGCGTTAAACGGGTTTTCGTCGGCATTTTTATTTAGCCAAGTCTTCTTGATGTGGGCTTCAAACCCCCGTAGTTTCTCCTCGGGGGCCTACAACGACCCATGTCCAGGCCAGGAAACCGGGAGCGCCGCCGCGGCTTCAATCACCCTCACGAAGACTTAAAAAAAAAAAAAAAATCAGGATCAATTGATATCCGCCTCTTAAAGTCCACCAGTAAAATGTACTTGAATGGAAGCCGAGGTTCGCCCTCGCACATGCTAAGCTACAATCTCTGTTGCTAACCGGTGGTTGATGCCAACTTCGAACAGGCTGGCGATAAACCTGGAAAGTCTTTGTTTCCTCAACGCCTCAGGCTCCAATTTCTGTGACCTATTTTTTTACTTTTTGCACTTTTGACAACTAAACTGCAAAAACGTGTTACTCAAAGTGTGAAGTTTGGCTAAGACCAAATGTTGCGATCATGGTTTTTTGCGCATTCAGCTTTGACAAACATCCTGAACAACTTACAATAACAAATGTTTTTTGGCATTTCGACGATAGTTCACAAAGCCAACGCTAGCTCTCGTATCCTTGAAAGTGTACTGAGTGGTCCGCCAGGGGGCGCTATTCCACATAGATAGTTATGAACCTTCAGTGTCGGCGGTTAACCGCTAACCGAGCGGTAGAACCACAGGCCAGATTGAGGACTGCCTACCACTGAATATACATTCTAGATGGAAATTTTTCATTAGAAATATAATTACACAATTTATCTCACAGTTATTAGGCTATAGTACTGATTTATATGTGGCTACTGCTAATCTTATTGCACCCAGCAGAGGAACAAAGACAAAATTTCAGTATTAATCCTTCATTTCTGTGCTCTGTAGTTAAAACAACACTCTTATTCTCATGACTGCGTTAGAATATATAGTTCATGTTCCCAAGAATGTATAACTTCTCAATTTCTTCCATGAAAAGTCACCGAGAGTAGTAGCCAACGCCAGGAGACCGGCGTCCCAAACAGCAGGACCGATACATCATCATAAATAATTCACAGAGGTAAAGTTAGCTTCCTGGGGCCAGCGCGCTCAAAGACCAACACGTGCTCCATCTTCCTAACAGGAAGGTTCCCCAAAGGCGGAACACTGACCCGGGGCGGCTAACTCAGGGCCGGCGTCCTCCAGGAGTATATTACCTGTCATGTACAAATGCGTTTTTTTCCGCTTTTTGTCAAAAAAAAAGATAAATTAGTTTTGGGTGGTAGTTCTTCTTTACCTGGTGTTGGTTTGTTACGTTTCGATGACTTAAAAGCAGGGAGACAACAGAAAAACAACCAGGCTAAAGGCGGCTACAGCAACAAGCTACGAGGGACGCTCTGTATGTCGCACGGAACCATTTAAACAGAGCGAGTTTATCTCTAAAAAGTCATCTTTGTGGCAGAGTGAGAGATCATCACACCAACTAACATCTGCCTTTTAAAGTTAGGCTAAAGCTAACTCCTGGGAAGCGAAGCAATCCTGCTCAACCCTGGCAACAAAAGGTTGCCGTGGTGACCGTTCTCAAATATAGGATCCCTTATAAAAAGGTTAAACGTTCTGACCTTCAAACTGCCCCTGTCATGTGACCTTAGGGCCTTTAGCCGTAGCGACGGAGAAGTTTTTATTACCCTCACGCAGACGCCCCGCCCCCCCACCCCGCGGGGGGCGTGTTGGGGACGGCGTCTCGGCTCTCAGGACAGCTGCTGAGTAAACACTTTTAAAATTGAAGGTGAGGAAGCCGGAGCATAAAAAATGCATCAGCGGCGCGCGTGAGAACACTACATCACCGCCGCGCTGGCGGGCGTCGCCTTTACGATGCAGGTGGCGAATATTTATGGCGCCGATCACCCCCGGGGTGGGTTGGATCCGCTCTGCTCCCATTGGTTGTGGCGTTGCACCGAAGCCCCGCCCCCTTTGACTGACGACGCCCTCAACCGGAGGTGTTGATCCGACACGGCCGAGGCTGCTTTCATCGCGAGATCAAAGCTTTTCTTTTCCCTCCTAACCTTCTATCAGGTTTAGGTTGGGATTATCCTCATCGACCTTCAGGCTCGGCCCGGTGACCCTCCGCGGGGGCGTGGCTCCGATCGGAGAGGAAGGGTGACCGGGTGAAGAGGAGCTCATTGAAGAGGAAGTTGTAGATGTTGAAAGAGTAAAAGTGCTTTAAAGGCTTTTAAACAGAATTATGGTCTCCTTTTTCGGAGTCTCACCTGAACTGGGCCTGAGGGCGGCAGATTAGCTTTACATCCAGGTGGTTGATCCCCAACATTCCTCCCTGAGGCACCAGACCAGGCAACAAACCTAGCTGAACTGACCTTTGACCTCTGGCACCAGGGCTAATATTTGTCTTCCCGGCAGACTTTCAGCTGACATCAGCTCTGATCCATGGCTGTCATATCTTTGGGCTGTTTCAACTTGTGTGTGTGGGTGTATGTGTGTGTGTGTGAAGTGTGTGTGTGTGTGTGTGTGTGAAGTGTGTGGGGAGCAGGGGGGTCAGCCAGGCCAGAGGATTTATCACTACGCGCAGGAGTATTGATTTTTAATCCCAGAGTGGTATGGGCTCTATAGGAGCCTCTAATCCCTGCTGACACTCACACACACACACACACACACACACACACACACACACACACACACAGCCTGGTAGAACATTGATTACACTGTAATAACATGTATGAATCATGTACTGGTGCACGTTCTGTTGATCAGCCTAAACATGGTCCGTCAGGGAGGATCCCTCCGGGGTTGCCATGGCGATCCGAGGGTCATCGGAGAACAAACAAGCAAAGAGAAAAGAGCGCCAGGGAGGGAAAAGCGGATTTTCCTTCCAAAAAAACGGCCCCTGGAGCCGGGCCAGCGCACCGGGGTTCTGGATGAAACCCGTGTTGAACGCTCGGAGCAGAAACACGTGTCCAAACACACCCCGGAAGAAGTGACTCAGCATAATTCCTAACAGTTCCGACGCCTCGAATGTTCCAAAAGTGATTCAGAGCCACATTTGTGCAGTTGTTGTCTTTCCAAGAATAAATACCAGCTTTCTGGTTCGGCTCATTTGGAGAAAAGTTTCAAAGGGAAAAGTTGTATCTGAAATAGAATCTGAGAAATATCGCCGCCTTCCAAATTAAACGAAGAGGGTTGAAAGTTGCCGGCACCTTCTGATAGAAAAGAAAATTAAAACAAAGAAAGTACAGAAATGGAGGAAGAGCCAATTAATCTCAGCAGAACCAGGAAATATTAGAAATTAAAAAAACGTGACAGGATTTTAACTGATGCTGAACAAATGAACCAGCGCTTCCTGTCCCTGTAGGGGGCGCCAGAACCCGCCGCAGTCGTGATTCTGATCACGCTTCCAGGTGCTTCGGGATCAGCGGCGTCTGCCACCTGACCGGCCGCACCTGTCGGCCGTCTAACGAGACGCCGGCCGGGTGACGGCATCGATTACGGCTCCGCGCGCCGCCCCGCCCTCCGCTCCCCGCCTTGTCGTGGTCATTTAGGCGACCTGCCTCTTCCCGCCAGCTGTGACCCCAAAGGTCAAAGTCATCAATATTTTCATTTCTCGTGTCCAATAAAAGTGTCACGCGTTTAGTGGCTGAACGGACGAGCGTCCGTGACCCCCATCTGCTGTCAACGCCGCCCGCCGCATCTCATTTAACCCCTCTGATCTGTCCGAGGCAGCGCCGCACGCCGCCGCCGCATCGGGAGGGTCGACTTCCTGCCTTTCTGACATTTTTCTACCTTTATGAGATGAATCTGTTTTTAAAGAAAAGAGTAAACTAATAAAGTGAAACTAAAAATTACTGTATTCTCTGTACGATGGGTCACGCTTGTTTTCCTAGTTCTCCTTCATGATGCATTTTTAACTGATGTGACTTTAAAAATGAAAAATTCGGAACTAATAAGGAAGCAGAAAGTTTCTCCTAGTTTCGGCCTCATTCCAAATATCGTTAACTCATCCGTCAGAGAAAATTAGCCTGGTATCAGCTGCCCGTCGAGGCGCCGAGGCCCCGCTAGCACCCAGTGTGTGTGTGTGAGAGTATAATGGCCATAATCCAGAATGACACTTAAAAAAGAACACGCTGGCTTCATTAGGGAGCGGCGGTCCGGCCCGCGGAGCGTTACCAGTCAGCCGTCAGCGCTCTGGCACAGTGGAGGAAGAACTCTAATCAGCGTCTCTCACACGGCCGTTGCCAAGGACACCAGAGGAAAGACGTGTCCAGGAGGGCTAACGGCGTCCCGGTAAGCTTCTGCTTGGTTTCAACCACGTTGGTGTTGACCACACCTGCAGGAAGAAACGGAAACCTGGGAGCGTAAAAACCCGACTGCTGACCCCGTTTCTGACTGTTCCGACCGACTGTCTGCCGGTGTTGGATAGCCAGAGATCCAGAAAATCATGAGAACAAAGCGCAGTTTTCGGAGAGTTGAATAGAACCGCAGCCGGGCCGCCTGGTTCCGGTTTCTGCTCAAGTTTCAGCTCAAAACGGAGGAAAAATTCACGGCTTTTTCCCAAAGGGGAGCAGGAAGGGGCTTGTTTTGTCTGAGAGGCAGAAACCGCAGAAACGCCGCCTTTGTTTCCACTCAAGGTTTGTTTCTTGGAGACTGTAACGTAATAAAGACGGAATGTTTGGAGTTAAATCACACGGAAGGAAAAAGACAAACGTGAGCCTGCTCCTTTCTGGGGCAGAGCCGCAGGAGGGTATTTTTCCAGGGCGGCGGGGGGCTAAAAAAAAAAAACACTCTGCACTCACCAATTTGTCCCAGCTGCTCCTCATGAAACGTGTTTATGTTTTGGGTAAAAACATTTTTTAAAGTTCGACATCGCCGCCAGCAGGGGGCGCTGAGGGGCTGCAGCGCCCCCTGCTGGCGGGGATGTCGGTGGGGTGCACTTGAGGAACGTGTTTGTCTTCCTCACCATCTTTATCCTCTTCCTCCCAAGCTGACCTCCGCTGTGGTCCAAGTTTTCTGCTGAGCTGTCGCACAGGTTGACCTTTGACCTTGTGTGCATTAATGAGTGCTAGTTTATTCTAATGGTGCCTTAAACCTCTGAGGGAGATTTGGCTCCATCCATCACCCCCCCCCCCCCCACACACACACACACACACACACCTACGTGGAGGCTCTATTACAGGTCGTTCGTCCGGCTGTCAGATAAACTTTATATTGGATTTCTTTGATCTTTGGTGTGTGTGTGGCTGAAAGGTCTGCTGTGGATGAGATTAACGCCGCCTCCTTCATCCTTTATCCCTCCGCTCATCTTGTTCATCACTCGGCGCGAAGCTGAGCCGCCGTCCCAACTGTTTTTACCGCCACGCGTAGATGAGGACATGTTGACGGCTGCTTTTCCCAGGAATCCTCCCTCAGCCTTGGAATTCGGAGCGAGCTCGCGGCTGCCTTGACAGCCGGTGAAAAGCTCCTCCTGAAAGGTCCCCCAAGCCCCCTGGGGTGGGGGACTTGCTCCCAGACGCGGGTCTTCCTTTATTGGATGTTGATGACGTTCCCTGTCCGGGAGCGACGGAGGAGAGGTGGAGGGAAGAAATGAAAATGAGAAAAGGGCGAAACAATAGAGCAGGAGAGCATCTGAGGGCAGCTTTTCCCCTTAAAACCGGGAACGTTCCTGGCGGTTTGAGGGACTCAAACAGGGTCGTCTGCGTCGCGGCGCCACTCCGGAGCTCCCATCCCGATTCTCCTCCTCCAGCTGCGGTCATGTGACCCAGCTGGGGAAGGTGATGAGGAGTCCCTGACGCCAGACGGCACCCGTCAACGTGAACGACGGGACGCTAGGCTACAAGAAGCTCTGAGGTCAGAGGTCAGAGGAGACGCAGAGGTAAAGTTAGCTTCCTGGGGCCAGCGCGTCCGGAAAGTGCTTCCCTCCCACTGAAGATCGGCTCTGTTCCAGTTTTCACACCTTATTTTAAAGCCGCAACGCCGAGAGCAGGAATAAATGAGTCTGAGGAGGTGTAGCTACATCCTCCCTCGACGCCGCATCTTTGATTACATTTCTCTCACTTTAGACTCGGCAACCGCGGATTTTCATCATTATCAGAATCTCGGCTCTAAATAAGAGAAACAGCCGACGTTCCTGCTTTCACACCTCCGCTGATCCCAGCTCAGCACCCGGAGTCTGTCTGGTAAACAAGCGGTTGAAATAAGGTCGCGGCGAAGGACGGCAGCATAACAACCGCGGCTAACGGACGCTATCGGCCTGTTTATATCAGCGTCATTCAGACGGATCATCAGCCGGGGGACAGGAACAAGGTCGGAGGACGGTGAGGGACGGTTGGGACAGCAGGAAGGATTAGAGAGGTGACACACGGCTGCGGGAACCGGCTGGCGGAGCGACTTTACTCCCGTTTGCTAACTTTATGAGAGGAATCCACCACAACCCAACAGCCGGGAGCAGAGCCGTCCTGATGAGCTTTTTCCTGTTGGGTCGTCGGGAATCTTCGGTGTCGTTGCTTTTGGCTGAATTCCCAGCAGCCGTTTGAAGCCACTGAACTCCTGCAGACCCCAACAGATCCGGATGGATCAGAGGGAGAAAAAGGCAGCAGAAGAGGCAAAGAAGAACAGGGGCTTCACATGCCTGTGTGTGTGTGTGTGTGTGTGTGTGTGTGTGTGTGTGTGTGTGTGCATGTATTATTTTTAAAGGATCGATAAAAATGAGTTATGTAACATCAGTACCGAGTCTGGAACAGGGTGAAAATAATACATCTCCATCTTCATCTTCACAAATCAATTTTAACACACACACACACACACACACACACACACACACAAACACACAGACATCTGCTTTGCTCCATGTAAATGGAACGTGTGTTTGGGCAGAA
Source organism: Tetraodon nigroviridis (assembly GCA_000180735.1). Lineage (NCBI taxonomy): Eukaryota > Metazoa > Chordata > Actinopteri > Tetraodontiformes > Tetraodontidae > Tetraodon > Tetraodon nigroviridis. The sequence goes on from CAAE01014590.1 coordinate 963,736, forward strand.
GTAAGGACCGGCTTGTTCCAGAGGCTCCAGCTCCAGCGCTGCGTCGCTCCGGCTCCGCTCTTTCCCTCTTCCTCTGCCTCTCCCAGCAGCTCCTCCAGAAGACCAGGAGAGCTGGGTTGTGAATGGAGGAGTGTGTCGTCCAGGTCCGCCTCAGCCTCTTCTCTGCCCCGCTGCTGTCTCTCGGCGCCGCCGCCCACGCCACCAGCTCAGGATCACAGGCTGCCAGGAAAACACTCCCCCGCCCCGTCGCTCCGCTTCTGCAGCCTCTAGAGATCTTCCCCTCTTCTTCAGGCCCGCTTCTGATGAGCGTTTCTGGGGTTTAACATCTAACGTTCAGACGGAGATGGTTACCCCGCGCGTGTGTGTGTGTGTGTGTGTGTGTGACTGAGGCTGAAGCAGGTGGATTAGCATGTTTGGACAGGGAGGCTGATGTTTGAACAACATCGCTGGTGACTGACGGACTCAAGAACCTTATTGACTCTAAATAAAGCCGATTGTGGACACGACGGAGTGTGTGTGTGTCTTTGTCCATCTGAAAGCCTACACGTGCACGTCTGGTCTGGACAGCGGTCCCTCCTGATATTCCGTTGCTCTAATATTTGCACTCTGATGGTTTCGGCTTCATTTTCTGGCTGTGCAGCTGCAAAGCAAACGGGCGAGACGGTGATCCGCACGACGGAACCTCTTCGTCTTCATCGGTCCAAAGTGGTGACAGATCATCCGGGTTCAGGTCTGGGCCAGGGGCCCGTCTGGACGCTGCGCTCTGGTCGAGCAGAGGGGGCGCCGTACGCGACCTCGGACGCTGCCGCCGTTGGTAAAGACAGATTTATGAGGGTGACAGATCCTGTCTGCGTCGCGTCGGTCTGCTGTCATCAATCAGGAGGGAGGAGCCGCAATCCCTGTCAGTCAATCAGCAGCGTCGGTCGCGGAAAATCTGACGGCACCAAAGAAAAGAGAGGAATTTAAAGCTTTAAATGCAAATGCTGCGGATTTACAGGGACGATCCGACCCAGCAGGAGCCCGGAGTCGGATTCTCAAATAAAGAGTAAATTAGAAGCTTTTTCTGTCTGAATATCAACACTGGCGGCACCGTTTAACCCGCCAGCGGCTCTGCGTCACGACCGAGCCGACGCTCCAGAATAAAGATGTTCTCCAGGGGGACATTCATCAGCTGGAGCAGCAAAGGTGGAGGAGAGGAACCATTAGCGGAATTTAGCACCGGCCTCCCAGCAGAGCAGCGAAGCCGCATAATCAGGAGCAGGATCGATGCCGGCTCCGCCTTTAGCGAGCGTTTGTTCCCCTGGATGTCTCCACCTTCGTCCTAACTCCAAACCTTTGAGGCCCCGGCCGCGTCCACATTCCCAAAAATCAGTGAGCTGTGGGTCTGGGGACGGAACCGCCGGAGAAGCTCCTTTCCTTCAGCCCGTTTGAGGAGCCCCCTCCTGGCCCCAGGGCCAGATGGAGACGGGAACGTTGTGTTTGGGGAGACCCGTCACGTTCAGATCCTGAGAAGCTGTCTCATCCGATCAGGGATTTTCTGTAGCCGCGAGGCAGATGGGCCCCTGGGGGCCAGCGTGCGGAGGCCTAGGTGGGGAGCGGCGCTCGCTCACGCCTGGATGAAGCCGGTTTGGAAGCGCTCGTAGCTCCTCGGTTCTCCGTCGTGGTCTGATCCCAGCCTATCGCCTTACGTGTTTGCGGCCAACTCCGACCCCGCCGGCGTGAGGCGCGGCAGAGGCGCGTCCGGCGGCCTCTCGTTCCTCCTTCGTTTCCGCTATCGGCGCTTTTCCCAAGTGGCGGCGGAGACGGAGCCAGGACACTCGTCTCCAGAGGCCATTAGGCTCAACATAACGAGCACTGATGCATTTTTAACAGAGACCCTTGGCTGGAAACTGCACGCCGCCGCACTCACAAGACCAATTTAATCCTTTTCTCATTATGATTTAGAGTGCAGCCTGTGTGTGTGTGTGTGCGCGTGTGTGTGATTTATTCACAGGCAGCATCCGTATTAGTCCAAGATTGGCGAAACTGGCTCAAATAATTATCCAGGCTCCTTTTGTTTGCGTCACGTATCATTATTACACGTGCGCACATTTAATGGATGTAATACAACACAACAACTGCACTCTGTCACTGTCCACACAGCCCAGCTATGCATCAACACACACACACACACACACACACACACACACACACAGGCCTGGGTTTCCAGAACTGAGTGAGGAGAAGGGCCGGTGCGATTGCCAGAGAGCTGGAAAACACCCACTCATGAAGCAGGAGTTGGTTGCATCATTTCTGTGGACAACACACACACACTCACACACACACACACACACACACACACACACACACACACAGCTGATTACCACTAAGCAAATGTGTGTCACAGACACTCTTTGAGTAATCACTTAATTGCCCCGCTAATTGACCAAATTGCCCCAAACGTGCACGTGCGTGCGCGCGCTTGCCGTTGCCGTCTGAGCGTCTATAAATCATCTGAGCGTCGGGTTGATTTATTAGTCTAATGACTGTAATCAGGTCGCTGACGGCGCTCATAAACAGTCTGGAGACGCCTCCGCCCGTGCAAACGAAGGGGGTGCTGGGAGTGGGCGGGGCCGCGGGGCGGGGGGCGGGGCTACAGGGACTGACTGATCCCACAGGTGATGAGGCTCTAACCAGAGGAGGCCGGGCACTGGCCAGTGTCCCTCCCAGTTTCTGCCCTTAAATCACTTCCCAATAAATCAATAAGTGTGTGAGGGGTCCAAACCCGCCGGGCCGTTATTTCAGCCTCGCCCCGGTAAATCAAACAGTATCACCGCTGCTGCCGCCAACTGGAATTAATCCCTCTTTAAACGACTATAAACGCCCAAAAGTGCAATTTGTCAAAAGGAAATCTCATTTCCAGCCGCGTATTTGTCTACTTCAGGCTGGAGGACCTGGGAATCTGGTTAAAGGACCAACGGCGGCGGCGCCGTGGATGCCGGAGCCGCCTGGAGTTTGGATTCTGAAGTTTAAACCAACTAAAAAACCAGATTAAACAAGTAAGAGAGAATAAATAGATAATAACTGAGATAAATACGGAATAAAGATAAAGCCTGATTGGTCCTCATGACCCCCTGAGCCCATCTGGAGGCAGATGTTCCTGATGACTGACAGGCTGGAGGTGTGTGTGTGACAGCAGGTTGGCAGGCAGAGCAGGAGGATGAACGGCCGACGCAGAAGGAAAACAGGGACTTTATCTTTTTCCTGGTAGGGAGGCTGAAGGAAAATTCCCACCTTCGACGTCCGGATGTGCTTTAATGCAGCGGCTCAAAGCTGTTTCAAAGGTTCCTGAGCCGGAGCGTCGGCGGAGCTGCCCGGTTGAAGCGTGGAAGCAGGAAACAGCCGCTCGGCTTGTTTGTTCTGCTGGTTTTCTGCTTCCAGCTGCAACAGTCGAAGAGCAAAAACATGCGCTTTAGCCGTTTACGGAAGCATTAATGCCGCCGTTTCTCCCAGGAGCAATCTCGTCGCACTCGGGGACAGGCTAAGTCTTTATGCTAAGCTAACATCGCGTGAGGAGCCACCGGGCAGCTGTCCCCAGGTTCTGGCCCCGTTGGCTCCTCGGACCCCGGGCACCGTCTGCCGGCGGCCTGGGCGGAGCTCCGTCCCAGACGCTTGTGTCACTGCAAAAGACAAACGAAGAATAATTGACTCGCAGCTCTCCGGCGGAGGGATTAGGATGAGAGCTCTTCCTCTCTCCCCCTCAATCTCTGTCCGTCTGGCTCGCTCCTCATCCGTCTTCCCGCCGTCCTCCCCCCTCCCTCTCCGGCAACCCCGGAACCGCCCATTAATGCCGGCCGGGGAGGAAAAATCCTTTATTACAGACATCAGTAAACGTTATTACAAAGTGCTGGAACGGACAGAAACAGAGTGAACTCGTTTAACGGAGCTAGCCCAGGGCACGCGGAGGCCCGCTAACCCCGGATCTCTCACACACACACACACAGGCACAAATATAAATCTCAAGTTTCTTTAGCGTGCACTTCTGTTGCTCTTTCTTGTCTTTTTTGCATGGTTTCGGCGGCCGTTCGTCAGCCAAATGACGCGTCTGTTATTTGCTGAATATTCGCTGTCGCGCGGAGACGGATGTTCTGGCGGCAAAAACGCTGATGAGCTGTTTGGAATTCTGCCCCCGGCAGCAGTCGTTCCTGTCGTTTACTGACTGGCAGCTTTGAAAGGAGACGCTTTGACGGCAGCGAGGACGCGTCTGCGGCGCCTGGACGGATGGCTCCGGAGAGATTTGGTTACTGCCGATTTGCTCCAAGATTCCCAGGTTTTGTCTCCAAAACAGGGACAAATCCCTGGATACGGGACGCTAACTCAGCAGCAGGACCACTCTCTGCCTCCCTCACTCGGCGGCTCTTCATCTCCCTCCACCTCTGCTCCGAGAATCAATCTGTTCAGCCACAAATCTCAGTTTCCCGCCTCCCCCGCCCCCGTCGCCGCCCTCCGGCACGGACAGGAACGGTGGCAGCATCCTGCCATCTCACCCGCTCCCACTACTCGCACCCCGGAGCGCCGTCCCAGGGCGGCGAGGCGGCCCGGACCGACACCGGTCTATGCGAGGGGCGGAGACGCGTGGGCGGACCGCCAGCTGCGAGCCGAGCCGGTTCTGAAGTCCTGAAGCACAGATGTGATTAACTGGAGTTGGGAGGATTCCGCGCCGAAGAGCTCGGTGTGGATCCGCTCGCCGCCGCCGCTCCTGGAGATGGACGGACCTCGTTATTTCTGCCCCCCGCTGACCTGATGGACATCATTACGGCACAAACGTTCCCACCATCCAGGAATCCTCTCCGAGTCTGAATGACGGCAAGAGTCGTGTCCGGATCAGAGGTGTCCGGAGCACGCCCCCCCCACACACACACACACACCCGAACGCGCACTTTTAATAAAGGCCCTGTTCTTTAATGTCGAACCTCCTTGATTTTCCGATCCGCAGTCGGCTCACGATCCGAGCGGCCTGAACTCTGCTCACATAGCCGTAATTTGTGTAATAAAGAAGCCATCCAGTCATTTTAAGATAGTGTCTGATGGATAAACCTCCGCCTCCGGAGCGCTGGCGCCGACGGGGAGCCAATTTAGCATCTGAGCTACGCTGGGAATGAGCGCCGGAACGGCGAAAGGCGCTGGGAGGTCGTTCCCTCATGGTGCCCTTCTCAGTCCCGCCTCAGGGGGGGCGCCAGAAACACTTAAACTGAGTAGAGACATGAGCGTTCCGAGAGGGACGTGAGCGTTCCAGACGGACGAGTGGAGGCCGAGGACGTGACGCTGAGTCAAACACTCGATGACACCGTGATTTTCACCTCATTTAAATGCTAATTTTATCCCCATCAGTCGTTCGGCTCTACGGTTTTCAGTAAACTATTTATCCAAACGAGGAGAAGGTTGGTCCCGGATTAACCCGGAGCACCCGTTACCTTCACATCCTCCACTTCCACATGATGCGTTTCCGCGGACATGGATTCATTTTCCTTACGGATTATAGCAGAAATTCCAAAAGCTTTGGAATTAGAAGCCGGAAGCGTGAGGTGCCTGGAAACGGTCGTCTGAGTCGCAGTTTGGGAGCGTTTATTGCTGCGACACTGGCGGGTGTGTGTCAGCGCCGCCGCCCTGAATCATTCCGAGTGCATGAATACTTTATAAAGGCAATAACGGATGCTTTTATGGAGAGCCACCGGCCGGCCCCTCCCCCGCCCCCGCCCCCGTTACCGTCCTCATAATTATGACCACAGATTCCTGCTGCAGCTCCTGATGAGGGAGGAAGAGGAGGACGAGGAGGAAGAGGAAGAGGAGAAAATTTGGACTTTAGTGTTTTGGATCGTTTGACTTCATGTTTCCAGTGAAGCGTTCTCGTTTATTACTGACATGGGAAGAAGAAGACAAAGACAAAGAAGAAGAGCCTCGTAAACGCGTTGGCATTAGCCTAGACGAGCGTCTAGCGTCGGATCTGTTCTCACTGAGACGTGAGATGATTTGCGATAATTATTTTCTCTTCTTTTGGAACGCCGACTATTTCGTTTTAATGAAAACTGAAGCACTTGTCTGTGTCAAGCTGTGGCCACTGAATTAGCAGCTCAGATGGTTTCGCTAGCGCTATGCTATACAGCTCTTGGATGTTTACTTCTTTTGGAATGCTCTCCGAGTGCTAGCGGCGGCTAACTGGATAAGTGGGTAAACTTTGCACGTAGGCGGATCCAATCTCAATGCAGATCTCTTTGAGGTCTCGGAGCATGCTAATGAACCACCAGGCTCACCGCGGAGCACATGGCTCACGGCCAAGGTGACACCGCCTGGCCTGCGGGGGTGACACCCCATGTTTTCGCTGCCGCCAGGCGCTTGTCACCCTCCATGTGCTGGCGGCTCAAAATGATCGACCTGGGCGGCAAATCTTTACGGAGCTCATGCATGGATGGAGAAGGAGGGACGCAGGCGCATCAAAGCCCCGGCCACGCCACTCGCTCATGCATGCTAACGCGGCGGCCAAGGTCGCCGGGAGTCGCTAAGTGACAGCTCAATTCGACGGCTGAGAAAATGAGCGCTGGGGTTTATGTGACGCCGCCTAAGAAATGTTTCAGCCATGATGATGATGGTTATTTACATTCCGATTGTTAAAATTCCACGAGAAAGCTGGATCAAAGCGGTAAGGTTGTTATTGGGACTTTTTTCCGTTTTCCGACAGGCTGCTGGTAAACGGCCTGACCACCGTTTGGGCTCTTTGCTTTTCTGGTCTGAATCAGCCTAAATTGATTTTCCAGCATCCAATCGAGGCGGCTCGCTGTAACTGATCATCTGCGTGCGCGTTTATTAGCATTTTGAATGTTTTCGCTGCCGTCGGCCTTCAGCCTTCACCAAAAACGAAGCGGTCTCCGGCTGTCGAGGGCCTGGATTTTCCCAGACCCGAAGAGTTGATGTATTCATTACTTTTCAGATGGAAAAATAAAAATATCGCACATGCTAATAACCCGTGCAGTTAGCATGTCGCACGTTCATTCCAGCGAGATGGAGATGAAAACAGAAAGCTCTGCGGCTGGGATTTAATTGCTTTGGAAGCTCCATCTCCAGGCCGTATGCGTGTGTGTGTGTGTTTATCCGAGGTGGCTCTCAGGGGTCCAGGACAGGTCGGCTCATGCGCCACGCTCAGCCCATCACCTCCCTTTCACAGAACGCTGCTTTTTATCCGCGCGTAATCAACGCGGTGCCTCTAAATTAACATTCCCGTCATTCCCGCGCCCCCTCCACCACTCGGAGGCGTCTCGGGAGCCTTCCACCCTTGAACGCGGAGCTGCCGGAGTGAAGTGCGAGTGACGCCACCAATCTTTGTTGGTGGCAGTGCCGAGGGTTTATTTCATATCACGCTCCATAAAGCAGCACTAAAGCCGGAAGGGCGAGCAGTCAGGAGGAAAACACAGCGCGGATCCTCCAACACGGATGCCCCTCCGACCCAAGCCGTAAATCAAAGACGCGCGCCGGGCCCCCAGATTAGCGCTGGGGAAACGATTCTGTGCTAATTGGGAACAGAAACCTGACTGCACCTTCGGAGCACCAAGCCGGAAACTGGACATGTTGGGAATACTAATGACAACGCGAACTTCCGGAACTTCTGATGGATGAGAAGCTTCCCGGGATGGAATGGCACCTGGCGTTCCAACCCAGGGCTGCCAATCCCAATCAATGCTGCTGGCTGATGGGGCGGGGCTTCTTCAGACATGGACTTTTTTAACCGGATCATCTGGGACAAAACGCGATGATTCCAGTAAATCAGAGCTCCTTGGAGGACGGGGTGGGGGGCAGTGGGGCAATCAGAGACTGCGAGTCAAGGAGCTCTTCAGCCCAGGTGGAGTGGAGGCTGCCCTGGTGCATGCTGGGTAACGACCATCTCAGGAAAGGGTCCTGCGTTGGTGTTTAACCGGGATTTAATGTGGGGAAAAATCGGATTCCCGGATAAATTTGAGCCGAGCCTTGTTAGCGCTCCTTAAAAAGCCCCGACGGCGGATTTAATCATGTCGTGATGGCACCTTCACGGCCGTACCGAGAGGCCGGTGAGGAGCTGGGAGAACGCCGGGGGAGAAAATGGGAAAAAGGGGGGAGAGGGGGAGGCCCGGATGAAAGGTTGGGCTTGTAGCGTTAATTCAGGCTGACAGGGTGGGAGATAAAAATGGCTTTCTGTCTGCGCCGCAGCAGAAGGCCAACACCGTCCAATCTCCCTGATGGAGTGGGGGGGGGGGCTCCCAAGGGGGCCCTCCCCCACCCTGGAGAGAGGGGGGGACGGAGCGAGGGAGCTGCTTTATTGAAGGTGAAAAGTTGCCGTGTTTTCCGAGTGGACGGCCTCAAGGGCAGCTGGCGAGAGATTAGAGGATGTTATTAGAAGTCGATGGGCTGTACCCCCCCCACCCCCCACAACCCCCCAATGCTAGCACTGACTAGCTGCAGCGCTTAGATGTGGCTCTTTACCATTTTCGAGGCGAGTTTTTCTCCGCACTTTCTCTCAGATAAGCTAGCTAGCAGCAGGGCTAATGTTGCCTTGGCCGGTGTCTCTCTGTAAACTCCACCCTCAAACCTGCAGATGAATTCAACTTTAAACGCGCTAGCAGGGTGTTCAGACGCCAAATTAGCTTGCATGAACAGGCAAAGGCGGGTGACTGGCTGCGCAGCCTTTGATAATCCTGACATTTTAGCGGAGTGAATCCGGAGAGATGACGGATGGCTGCCCCACAGTCCCAACCTCAGAGGCTGCTTCATCACGCCGCCGCTAATAAAAGGTCAGAATTTCCGATGTGGCGGCGCCGCTAATAGAGGCTGATTGATGAGCCCAACACCGGCTCGGAGGAGCGATGGGCTGCCAGGACTGTCGATTGTCACGCTGTTCTTTCGCCACCACGGATGTCAAATGCCGCCGCAGCTCGCTGGTTGTACGTGCATGGGCGTTAGCACGCTGCCTGCGTATCCCATCCCAGGTGAGAGCGTTTAGCCCAAAGTCGCTATCAGCCGCCGCCGATTGGAAGATTAGTCCTCAGCCCTGATGACTTAGCCAAGCCGCAGCACTCCCATCACCGCCAGGCCTCCCGATCAATATGCCAATAATCCCTCCGTTTTCTCCTCGCTTTCCCTCCGTGCTCGCTCTGCTCCATTTCGGGTCTTTACTCTCCGCCCACCCGGATCGCCAGCGGATCCCTCCCGTTGGTCCCGTTTAGCCGCCATATTTCACATGTTGTTCACCTTCTGTCTGCAACCACACCTGCTGACGGGGTCGAGGTCAATCGCCCCCGTAGCTCCGCCCCCTCAGACGTCCAGATTCCGCCTCCGCTGGTGAAATTCCGGATTTATAAAATCCCTTTATTGCCGTGGTGGAAGCGCTGTTTTATTCCTGCTTTTTCCTGTAAGCCGCATTCTCCACAGAGGTGACGGAGGCGCTGCGAGCCAGGATGAAGGGCTCCGCGCGCGCCCGCATTCACGCCACATTTGCTTTGCTCAACCGAAAAGGCGTAATCCTGCCGAGCTTTGATTCCCGCTCGCCAAATCCTGTTTTCAGGCGGAAAAGACAAAATCAAGCCGAGCGGTCGGGGAGTCGGCGCCATTCCAACTTCTGAACCAATAATGGCGGAGTGGGGGGGCGTGACCAGAGCTGATCATCAAGCCATCAAAGGCGTCCATCAAAGCATCAAAGCAAGTCTTTTTTGTCATTTAAAGTGTATTTTGTTAAACTTTTCCTGCATTCACTCACTTTTTCGGACTTTAAGGATGTGACATGGGCTCTGAACGTTCCGTCTGAAACAGTCTCAACACTTACCGGCCGGTTGCAACCCTGTTCTCGGGCTCTGAACGTGGTATTTTCATGTTGTTTTTAGCGTGCGGCTCATCCATTAGTAATAACCCACAACACTAAACATCTGTACCGTATTCACGGCCCAATCAAACGGAATGGCTAATCCGGCGTTGCATCACGGCGGCGGCTTCAAAAGCCGGTTGAGGCTAATTATTTGTAATTACGAGAGCGTTCGTTGTTGAAGGCGTAAACAAAGAAAATCTATGAATTCAGCAAAGAGTGAAGCCCGCAGGCCGACTCTGCCGGGATTCCCGGAGCCGGATTATCAAACGCACATGCGGAGAAGCGCCAGGCGAGCGCTTCCTATCTGAGGACATGTTTTCGCACTGGTGCCTCCTCTGACCCAGAGAGTAATTAAAACATTTATCAGAGAATAAAACCTTTTTTCGAAGCCTCGGCGGGTTTCAGAGACGTCCGGTTCCGGCTCTGACGGCTTGGTTCTCAAAGCCTCCTAGAGGACGTTTAGCATTTGGCTCCTGAATTAGGCTACATCAAGACAGAACAAGCATTTTGTCAAAGTGAAGCCCAGAGCGATAAACCCATCTCCAGGCCGCCGCCGTGGCTTTTAGCTCCGGCTTAACAGAACTTTAGACAGGTCGTGAAAATAGTTAGCAAAGAGCCACAAAAATTAAACAGTGGACGACTGCTAGCTGTTATCTTCACAACATGGGTCAGGGTGATGTAAATAGGCTAAGGCCGGGCCGACCGCGCGAACTCATCTGTATTCCGCGCCAATCCTTCCCACTATCGCTCCTCTCTGTCTCCCCGGTGACGGATCCCTCCCGACGTCTTTGACGCTGTCGTCTGCTGGTCGTCTCCGGCAACCGGGATGTGTCTGGGAGCGGCGCTGTGGCGTAACGCTAGCTACAGTACCGTCTTTGAAGCCTGGCTCCACTTTTCTTGCGCCAGAGGCGCGCTGGGAGGCAGCGGCCAGAAAGAAAAGACCTCAAAGCGGAAAACAACAAAAGTCTGACGCTTGCTAATTGTGTTTTGGATCTTGGAAAGTTGGAAATGGAGAAAACTGGATTCGTCTTCTGGTTTCACCGAAATTTTTCCACCATTTCCAGCAGCAGGAAGCAGCCAAGATGAAACGATGAAGGTCAAAGGTCAAATATTTTCATTCCAGGGAATAAAAGAAGAAAATACTTTACACACACGCGCGTTTGTGTGTGTGTTTTATTCACTTTCCTGGTGAAGAAATTCCAATATTTAGCTGTCACAGCGCTCAGCGAGAACACGTCTCCACCGGCGAGCAACACCAGCGGAGCAATTTGCCGCACTCACCGGTCAGTCTAATCTTCAAAGGATGCTTTTAATGCTTTGCTCGCCCCGCTCCATCCACGCCACGCTGGCCCCGCCCACCCTGCCTCCCCCTGGAGGGCCAGACTACAACCTGTCACTCAACCGCCGCCACGGCGACAAAGCTAAAATGTTGATGTGGCCGCTCTTATGTCCTTTCTGGTTTCCCCGAAGTCGTCGTGAAACATTTTGCCGCCGTCCAGGCAAACAGGAGCGATTGGTTCCTCTGATCTAAGCTCCTCCCCCTAGCCTGCCACTGTGTACTAGTCCGCCTCCAAGTGCTACTAAAATCCAGTTATATCCAGTTATTACATCGTTATTCTTCATCGAGGGTGGCCAAACGTGGGAATCCCCACCCCAGCAGCCCGCCCGCCACCACCCCGCCCTCCTCGCCGCTGCGACGCTACTGTGAACTCAAATGTCTGCTCGTGGCGTTCAGGCGACACGTCGGTCCGCTAGCTGATAAATTCAATCAGTCTGATATTACTAATGCATCAATAACACCCCTCCCCCATGGACGTCACCCCCTTCTCCGTCCTCCATGTTTATTTCCTCCGGGTCCTCCTGCAAGCTAATCGAGGTTGTCGTGATAAATGTGCGCCGCCGCGGCCACGTTATTAAAGCCAATATTACTTGTACGCACGCTCGCTTCATCATGATCCACCAGCGTTAATCCTCCCGACGCTTCCATTATTGACGAGTTTTACATTAATTACTGTGTAATTTATTCCACACGCTGCTCTTTATTAAACCTAAACGCATCCAAGTAAACAGAGACCGTCTGGCTGAAGTTTTGGATGTTTTTTTTTTTCATTTTCTTTGTGTTAAAATAACACAGAGTAATGTAAATCTCTCGACAGTAGCTAAAGCTAAAGTGGTGTAGCTACGTCTATCTATACACAGGGTTGGTTTTTGTTTATGGTTCTTTTTTCTTCCTATTCAGGCTAGCTAGGCTAAGGCTTTTGTTGATAAATCACTTCCTTAAACCCCCCTGTCGAGGGCCGGAGCTGATAACAACAATCTGGCTCCGCTGAGCGAATGTTCTCGTGGGTTTGCTGCTGAAGAGGTTATAACATGATTATAACAGATGTTCAAGCGCAGAACGGTGCGATTCAGTGGTAAGGTGACAAGCTGTTAACATTATACAAGCCTGCCGGGTCCTTTGTCCTTTTTCCCGCGTTCCCTTCACTTTGCAGAACACACGAACGAGCGAGTGGCTTTCTCATACTGACGGGAGATTCCGGTTGTTTTCTAGCAACGGCCGAAAACCGTCTTGGTGGAAAGTTGCTCTGCTTAGTAAAACGAAGCCGTTCTGGTTTCTTTGGGATCGGGGACGTAGGCGGGTGGTTCTTCCACGTCTGTCCTCTCCAAAGTCAACAAACGACGGCTTGTCCGCGCTCGTCCTAGATCCTAGAGCCGGTTCCCTTCGGCTTGTCCCGGATAGGCCACTGGCGACCGTTGGCGGGAAGTGGCCCGTTTCGGCCCGGCGCCGCTCCAGATGCTTGGCAGATGTGCTGCTGCTGGTTTTTGGCTGGTTTGTTCTCACAGTCGCCTCCTTTCCCACCGCTAACGCCAACAAAGGAGGCTGGTCAGCCTTGAAAACACACCTCCAGGTGATCCCAAATCAATCAGGGTAGGGGCTGGTTTTTGAAGGTAAACGCAGCTGATGCTAACGCTGACAGGATGATTAATGGCGGGAAAGCGCAGGTCTGCGTTCTGCTCAGGCTGGTTCTGCTCACCTCCTCCCAGAACCGCGTTACCGCTTTACTTTTCCAAAGAGAGGTTGTTCCCAACTGTTTCCGGTTCATATTAGAGGATCTAATGAACTACAGCCGCACTCTGACCGTGATGGTGTCGAACCTCTTCTGCCCTCCGCCGTCACCCAGGTTAAACAGACTCAATTGATGTTTTGCGTCCTGGAGCGAATATTGTGCAAAGCTCATTATTTTGCTGTTTAAAGAGCAGAGACCTTCATTAATTTCTTGTTACAGGACAACAGGCGAAGACCTTTCCGCTTGAATTACAACCTGTAATGTAGAAATGCGATTAAAGGCCGTTGCATCGACCTTAGCGGAGCCTCAGCTTTCACATCCAGCTGTTTCATCTGATGGTTTTTAATGTGTTGGGCTAAAAAGTCACTTTTAAAAGCTCAAAAGTGACCTCAATAGTGCTAGCTACGCTGCTAGCGGCCTCGTTAAATGGGTTCTCCAGCAGACCTGCAGCAACGACTTCTTGCTGATGTGAAAATGCTAATGTTTTAGCTTTGACGATAACGACCAGAACAAAAGCTCAAAAGAAAAAAGAACCAGCCAAAGAAGTTAGCGCTAACAATGCTCAGCGGACGTCGTTAGACCAACGTGGGAAACCAGAGAACGTTCCCGCTGATATTAGTGGACGGTAACGCCGTAGCTCCAGCCGGCTGTTTTCTGCTGTCGCGTCTGAAGGCTGGAAAAATGAAATCAAATCGGAAGAATGCATCATGGGAGAACATTTCCCGGGCGTCTGACCTTGTCGGCGGGATATGATACGCCCGAAGCAGCGGCGGCGTTAGCCTTCAGAGCGAAAGTTCAGGTAAAAATGACAGAATATGTCGCTTTTTCAGTGAAATGACCTTTTCTGTCCCCGCTGCTGTAGAATAACTCCAGTCCTTCGTGGCGGAACGGGATGAAAAGCTCAGAGTTTCTCCACTTTCCTGGCGGAAACGGATCACCGTGGCTGATTTTCAGAGCTGATAGACGGGTCGGGCCTCCAGCAGGGGGCGGCGACGCCAACACGCAGCTCGTTTTCCTCCACCCGGAGGCTTTGAATCCTCAATGCGCCCATCAGATGAAAGGCTGAGGTTCCAAATCAAAGCTCTGACATTTGGAGGCTCTTTTTCCGCTCCTGCAGCTAACTTGGGACTAACTGCACATTCCCACTTTATTCCTGCTGCTTCCATCTGTTCAAACTCATTTACCCCCCCCCCCCCCCCTCAGATTTAAATGGTAGAATCTTTAACCTTTACGTTTATCACGGTGACATTTGACACCTGGGCCGGGGCTCCGGTGGTGGAGGAGCCCTTATCAGGCGGAAAAATGACGGTGCACTCTGAGGAATCATGGTTCCAGCTCCGGAGTTTCCATTCAGAGGCTGTTGGGAATTCCAAGGGAATTTCACACCACTGGGAGTTGGCGGAAGAAAACTTTAAAGGCTTCAGCTGAGGAAGACTGAACACAAATGCCCCCAGAAGAAAACCCTCCTCACTGAGGATGAAGAATTCAAAGAATTCAGTGATGAGATTCTGTTAAACTTGCTAACCAGTAGCTTGTTGCTAATTCTGCCTTTCCAGCCTCCCACGTATGTTCTTAATGCTATTGTGTGGCTGTTATTATTATTAATTGTTATTGTGTTATGTTATTCAGCCTGTAGTTCTAGTTTTCATTGTTAATAAATAAAACTTGTCCTTGGATCAAACGTCTGTTGTCAGTCTTGGATTTTCTAAAATGCATTTCTCAAAAAAATTAAACTTATACATGTTTTGTCTCCTTCCTGCTGCATTTTTTGCCTGATTTGTCAAAAAAAATAATGTGCACAATAACCACTTTGCTTCATTTAGGCTAGTTTTCCAGGTCTGTCCCCAGGGGGCGCTGCTGTGCCGACAGGAGCCTGGTGGGAGGAGCCTGGTGGGAGGAGCCTCGCCTGTGGTCGGACGGCGCCCCGGAGGACTGTGTTTCACTCACTGGAACAACGAGAGCCGCAAACTGCCCACTTTCAATTACGATGAAATATTTTACACACGAGGCGGCCGGCGGACGTCCATCATGGAAGCAGGTAGCTTCCATGGAAGCGTCTGGACGCTCCCGCGGAAAAGCCGGAGAGCTAGCGGCGGCGTAAATCTGGCCCTGCTGACGAAAGTTTAGGATTTTTATTTTATGGCTCTGTCATCATCCAGAAGTAGGAGGCAATAAAATGGGCGCGTTGCCCAGCGCACACGCCCACCAGACGGTCGTTAAAGCAGCTAGCGCTAAACACGGCTCAGCCATGTGCTGCGGTGGCGGAAAATAGGCCCAGAGGTTCGGGTTTTGGACTCTGACTCAGATAGTTTTACTAAAAAAACCAAAAAAAGCTCCTGACACGATTATAAAGACATTAACCTCAATCACGGCGGGATAAGACGATGCATCCGCGGCTAACTGGCAGAGCCGCGGCTAAAAAAGCAGTAGATCGTAACGGAGAATCAGCCTGAAGGAAAGAGGAGTTTCCCTCCGTTTCCCGCCGGAACCGGACCGGTGATCCGACCCGGTCAGCTGTCTGATCTGATGGGAGCTGAGATCCAGATCCTTCCACGGCCTTCACCAGATCCCTATCGCACCAAAACCCAGTGGAGGGAGTGAGTGTGTGTGTGTGTGTGTGTGTGTTGTGGTCTGAACCTCCCCAGAGCTGAAATCCATCCCTGGACTGATTATTATTTTGGAGTTTTGACTCTTTGCCGCACTGTAATTGTTGCCTTTGTGGACAAACGTATAAAAACGACATTAAACAAGAATTTCCTGCCGCGGTGAAAAAGAGAATCCAGCCGCCGCCGCCCTGCGCCGCAGCCCTCCAACCAAAGTGGATTTTGCATTACGGCTTCATTCACTTACAACCAAGATTTATTCATATAGTTTCTGGTTTCCGGAACAATTTCTGATCATGTAAAGTCGGTAAAATTCATATCCATTATAGGATCGGCGAAGGTGCATAAATCACTTTAATAAAAATGTCACAGTCGATTTTTGATTTATTAAACCGAAGGCGCGGCGCTCGCCGCCCCCTCATCCTGTTCAACTTCACGCCACGCCGTCGCCGTGGGAACGCTTTAGGATTTAAATATAAACAACAACAAAATGCTGCCAGATTAGCATATGTGTTTGATTCAATAACACCCGGCGTTGCCGCGGAGCGCCGCCGGGCCCCGAATGACAGAACACCACTTTAATCAGTTCTAACGTGAGAATGACAACGTTTCCGACAGCCGCGACACGACGCCGCCGGCTGTTCCAGCGGGCCGCCTCAGAGGAGACGGAGATCGAAGCGCATCCCATCCGCTGTAATTCCAGACGGGTGAAAACCTTTCTGGAAGTGGAAACCTGGGATGCGCGCTAGCTCCCCCCAGCGGCCGACGCCAGCTCGGACCCTCGAGTCTTGATGCTATTTCTAGCATCGTTTGTTTGGTCTCATTACCACCAGGATCAGTGATTCTTACACCTGTTAGCGCTAATTGTAGCCTTTGAGTGCTAGCGTCTGAGATAAAGAGCTTCTGATAACGACCGCTTCTTCTGTGATCTCCACCGGATGAAGGACGGTGAAAACAGGCGTTAGCATGTGGCTTCCACGGAGCCAGACGCCGCTTTTCTGTTTAATGAGAAGTTTTTATCAGCTGGTTTAACAGGACAAACGAGAGGAAGAAGCGTGTTTCCCGCCGTTGAAGCGAACCACAGAAAACATCAATCAGTTTTTGTTTTGTTTTTTTAACTCTCTGCGGCGTTTATTCAGCTGTGCATCGACGAAATATTCAAATTCCCGAAAAGCGTGATGACAGACAGTCTCATTTCTTTTGGCACTTATGGAATAAAGTCATTACGTTTCTAGTTGTCTGTCAGCTTTTATGGGAACAATTTCTGCACAAAAATTGCCTTTTAAATGTCAGCGCACTAATTCTGCAGCCTTTCTGTCAAACATGGCTGATGCTAGCAGCAGGGACGCTTCTCCATCACCATATTTGTTCTACCGCGGAAAAAGGTTCATAAATACAGGTATGTATGCACTCCGTGTGTGTGTGTTTTCGTTTTCAGGAGGATAAACAACGTTAGCGAGACGACTAATCTTGCTGTTGCAGCTTAGAGCATCTCCTCTGTCGCTGAGGTATAAATAGCATAATTAGCCACGGGAGGAAACAGAAAAAATGCCACTTATCTTGCTAACGGCTGCGCCACGGCGCGCTCCTCGGGCCCGGCTCACTCCCATCCATCTATCCGTCCATCCATCCATCTATCCGGGGGTCAGAGGCCACCGAATACTCACGAGGTTTCTCTTCTGGCCGAAGCTCCAGATTTCGCTGCCACCGCCGCTGGTGCTAACCCCAAGTGTCGGCGCCACGAACCCGCTGGTCTGCGGTCTCGTCATGACGCCGCCGCTCCCTCCTCACCTGGATGAGCGGCAGCTGAAGACTGATGGCGCCCATCCTTCGGCCGCTTCTGTGGCGGAGCCCCGTGATTGGACCCTGAGAGGCCGTCCACGCCGGCAAGATCATGTCGTCGCGGAAACACACACGGGAGAAGAATGAGAATTTATGACAGGCGGAGGCGAGCGTGCAGCTCCATTACCACCTCATCCCAGCTAAACCGCCAAACGGTTTTTATTTTACCAAAAAGCATCACAAATCCACCATGGAGAGCTTCAAGGTTGCGGACCGATGAGGCAATAAAGAAGCCTAGAAAAGCAGATCAAAGCATGACGTTTGACTCCGCCCCCTTTCACCTGCCATGCTAACCTGCTAACCCGCTGGCTGAGTTGGATAATTGTTGTTGGCCTGCAGAGCTATGCTAACCTCTACGTGAGCAGCAGATGTCCGACCACACGCGGCGTCCTTCACGGATCGCTCCAATAATCCATATTTCATATCCCGAAGCTGCATGAAGCTTCTCCCCCTGAGGTTCCTGCTCGTCGCGTCCGTCGCTCCGATTCCATGTTGATGTTAGCCAAACAGGCCGCGCGGTGCGCTTGCCTCGGTTTCAATTTCCTTTTCCATTACTTGACCTTCAGGACCCAAAAACAAAACCAAACAAGAGGGAAGAGAAGGAGAAGAGTCGACTTCCAGCCCCTTTTTTCGGAATTCTGGCTGATTTCTTTACGAAATTTCGCCGCCTGAGCTGCTTTTGAAAAAAGAGCGGGACAGCGGGAGTGAAGCAGCTGGAAGGAACTATTCCAGAGCAAAAAGGTTCCCCCAAAAGCCCGGCTAACTCGGCGCCGGCGCCTCCTCTCCGGTAATTTATTCACCAGGCTGTGATCAGGTCGCACCAAAGCCATGTGATGGAAGGGGGCGGCAGCGCTCTGATGCATTAAACACGCGGCGTCAGCTTCCGGGACCAGAGGTTCTCCGGGAGGATTCACCGGTCGCATCCGGGCCGGCACCCGCACGCCACCGGTAATGAATTGCCGTCAATTATCCTCGGCTCGGGTCCCTGGCGCTCCGTCTGCGGCGGCGTAATAAACGCCCGAGTGTCGGGACGTCTGCGGCTGAGGTTAATTGAGGGCTTCCGGGGAGGCGGAAGGATACGTGTGTGTGAGTCAGTGATCCTGCCGGACCTGAATGGAGGAGATGGATCACCATGGCGACGGAGCGACCAGGAAACAGAGTAATTATGATGTGAGTCTCCGTCGAGGACGAGCTCGGATACTCCGGGATGCTTCAACCTGTCACATGGCCAATTACATCACCTGTCAGGCGGTGATTTATCGCACGCCGACGAGCTCGGCTGCTGCCGCCGTTAGCTTGCGGCTATCACCGCTCTTCGACATTTGGGCCTTGGACGCCGCTGCGTCTCCGGGGTTCCACTCCACCTCGTGAAGACGCTCGCCCTGCTGCAGAGCTTTTATCGGAAAACCGGCCGGTTCAATAAGGAGGCATTTTTTTCCGGGAGAGTCTTGGGACCCGGGCCTGCTCGGCTCGGCTGCAAACACCGTTTTCACCCGCTGACGGAAAAACACCGGGACCAGGAGAAGGTTCTGAGCGGCTGCTGAGTCATGGTCCAAAAGGTCGACCTCCTCCTCGCCTGCTCCCTCTCCTCCCCTTCGGACCCCGGCTGTTCCTGGCAGAACCTCAAAGAGAACAGCTCCAGAACTGATCAGCTTTCCTGGGAAAGAGTAAAGCCAGCCTCGTCCGACTGTTTCTGATCATCCCAGCCTCAAACCTAGTTTCTGATACCGTCACTGGCTGAAGTTCTTGCTCTGGATCCGGGTTTCAGGTCCGGCCCAGCCCAGAATCCGGCCTGGTCCTCCGTAACGAGCGTCTGACTCCGTCCAAACTGTGGACGCAGCAAAACCAGACAATAGACAGAGTCGGAAAAAACAAGTGTTTACCAGAAACCAGATGTTGGCCCAGAGTTCTGGACCCATCCGGGAGGGAAAAGTGGACTCAGGAGCCTGGAAGTGTGGCTGACGACGTCAGAGCGGGAGAATCTGGGACGCTGGAGCGGAGGGGTCCGGTGCTTGAACAGCCTGTGTTCTGACCCGGTTTCGGCTCAAGGGGAACCGGCGTTGGACCGGTGAACCGAGCCGGAGCGACTGTTGTTTTCCACCAACACCGGCAAGGAATCCTCCAGATGCTGCCTCCCACTCCTGAACAGATGTTGCGCCGTCGTTTCACAGCTGCTCCAGGACCGGATCCACAGGCGCCACTTTTCCACACAATCGTCCCGATTAATAACCAGGTTTGCCTGGAGGCAGCAGATTCCGATAAGGTTTCCGAACCGCCACTTTGCTCCTGCCGGTGGGGCCCTTCCAAGAGGAGAGCTAACGGTGCTAGCGTTAGCATCCCAAAAAAAAGAAACTATGACTTTCTGACATTCGAAGGAAATCCAGGTATGCGCGGCTAACCCGGAGCGGGAAGCGCTCCGCCTGGTCCTAGCCCACCTCCGTTAGCGGTTAACGCTCCTTTGCTGATGAGCTTCCCATTGATTGAGGGCGCCGTCGGCCCTGCAGGCTCCATCTTGGAGCCGCTGCGGCAGATTTATGGGCGTCTTTCCGAGGTTTATCTTCGCCTTAATGCGTCTTTGTTCGGCGCCGTTATTGGTGTTTCTGTCACATCGGTGAAACTGATGGTGTCATATGGCTCCCAGAACGGGCTCATCCCAACGTCAGGATCTACGGCCCAATATGGCAGCCGCGGAAAAAGGCGGGAAGACGGAGCAGGACGCCGGTGAGCCGACGTCTGTTGTGAGGGATGGCACTCAGCGTGGCTTTACAAAACGGCCGGTGGAGATAACGGCGCCGGCTGTTTGTGGTAAACGCCTCTCTGACATCTGATGAAAAGGATTCCGCCGCTTTCAGTGTCTATTTTCCCGTTAGCTTGGACGTCTGGGCTCCGAATCCACGGCTGCTCTGACCTGCTAACTGCTAAGGTGGAACGCGCCGAGTCCTGATTGCGGTAATTAGCCGGGCGCGGGCTAGCTTCCCGCAGCTGCTCCATTTAGCGGGAATCCATGAAGCGGTGCAATTATGACAAGGCTAACTGATCGGTGTTATTATTTACTTGGAAAACACTGACATCGGAAAATTCAGCCCTAATTCTTCACCGCCGGAATGATTCTGCCGCGCTCAAATCGTCGATCGTCCCTAATTAGCGCTAAAGCTATTATTGACACTTTTTAAAGCCACAGCTGCACAGACAGAAGCTAAACTGGCCGACTTGGCGGCCTGCTTGGACGCTCACTCGCGGGGTCAAGACGGCTCGGATTTGTGTGCGCGCTCGCAATAAGCTAGCGTTAAGCTAATTGAGCTGTTGACTGTCAGCAAACAAGTGCCGGCTCAGCTCCTCGCTAAACAAACGTTACGTTTCCCAGCTCAACAGTCGGCGAAGAGACTGAAGTCTTCAGCATCCAAGCAGATTTAAGGTGAATTTATTTGGTGCCGGGTTGGAAGAATAATCTGGAAATGAAAGTAGGGAAACTTCCTGATTGGCATAAATGTGCGAACCAGTCGTCACCTGACGAGCTGAAACAGCCTGCAGGAAGGCTGTTTTAGCTGGGGATCGATGGCCAGGCAGCGGGGATCTCCTCTTCTTCATGTCTTTGGTGAATCCCCAGGAGGTCTGAGGCCCAACCGGCTCCCCGGCGCCGTCCTGCTCCTCAGCCAGTCTGACGCGGTTAGCCTCTGACCGGGGGAAACGGGGAGAACGCTGCTAGCTGAGTGCCAGTCAGCCGGTAGTTATTATTAGTTGGCAATCCATGACAGCCAGCAGCATTTTACCGGGGGTTCAGACGGTGCATTCAGGGAATACTGGAAAAAACAAACTCCCCGCGCGTCTGGATCGATGCGGCGCGATGCTGCCCATCAATCGTCTCTGCTAGCTCAGCAGAGAGGAGTGTGATCGATCCAAGTCGCAGCAGGCGACCTTTGACCTCAGCCCGTGTCATCGCCCGGGCAACGCTGCACTTTTTCTGGATTTCACTCCCAGACAAGCCGGCGAATACCACCGTCCCTGAAGGCATCCGCAGCTGCGGAGGTGCAGTGCTGCCTTTCAGCACCAACTAATCAAAGGTCGAAGGTCAGAAATGTAACGTGAACGCGATGACACGCCGGGACTTTAGCAATCCGGCTGATATCAAAGACAAAGTGGCAACATCAAAGCCTTCGTCTGCAGGAAACTCGGCAACAGTTGTCGGCTTCGTTTTTTTTTTCTGTTTTGCTTCAGGTTTAGGAAACAGGGAAAGAGTTGAAGAAACAAAGAGCTTTGAAGTGTTTGCCACTCCCGCTCAAGTGTGTGATTATCCTCCAGCGGCCTTTCAAGAGCCGCCGACATAGTTCGCATTTTTCACCCGACTCCTCGCAGCGAGCGCGTTTCTGGGCGGATTCCTGCGAGGCCGAAGACACGTTAGCTAAGACAGAAGGTCGGCGGAGGTCTACCCGCGGGGACGGCGCCCCCTAGGAGAGGACTCGCGCGTCCAGACGCCTTTTAACAGGTTCTCCATCAAAAAGGAGCCGCGTTAGCATCTTGGGCGCGAGCTAATTCTTCAATATTCTGGCTACGGCGGCCTGCGCCGCCTTCTGATTTCCCTGTCGCTGCTTTTTAATTTGAAGGTAGATGAAATAAACGTATTTATAGCTGCAGAGACAATAATGAAGGTCTGGTCCAACGTCCCCGCTGAGCCGTCCGTGTTGACTCAGCTGCTGCGGAGAAGCTGTTGCTGCTGGGAAATTCACTGGGTTGGGGGGAGGCGGGGTCAAGGTAAGCGCACACACACACACACACACACACGTCCTCACATTGCATCTCTAGAACTTAAAATAAATTTGTTTAGGAATCGAACGTGGTCGGATGCTAACCTGGCCTTAGGTTAGCCTTAGGCTACTAACTCCTGGTTGTGTGTGTGCGTGTGTGCGTGTGTGTGTGCGTGTGTGTGAGGGGCTCTCCTGAACAATGAACACAGCTGGGAGCTCAGAGAAGCTGATTAAATTAAAGCGACGATCTCGCCAAGGTCAGAGAGACGCTGGCAAACTGCTTCTGGCAGCGACTTCGCCGCTGGCGTCCGTCAGCAGATGTGCGCCGTTCAGGCGGCGGCGGCGCCGACGCCGGTGGAGAAGGAGGAAGATTGAACTGTCACTGCCGGTTTCGCTGCTTCGCATCAGAAGAGGAGAAGAAGAGCGAACGGTGTGACACAGATGTTTGCCGCTGACAGATGATCCACCTCAGGGGCGGCCCAGAGACAGCTGCTCCGACCCCTGACCCCTGACCTCAGGAGAGACGGTATCAGCCGGTCGGATGTCCAGCCGCTTCTTCTTCCCCTGGGAGGGAAGCAGGCATGAATAAACATGCGCTCTGCTGTGCGCAGTGATCAGAGCTAATTCCTGAGCCGTGTTTACCGCTGCGTCCGTAGCGCACGACCTCCGCCTGCTCTGCCCGACTTCTTCCCCATCTGCACACGCCGTGCATTTTTAATGTGACTTTACCGCCTGTTCTTTTTTTAAATTATTTTTAGCATCAACCTGCGTGAGCTAAGGAACAAATACAGGTGTTAAAGCAGGTGAGTTTTCCTGCAGTTAGCATCTCAGCTGCTCTTCACCCTTAATCCTTAAACAAAAGCCTTAAATCAGTGCAGACGAGCAGCTAGCGCTTGTGTTAGCATCCACACTGACGCCGTCCGGTAGCAGAAGTACTTCAGGGACGTTTCTCCGCCACAGACCTCATGAATGTTTAACCAGAAATCAGCTAAATTCAGAAAAATACGGAGAAAAGAGGCGGCTCAGGGAGCCGTTCCCAAAATAGTTGTGTTTTTTCCAAAACAGCCAGTCAGGTCCAGGCGGACGGCTGGAGACGCAGGTCTCCAGGTCGCACCTGGCAGATGGTTCCTGTGTGCCGAGGTCGGCGGAGGGCCACGTCCGTCCCAGCGGCTGCTCGCCGGCATGGTGGCTAACGGCTGCTGCTCCGCTCCGACTTTCAGACGCTCGTCTTCGGCACATGCCTAATTGGCGGTTGGGGCTGCGCTGCTGCTGTCGGCGTTCCAACTCATTAACGGGCGTTGCGCTTCCGACCCGGAGGCTGGCGGGAAGCGCTGGCGCTCCACGCCGGCCCCCAGCTGCTCTTGGCTCTTCGTGTGTCATTTCACCGCCGTCTTGGCTCCGATAGGATCCGTGGTGGTGGCAGTGGGGGGGCAGGGGTGGCGGGGGTTGTTAACAGCTTGTAAAACACGACTGTTTAACGCGGAGCCGCAGTCGCAGGAGCCGTTTACGGCGGAGAAGATCGGGTCGCGGAGCTCCCGGCGGATCCATGAAGGCCTAATGAGGCGGAAATGTTTGTTTGAGACGCTGAGGAGAGACGAAGCTGCAGCCGGACGCAAGAATCGCCAGTCGGGCAGGAAAATCTCCCAGTTTCTGGACTCTGGAAGCAGCTAGCAGACGCTCCTGATCCTCAAGCTACAAGTAACCGAGTAGCAGGAAGCAGCACATTTCACGCACTTCCAGCTAACGAAAACACTTAGCTTGTAGCCACAAACGTGGTGGGAGGTTGCGCTAATGTGTTGATGCTTCTCCTTTTATCTACATAATTAGCCTGATCTCTGCTTCCTGAAGTGGGGAAAATCCACGCGGTTGTAAAAACTAGCCAGGCTGAAGAGGCGCCGAGGAGCCCTTGACCGTTGGGATCTCCTCACCGGCTCGGAACCGGCTGCTCGGAAGCTACAATTCAGCATTTTCAGCCCCAGGTTTCCAGATGAGATCCCTAAAACCCCCCTAGCAACCAGGCTAGCGAAGCAAGCTAACAGGCCTGGTCCCAATCAGGACAGGCAGCGCTTTTACAGTGTCTGTCTTCGCGGTGTCTTTTCAAGGATCCTCGTAAATCACATGGGGGGAGCGCGACCCCGACCGTTTGGCGCTGTCCCTGTCGTAAACACCCTCTCCCCCCATTTCCCCCATAGAGGGAGTGAGAGTTTCACTCGGATGCTAATCTCCTGCCTAAACGCCTCCTCGGGGGGAACCTTTGTTGTTCCGGCGGCTGGAAAATCTGCTCCGCCCGTTTGTTGGGCACTGAGGAGTTGAAGGGAGGAGGGGGGCCGCTGGCCGGAGGGTCCGTCCTTGGGCCGGCCGCCGTTATCGCAAAGTCAATATGCACAGTCGCGTTTTTGCGCTGGGCCAGAACAAACGGCAAACAGCCACGCTTGCAGCTTCCAGTGGGGCGGAGCCAGCCCGCCTCGGTGACCTTGGCGAATACGGAAAGAGCGCACGCTAACAGGAAACACACTCTGAACAAAAATCAGAAAACGACGCACTAGCTTCAAAGTTAGCCGCTAGCTCAAAAGCAGCAGACGAACTTCACCCGATTCTGCTTTTCGTTTGACCTCCGGCGGCAACCGGGCAGAAACGGGGTGACCCCTCCCCAAACACATTAACCTGGAGCCCCCGCCGCCGCGACCGTTAATTAAAGAGCGGCGGCGGTGAGCTGGGCTGTTTGCTAATCGTCTGGAAACAAATTGCTTTCGGCAGCACCTTTAAATGACTTTTCCTCCATTTTGCGGCTGATTAGAAGAAGCTTAAATGAAGATCACAAAGTCAAGACGGCGCCGAGGCGGAAAACTCAACCTACCGGCGGAGCTGGGCGGGGCTGGGGGCGGAGCCCGCGGCCGTCTGGAGACTTTCCAGGAAGAACACGAAGACCCGGGACAAGGACAAGATGGTGAGTGGACAGACAGCCGAGCTCTGGGAACAGCCTCCCCGACGAGGATGGTGAGCTAACGAGCCACCTGGTCCTGGAAGGACCCTGGAAAGTTCCAGAAAATCACTGACAAGCAAAAAATAAATTCAAAAACCAACCAGCAGAACCAGAGGAAGGAAATCAGCTGCCCAAAGACAAAGAGAAAAAAGCTCTTTCATGGCAGGAGGTGGTTTGATCACAGGTGTTTCCACTCCTGCTAACGACGGCGCTAAGGTCGGCTCCGACCCGAGAATTAAAAGCTTTTATCAGCAAATGAAAAACATTTCCTCTATTATTAAGTGTAATTAGGACAAGTGTTCTTTCATCCTTTCATTAAACCGTTTTTTTACAAATGTGTTTT
Source organism: Tetraodon nigroviridis (assembly GCA_000180735.1). Lineage (NCBI taxonomy): Eukaryota > Metazoa > Chordata > Actinopteri > Tetraodontiformes > Tetraodontidae > Tetraodon > Tetraodon nigroviridis. The sequence goes on from CAAE01014590.1 coordinate 989,179, forward strand.
TTCTTATCTTTTCTTTAATTAAAGTTCTTTGTCTAAGCTAACCTCCATACGCGTTAACGAGGGGCTACAGAGTCAAACAGGTCCATCTAAATGTGAAAACTCTCCTGTCTTTGTGGACTTTAGTTAAAAAAAAAAAAAGAATAAATATTCCCATATTCAGTGTTAGCACCTGACTAAATACCCCACCTAGGGCAGGAGGGCGGGGGCTTCCTCGTTTATCTGCCAAAGCAAACGTTTGCTCATTAACAGCAGTCAACAGCCAGCGACCTGTCACGTTAGCCCGACCAGATCATGGAGACGCTAACGTGTACATTTGGAGTCCGCACACGGAATAAATTAAAAACAGCCGACTGCAGGGAAAACCGGTAAAATCCATCAAAATTCATTTCCATCCTGGGTTTGCTTTGCTGCTAAGCTACGGCTAAGCTACGAGGACAGCTTGGAAACGGCACACGGTGCGAAGCTTGGACCCAACGCAGATGGAGCCGAGGCTGTGCTAGCGTAGTAACGCGCGGGAAAAGGCAGAGGCGACAGAGGGGCTCCGATGGCTCTTTTATTGTCAAAAAGCGTCACTTAAGTATTTACAGTTTGTGCAAAAACATTTAAAGGTTTCAAGGACTTTACATTGTAAGTTCAACCTCAAGGCACATACATGGAACAACACCCAGATTCATCATGAGAACAGAAATTCAACTTTGGTTCTGAAGAAAACTTGTGGTCGGCGGAGGCTAGCGCCGCGGCGTCTCGTGGGCGTCCCGGCGCCGCCCCCGTCCGATCAAATCAAAGGCGATGAAGCTAAAACACGGAACATGCATGACCACCTCCCCCACCCACCCACCAAGGTTTTGGCTAATAGATATTTGCGAGAGAATTTGACCTTAAACATTTCAGCCGCCGTCGGATTCACGGTTCCGGTTCGATTCAGCTAACAGGAACGTCTCCACGCCCTAAAGAGCTAACAATCTGACACGTATCAGTAATTAGGAGCGGCGTCTGCAGCAAAAGCAACCGCCAGAGCAGCTGAGCCATTAGCCGCTCGCACCGCTAATGATCTGGCACTAAAGACAAACAGCTATTGTGTCGCGTTAGCATGTTCGCTCTGTTAATACTGTTACTGCTGTGTGCTTCACGTCTCCCCCTTTCTTTCATCATTCAGTTGTGTATTAAAAGTAAGGCAAATATCTGTCCTGGCTACACATTCACAGACCGGGGTTAGCGCCTAGCAACTGTTTGACCCCTCCGTATGCCTGACGCAACACGTAGCTTTTATCCGGAACGACCCGTCAGGAGAACGTGTTTGTGGGGATAAAACACTGAAACAAATAAAATGGAGACACTTTGATAACCACAGAAGATCAAAGAACTCTTGAAGTGAATCCAAACCAGACAAAAATTAACGCGCCGCAAACCCCGGACGTATATAAAATCATCAACTGTTTCCAGAACGGAGCCACAGTGTGGAAAACTGCTGCCGATGACGCTGATAATTGTTGGTGAAGCTTGATTAGCGTGGGATCAGGATTAGCATGCTGACCAGCTAGCTCCACCCTAAAGCTTCCTGTGGTGGTTTCTGAACCATTTTCCGTGGCTGAACATTATTGAAAGAAAAAGAGAAAAACCTGAACCAGCGGCTGCAGGAAATCCAGCAAGCGCTGCTAGTGCAAGGCTGCAGAAATGAATCCTATCCGTTCGAAAACCCACTAAATATTTGCCTGCGACCGTCGGAGTAGGCTGGTCCTCCGGCGTAGATGTTTGAGCAGCTAAACGGGCGCGCCTTGCAAAGGGTTAAGGCGCGCTCCAGCGCAGCAGCAAAAATAATCGCCTATGAGGAGAGAGCTATAGGTGGGGGGCAGAGGGAGGGACCTCGCTAAGCCTGGCCTCTCCCTAAAACACTGTCAAATCAAATCAACGAAGAGAGCCCAGAATAAAGACCCTTCGTATGCTAAGAGCTGCCGCTGCCGCCAAAAAACGCTTTTAATTGCAGCCACGCAGGGATCAAAGGCGCCGGCGGAGGTGGGGAGAGGGGGGGTAGATGGGGCGATGGAAAGCCGAGCGAAAGTGAGCAAAGGTGGCCGATTGCGAACTACTAACCGGTTCGGAGGCGGAGCCTCCATCCCATAATACCGCCAAACTCCTCCCGCCATCCATCCGCCAAATGCAGGAAACACTGAGGGTTTTCAACGGTTGCGTAGCTCCGCGGGGCTTAATACTCAAGTCAGGTCGTCACGGTAACAGACTCCGTGGGAACGGTGGAGGTGTGGCCACGCAGAAACCCTGCCCCCCCGCCTGTCTGCCTCAACTGCCCCCTTGTGGCCTCATTTGTCAAAGCGGGCGGATGAAAGGAGCCGAACAAATGAAGGAATTTCTTCAAAGGGGATGTGAAAGTCCCGGCACGGCCCGGAACGGCCCGGCGCCTCATTAGAGACAATAATCCTCCCAGGCTGGAAAAAAAACCCCCTCAAATTCAAACTCAAAAGAACTTCTCAAAGTGTCTCCGGCTAAATCCCCCTCTGGAACAAAGGCGGCGCGAGTTCGGCAGCGTTGATGACCTTCCCGACACTTCCCGACCGCAGCGCCGCTAATGGGAAAGTGCACTTTCGTTCTTTTTACAAGGTGTCACCGGTATTTCCCAACCTACTCCAATCAGCTGCGTTTGGGCTGAGTTGCCTTTTTCTGGCGCTCCAGGGGGAGCGAGGGTTGGGGGGGAGGGGCGAGGGAGCGGCCACGGTTGCTTCTGCGGTTGGCGGAGGATCCCGGCCCTCGGAGCGCCCGTTTCCACCAGATCGGACTGAACGTCCGCACCCGGGGTGCCGTGATTGTACAAATCTGTGTCGGGGTGCAGCGCTGGCTGCTCCCACCGCCGCAACCCTGCTGAATATTCAAAAAAAACACTTTTTATCTCTTTTTTCAGGAATAAAAAAGATAGCAGAGATTCCCACACGGTTATCCACAGTATAAATTACATCGTAGACAGAAATATATCACATGGTACAGGTATACTTGAATGGATATCGGTGTCCACACCAAGAGTGTGTGTGTGTTGCGTTGCGTTGCAGTGTGTGCGCTCCACGCCTCCTCACGTGCGGCAGAATTCCACGCTGGGCACGTTGCTACTCTTGCAGTAGGCTATGCTGTTTTTGCTGAGGGGACAGTCCCGGAAGCCGACGCCCCCGTTGGGCGTGTAGACGGGCTGGATCCGGAAATCGCCCTTGAGCAGCTGCTCGTTGTTCAGCGCCACGATCTGGAAACTGGTCTCCGTCATTTCCAGGATGGAGTTATCCTTCTTGGTTCCAGCCTCGCAGTAGTCATCTTTTCTCCGGCCGCGGTTGTATTTCCACCTGGTGGACGAGGCCCGGCTCTTCCGGTGTACGTACCAGCAGAAGAGGCCGAGCAGAGTGGCCAGGACCAGCAGGACGGCCCCTCCGATGATTCCGGCCATCAGCAGCGTGGAGTGGATCCCCTCCTGGGGGGCGTGGTCCCGGCCCGGCGCCTTGGTGGAGGCGGCGGCCTTGGTCCTGGCCTCGGAGCACAGGGTGTCCTCTCCCGGCCGGTAGGAGTTGAGAGTGTCCAGCACGTGCACGCAGATGCGGTACACCGAGCGTGGCTCCAGGTTGCCGAGGCTGATCCGCCGCTGGTCCCCGCCCACTGTTCGCTCCCTCGGGCCCTCGTTGGTTTGGCCCTGGCCTCGTTTCACCCAGGTGACCTTGTAAGCGGTGACGGTGAAGTAGGAGGCCCAGCTCACCTCGATGTTGCTGGAGTTCACCACGTGGAAGTAGATCTGGAGGGGGTCCTCGTAGGGCGGGAGGGGCCCTGGGGGGTTGTTGCGGAGCGAGGGCACTGGAGGGGAGGAGGACTCAAAGTAGTAGGGGATGGGGGGGGTGATGGCGGTGGACCCCGCGGTGGCGGTGGTGGTGGGGGCGGTGGTGGGTGGGGGCGGGGGTGTGGAGCGCAGAGTGGGCCAGGACGGGGACCCGGCCCCTGGGGGGCACTCTATAACATCCAGGGTCAGCTCCCTGATGGCCATACCGCGCACCTTCTCCGGGCTCTGGCAAACAAACCCGCGGGCGTTGACGGACGCCGGCAGGGACCTGAGCCACACCACCACCCACTTGACGGCGCAGTCGCAGCGCCAGGGGTTGTTCCGGACCATCAGGTGCCTCAGGGCCCCCAGGCCCTCAAACACGCCCTGTGTCAGGCTCTGGAGCTGGTTGCTGGAGACGTCCAGTTTTTCCAGCCGGTGTAGGCCGGCAAAGGCCGCCACGGGGATCTGGTCGATCTGGTTCTCCTGCAGGCTGAGTCGGAACAGGGCCCGGCCGGGCAGCAGGGGGGGAGGGAAGGTGAGCGAGTTCCGGGCCAGGGCCAGCTCCCGGAGGTTGACCAGGTCCTGGAAGGTGCCCGGCGCGATGCCCTCGTCCGTCAGCAGGTTCCCATCCAGCAGGAGGCGCTGCAGGCGCGTCACGTTCTGGAAGGCCTCCTCCGCGATGACGGCGATGCGGTTCTCGTCCAACCGCAGCTCCTCCAGCTCCTCGGGAAGGCCGATGGGAACACTGCTCAGGTGGTTCTTGGTGAGGAAGAGCAGCTTGAGGCTCACCGCCTCCCGGAAGGCCCCTTCCTCCACCCCCACCGTGGAGATGGAGTTGTCGTCCAGGTGCAGCTCCTCCAGCCGGGTCAGCTGGGCCAGAGCTGCCCTGGAGATGGTCTGGATGTTGTTCTCCTGGAGGTGCAGCACCCTGGTGTTCTTGGGCAGGTTGATGGGGAACTCGTCCAGCTGGTTGCCGTAGAGATGCACCGTCTCCACCGAGGCCAGGTGGTGCAGTTCCACGGGGAAGCCGGCGTTGTTGATCTGGTTGTTGTGCAGGAAGAGGACCTTGTAGCCCTCCTGGATCCCCAGAGGCACCGAGGTCAGGCTGCGCTCGTTGCAGTACACAAAGGTGTTGTCGCAGCGACACTCCTGCGGGCAGGAGGCGCCCCGGCCGAGCCGCACCTGCAGGCTCAGTGTCACCGTTAGCCAAAACCGCACCAACCAAGCCCCATCTCTATTCCACGGTCCGGCGGGAAACTCCATAGCGGAAAAGGAAAAAACCCAAGGAGGAAAATCAAAAAAACAAAAAAAAAAAAGATCAGGGCGGAAGCAAAAGTGTGTAAATCCACCAAAACCTGAAAAGTTTCTCCTGCGAGAGTCTGGCCACAAAACGATCAAAGGGGCAGGAAAGCGTGGCGATAATCCCGGGAACGCCAAAGAGCCGCGGCCCGGCTAGCAGTGGCTCCTCCGACCGGCTCTGTCCATGCCGGAACACCAGACTGGTCACTCATGGGCCCTGGCGCCGCTCCGCCGGGGCCAGTTGGAAGCTGCGCGGTCCGGGTTCGCCGCAGGCGCCGCTCGCCCGTCCGTCACACGCTGCCGCTCCTCAGCCGGGACAGAGCCCGCGGGGGGGGGCATTTGGATCCGGAGACCTGCGGCCAACAAGGACACGTAGCCGGTTAGCTTCCTCCAAACCACCTCAGTAGCCGCTACCAGAGAAAAAAAAGCATCGTTGCATAAATATTCAGAGCCGGATCCGGTTTCGGAGCCATAAAGACGGCTTTTATTCCTCCAGGAACAGAGGACGCTGGCGGACCGAGAGCCCGGCTAAGAACGACAGAAAAAAGAAAGAAAACCTGAAACTGGCTAACGGGAAGCAGCCGCCACGGCGGGGGGTTAGCGTCGGGCCTGCACGCTCGGCCTAACTTGAAGATTTAAGAACGCGAAGGATGGGGGGATGACAAACCCGCGCGGAGGAAGAGAAAACAGCCACCCCTGTCCACCGGGATGGGATGGGGTCCTAATTTACACCTCCGCCCCAAAAAGATGATCAATACGGCCGCAGCTCAGCCAACAAGGCCGCCGCGCCACCACACACACACACACACACACACTCTGATTATCGTTCACAGCTCCACACACACACGGGTCTGAGCTTTGGTGACGGAACGATCGACCCTCTGCACCCCCTCCCCGCTGGTAGAAAAGGAGGAATAAAACTGTCCAAAAAGAGGGGAAGGGGCTGTAAAATGGAGAGAATAAAGGAGATGTTGGCTGCAGAGACGATCTTTGACACATCTGGGATCCACTTTTCCGAAAGAAAGAGGTGAATTTAGTCAGATGAGCTTCTGAACGGATCTGCTCGGATCAAAGCAACAAAGGGGACGGTTCTTTTCCTCTTTTTTTCATTTTTTTCCCTTTTTTTTTCATTTTTTTCCATCGTCTTTATTCGATTTGCGGGGACGCGCGGATTCGGCCGGGACGATCCGATGAGAAGCGTTAAAGAAAGGAGTCAAAAGTTGGAACGAAGCGGCCGCTTCCGGGGCGAGAAGAGGCGGATCAGGTGGACTTCAAAGCCCGTCCGTGGAGCGGAGACCCGAGGAGGAGGTGGAGGAGAAGGAAAAAGGGAAAAAGGGAAAAAGGAGCAGCGCTGCGCTCCGAGCTGCTCCTAAACGTCTCATTAACCTTCCAGATCAGCGGCTAAAGGTTTCATTAATCCTGCAGCGGGTGGCCCGAGATCTGCGCCTCTCCGCCGCTCTGAGACCACCTCTGATCGGGATTAGTCCCGGATTTCAGCCTCGGCTCCGTCTGGGCTCGTTTTCAGGCGGCGCGGAGGTAGAAAGTTACATTTACGCATCATTCACGGTGAAAAAGGAGCGGAGGGTCGCCCGGGCTGACCTCCAGCCCGCCCCCCCACCCAGAACCCCGTCCCGGGTACCGAGCAGCAGCCGTTACCTTTGCCGAGCCTCTCTGCCTTCCACCGCCCGCCGGAGCGATCAACTTTCCCCCTGAGAGCGTCCGGATGCCCCCGCCTGGAGGCACAACTGCTGCGCGGCTCTTCGGATCAGCATGTCCCCCCGCCCGGGTCCCCGCGCACGGCCGTGGCTGCGTCCGCGCCGCGCTCTCCACTTTTTTCCTCCTCCTCCTTTTTTTTTTTTTTTTTTATAATTTCCAGTTAAAAGGGAAAAAAGAAAAAGAGAAAAAGCTCCCTCCGTCAGCGACTCAGGCGCCTCCTGCTGTCACTCACTTCAGCGGAGTCCGCAGCGCAGCCGCGGCGGGTCCTGCGCGCACGCTCCGGCGGATGCCGCCGCCTGATCCGCTCCGGGCCATGGCCGCCGGCCGCGTCCGTCCGCCCGCAGCGGCCGCCTGAAAGTTTCCTCGCCGACACCGGAGCTCCGAGAGCTGCTGCCTGCGACGGCTTCGGCTGCTGGGGCGACGTGTGCGCGGCGCGGCGCTGCGCTCCTCTCTCCCTCCCTCTTCCCTCCTCCCTCTTTCCTTCCTCCCTCCCTCTCTCTCTCTCTCCTCTCCTCCTCCATCTCCTCCCCCCTGCCTCCACTCTGCAGAAAATCCCGGGTCCCACGCGCGTCACTCCCGATCCGCAGGATCCGGGAATCCAGGCCGGTTCTGCCGCGACCAGGTTGAAACCTGCTGCTCCTTCGCTTCAAAGCTTCAAAGGCGGATCATAGAGCATCCGGGAGGGTTGGATTACAGGGCAGAGCTGGTGGGCGGGGTCTGTGGTCCTGGTCCTGGTCCTGGTAAACATCAGGTGACGTTAGCGAGCTAAAAGCTGCTTAGCGAGGCGGGAGCCACGAAGCGCTATAACTCCGCTTCAAAGCAAAGATGCTCTTCAGCATCACAAAGATGGTCGGAGAGAAAGATCAAAGCTCCATTGTTAGAGATCAAAGGCGGATCCATGTTTGAACCAAAGTTCTGGAAGGGTTAGCTTCAGGAAGATCAAAGCAACAGCGGTCCAGGACGTCCGGCTGTGGGCAGCTAAATAATTAGCTAAAGCCCGGCGGCCGTTTTCTCCCTCTGACAGCTGATTTATTATGGCGCAATTTGAAATTAGCGCCGCGCCAGGAGCCTCTTGCAACAATTTTCCTCTCTCGACCTGGGACGCTCCTTCCCTATTAGATTAGCGGTAGCGGCTGGAGCAGCGTCCTCCCGCGCTGGTTCCAGGATTCTGGGTTGGAGGGTTGTTGTCGGGAAGGTCGCCCCCCCTCATCATTCCCTTTAATACTCCCCACTTCAAACATTTAATTCTCTGCCAATCTTTATTCCTCCTGGAGGCGCTTTAATTAGCCGGGAGGCTCCCGTTGTTCCGAAAAAATCCCGCCGGCGGCGGCCAGTCAGGATAAATCCGGATGATACCAGAGGCCAGGTGAGAGGAGGCGGCTAAAAAGACGACTGTCTTAGCGGGATTAGCCCATCGCTGCGGCGACGCTGCTGCGTAATTTGATATCAGCGGCGTCTCCGCTAGTTTCTAGCTTCTCCCCTGACCTTCTGACCTCATCACCCCAATTACAACCCTGCTGAGGGTGTTAGCATCTCTCAGACACTTCAGACTCTTGACCTTAGCCGCGACCCCAAGCTAGGCCAGTCAGCCCTGGCTAACATCTCAAAGAACAACGCTAAACCAAGGTTCTTCTTCATGGCCGAAGGACAGGTGAGAATCTGCCTCACCTGTCGCCGAACCCTCCCACAGGAAGACAAATGCACACTAGCTTTGGTCGCTATTACATAGTAATAAGCCCAGAACAACAGCAGTAAAGGGAAGAAAACAAAGCAAAAGACGGAGAGACGTTAAACCAGAAAGGGCAGTTAGCCGGTTTTAGCCACAAAGCAACACTTTGCATGCTATTATGCTAACCTAGCGGAGCTCCTTCTCCTGAGGCCGCCACTGCGACAACCGCTAGCACATGTGCCAAAACAAGCCGGCCGCAGGAATGGCAGGAATTCCCCCGCTGCCGGGTGGAGCCAGCAGGTATTTCTCAGGACGATCTGCTTTCCCCGGAGTATCCGGTGTCTCCGGGGAGGACGGAGGAGCGCGGAACGCCGCTGCCGCGGCACATGGAAGCGTTTCAGAGGAGTGCGCGGCTCGGCGTCCTCGCAGAGTATCTCAGCCAGAGAGTGTTAACACATGTTCGACCCCGGGCCAGTGCGCGTATGTGTGTGTGCGCGCGTGTGTGTGTGTTGTTGTCACAGCGGGGGTTGTGCAGGAAAACACCCCTGAGAACCCGACACTGGCTCGGCTTCAGCTGATACGCTAACAAGAAGAACTTGTTCTCATCAATGGGGGGCTTTATTTCTGCTGTACACACACACACACACACACACACACAGAGTCGGTGTGTGTGCACGCTAGTGTATGAGCCACAAATGTGAGCGGTAAATATCCAAATTAGCTCACAAATACACCCAAACACATGCACGCGCACACACACCCAAGCTGCGCATGGACGCGTCGCCATGGAGACAGGCCTGACCGCCCATCGTGACGTGTTCACCGGAACAGCATTTGTCAACCGACGTGCGTGCGCTAGGTTAGCTAGCACCGGCTGCGGTAACGTGGCCCCGGTGAGAAACCGGAGGCGCCGCCAGGAAGACGGTGTGACATCATCCAGGCTGATCAAAGCGACGCCTCGACCTTTTCAACTTCTCCGGAGGAGAGTAAATTACAAACAGGCGCTCGTCTCTGTGGGAACGCCGTGCTTCCATGTCGGCGCTGCCGCCGGCGGCGGCTCACGTCGGGGCCTTGGACGGGCGCTGCACACAGGCTCAAGGACACCTCCTGCATAACTCATGCTCACATGCTAGCTAGGTTCCACTGTTAGCTCTGTTAGCTAACCCAAGTACTAGCTATCTTGAGCCTGCTTTCTTTTGTGACAGAACATATAAGCTAATTATAACCAGCCTTGCTAATGTTAGCCCACATTTAGGGAGAAACTGGATGCTAACTTTCCAAGCTAACTTTAGCTTGTCAGGAGGTTCAAAGGACTTTGAATTTATTGGCTGGAAACATCAAACTGATCCCGCCGTGTAATCCAATCACTGATGTGCACGGGTGCACATTTCTGGCGTGTTTTTTGTTCCCTAGCGTAAACTCCACCTGTGATTCACAGTCACATGCTAGCACCACCGCCGCTAGCACAAAGGGCTCGATCAGCATGTGATTGTTTCTGCCTTCCACAGCTTCCCCGAGGCAAAATTACCTTCAAAGTAATCAAATCACATATTTATTTTTTTGTTTTTAAACACAAATATATAAAAGCCTCAGACCAGGAAGGACGCCGCCGCCGGCGCTAGCAGCCGCTAGCGGATGTTTTTCTAGCGAGTTTAACCTGAATAACGACCTTGGTCTCTGAAACAGGCTAAAGTTGTCCAGCGGCTCATCCTAGCAGTTGCCTCACGCTGGTTGTGGTTGCTATGGCTAACGGCTAGCCTGCTCTGACTAATGGCTAGCCTCAAATCTATTTTACTTGATCAATTTGCAGCCTGTTTTTAGCTTTTCTTTGCTGCTGATCCATTTGCTTATCCCAAACACAGCTGCTTCATGAAGTAGCCGCGCGGTTAGCGTAGCATCTTTCGCCGCTTCTGTCCAGACTTTAAAATTTGTCTTGAAACGGTGAAAAATCATCGGCTGTCAGGCGGAAGCTTGACAGGCTTTTATTAAATAATAAATCTCGTCTGCGCGGTGAGTTTACTCCGAAGGCTCTGCGACTGTTGCGAGTTCGCCTGTCAGCCAGACGACTGACAGCCTGACGTCTCCGCCTCACACTCTCCTCGTTTTGGGGTGTGAGCGGCTGCTGACAGCTGTTCCACCTGCTGGAGGACTCCACAGTTCTGTTCTCGCAACTTTCAGGCTGCTAACGCTAACACGAAATGTTACAAAGTCGTAAAAATAGTCCTGTTATAGAGCTAGCATGTCTAGAGAAGCTCCAAGGGTTTGTGTTGCGTGTCTGTTTATGTTGATGACAGCATTGTCTGTTGTTTACGGCGACGGTTGTCAAGGTAATCGACGGAAGGGAGAGATAAGCGCTTTAGCTGCTGAGCGCTCGTGTCAAACCGCGTTTACATCAGCTAACGCCGTAACCGCGCCAGTTCGGTCCAGCGCAGGACGGCAGGCGGCGAATGCCACATGTTATTAGCGTAGCATTAATTACAACGCCGGGAGCTTGGGTGGAAAATAAAAGAGATGAACACACGGGTCAGTTTCTCTGTTTATGTCTTTGATCCTGCGTCAGATGTGACAGCGGCTACATTTCCGGATCCATTATTTTCACCGCCGGGGAGGAGCAGGTGGGAAAACAGCGCTGAGGCCACCAAACACACTCGAGCGGCCCTGGACCAGCCCCCAACCCCCAGCTTTACCCCTTTTATTGGTTAATTTGTCATTTTTTAATAAGTGTTTCCACAAAACGAGCGTCGTGAAGAAAAGAGCGCGCTAAACCGCGGTTGCGTTTACGCGTCTGGGTCCCGGTTGGGCTGTTCTTCCCTTTTCTTACTCTCTTTCATCCCTCGTTCAGCAGCAACATACTGGGAAAAAAAACACAATGAAAAGATTGATTAAAAATAGACGATGTTCAGCTGCGCCGCTAGCGCTGCGAGCTATCAGCTGCATTCTCCTGGTCAGCTAATGGGGATGGGGGTCGGCTAACGGGAGGGCCGCCATTGCTCCTCACAGAGAGGAGGGGGCGGAGTCAACCAGCAGATGTGGCTGAGGTCATCTATCAGACTGGGCCAGTCACCCACACCAGGGTCCTAATTAGGGTTGTCATGACGACCAAAGACTTGTTCTTTGATCAACTACATTAAAGATGATTAAATGCAAACAGAAGAACAAAAGAATCTGAGTCCACGTCTCTAAAAGATTCGTCCAAATGGTAAACGAGGTTAGCGAGCCGGGTTAGCACAGGCAGGGCCAGTTCCATTCTCTGTTAGCTAGCGTTGAAGGCTAACTACGATAAAAGCAGAGTTGAGTAAAAACAAGCAAATTAAACATTTAAAGACAGGATCAAAGCCAGCTAAATAGCTTAGCTTAACTTGGGTTGTCTTTGCTCTCCACCCGCCGCCTGTAGAAACAGCAGATCAGCAGCTTTTTGTCCGTAAACGAGGCTGTTGATTCTGTAGCCAAAGGTTGTGCACACAAGACTTTCAGAACTTTTGAACACACACGATCAAAGGATCCAAGCTAATCCGAGTTCAGATAAACTACCGAAGCTAAGGTAAAGTAGCTGTCGGTAGCTTGTCGCTTCAGAGTGGCGTCGAAATGCGTTTGTGAATGAGGTTTATGAGCCGAGCTGACCTCTGGGGTCGAGGCATGCACGTGTGCGCGTGCACAGAGGCGGGGTCAGGCCGGGCCCCGAGGACAGGGTAGCGCTAAAGGTCACCTGAAGGTGGAATGTAGCCGAGCCGGAGTCCCAGTAAAAGAAGTGACAAAAAGAACAACAAACGAAAGGGACGTGCAAACAAACCATGCCCACCATAAATGACATCAAAGCTCGGACACCGGCCTCGCTTTGATGATCAAATTGGCGGGAAAGCGAGCACAAACTGCTCACAGTTGTAAACGCGGTTATTACATCTGGTAATAACGACGGTTTAATAAAGTTGAAAAAAGAGAGTGAAGAAAAACAAGAAGAACTGACGAGTTTAGCAGATAGGGAGGACGGCTAACGGCTAGCAGCCGCGCTAGCAGCCTGAATCAGGTTTCTTGGGTCAGAACCAGCCCGAAGGCCAAGAACTCTGGCTGGATTTACCCTGAAATCCGACTCAAATCTAATTTTCCGTGGCGGAGTTGAAGTTTACGTCAGCCATCACATCTGGCCGCCACCGTCGCTACGGCTAGCCGTTTTCTAGCTGCTAGCTTCTGTCTCTTCCTCTCGTAAAAACCTGATGTGTTTGTGCAACAATGATTTTGATGAGAAAAAGATTCAAGCTGTTTTTTTCTGGGGTTTTCCATGCTAACGTAGTTAGCCTAAGCTAGCACAAGGACACGTTAGCACAGGGCTACGTGCCTGCGGAGCCTCCAGACGTCAGGGATGATTCATATTTTCCAGGTGAGCCATCCTGATCTGATCCCAGATCTGATCTGTCGGCTCCATGTCCGTAATCATGTTAACTTGTTTGGAAGCACTGATGCTAAACGCTAACAGCTAAATGTACATATCAGGTTATTTTGTAGCATTTAACTCTAGTTAACCTCAGCGCTGCTGCGAGGGGGGAAATCAGATTACCCTCCGGGGTTAACGCTAACGCATCATTCAAAAGCTGTCCGAGAAGCTAGCTGGTGCATTTGTGAGGACCGTAAGCGTGTGATTTCGTCACTGTTAGCAACCAAAGACGAAGCTTTTATACTTTAAAAGCTTCTCTGTCCTGATCAACAGAACAAATGTTCTTTATTTATCTATTTCTTTATTTTCTCGAAGGGTTAAAAACGCCGGCGCCGCAAATTAGCTGTGAAATTGCAGATTTGTCCCCTGGACGCCTCTTCAGCGCTGGAGCCTCTTTAAAGGTTGGAGCTAATCAAGAGGAATTAACGGGGATTAACGAGGCCCCGACAGGGGACCCCCAACTGTACCCGGCCATGACAAGCCCCTCCCCCACCCACTCTACAGGAACCGCCAAACGAGCTAACGGGCTAACAATTGTTGTGAATGAATGAAATAAAGGCGCTAACAGGATGATACGTTAGCTATCACCGACGTGAAAAAACATGTCCATAAAGCAAGAATTTGGCTTTTGTGTGTGTGTGTGTGTTTGTGTGTGTGTGTGTGTGTGTGTGTGTGTGTGTGTGTTATAAACACTCCCGGTTTTCAGGTCCACCTTTCCCGTACTCTCGCTGGGCATCAGCTGGAATGGAGGCGGGGGCAGAGAGGCAGAGGTCAAAGGTCAGCTGATGGTGTGTAGGAACATGGAGGACATCTGTGGGGGGTGGGGAAGTGGAGGAGAAAACAGGAGTTTAAGGAGGTCAAAGGTTACAGAAGTGGGTGTCTTCTGGCTAACGCAGTAGCCGACAGGCGGCGCCCGCGTCTGTCGCCAGGCGGGTTAATCAACCGCAGATCACATTTCAGGGCGTCCGCGGTGTCACGGCCGGCGGCTTTCCACAGCGCTAGAAGCAGCGCCGCGGGCTTTTTAGCAAATGCTGTTGACGCTAATCTTTGGCCTCTGACCCTGTTAGAATTCATTCTGACTAAACTTAAATTTTTTTGCTTTTTTTGGCACGATCACCGACACAAAACTGCCTTTACCCGTCAGACATGAGGTCGACTTTTCCACAGTGCGACTCCGGAATCGTCACCTTTGACCTCTGGCTGTAGGTACGGATCCTCCCGGGTAGCCGCTAACGTTGGCTAACCGCAGGAATGGGCCATGAAGCGAGCATTCAGAGATGCTTTTGTTTCCGTGGAGCCTCAGGCTGCCTCCAGGATAAACTGCCCACCTAGCCGTCCAGAACTGCCCCCCCCCCCCCCCCCCCTACGACCTCATAACCGTCTTTCTCCCATAAATATCGGCGTCCTGGGAGGGAATTAAAGTCGTTGTTTGTTGTGTAAACAGGTTCCTCACGTTATGAGATTCCTGGGTGGGATCAAAGCCAAAGGACGCCCCCCCCCCCACCACACACACACACACACACACACATCCTTCCTCCCCCCTGGTAATGACATCATTTGGAGCTGAGATGGAGCCTTTTTACGGTGACGGCTGTTGCGGCGCTTTATTGGTTGTGGAATTGGCAATTAAACAGTAACACCTGGAACAGCGAGGCCGGCCCACGTGACGGAGCGCCGTCCAGCTCCCTCTGCGCCCCCTCCCACCCCCACCTCCCCCCCCACACACCTGGAGAATGTTCATCCTTTCAGTCCTCAGCTCTGCGGCATCAACACACCTTCACCGAGCTCAGCCAAAAGAAAACAGCCACGACTCCCTGCAGCCGCTGGTTTGTGACCCCGACTCACACACACACACACACAAACACACACACACACACACGCACACTCGACTAGCTTCTTAACTCACTTGCGCTTTGCAGGCTCCGTGGCAGCGTGGTGACTAACAGCCTCATGGCGAGCATTAGCATTCATACACTCACTGCCATGAGCAACCTCGGCTTGTTCAGGGATGCATGTCAGAGCGGCGCCGTAGACGACCACTAGCGTTTTATACGCTTGTAGCACAGCAGTGGTGTCGGCTTGTGGCGGAAACCAGTTCCACACGTGGCTGTAGAGGACGCCGAGAGTGTTGAGACGGTCGTAGCTCCAGATTGGTCCCAACACCGTGCAAAATTAATTCGCAGCACGTCAGTTGGAGATACGGCAGAGCTGATGACTAATCGCTAATAAATGAAGGTCAATCACCGTGAGATTGTGATTCGAAGCTGGCCTCAGCTGATCAGAAAAAAGCTCTTATGATTCAGCTAATTACTGACACACACACACACACACATACACGCACACACACACACACAGCACACACACACACTCTCTCTGCCACACACACGCGCGCGCACACACACACACACACACACATACACGCACACACACACACACACACACACTCTCTCTGCCACACACACGCGCGCGCACACACACACACACACTCTGTGCTGCCTTCACTGACGCTCATTTAAAAACGTTCAGGATTAAAATAGCTGACAATCAAACGAGCCTGACTTTGCGCTAATCTCTGTGTGTCTATCTCCACGGTTATGTGTGTAGCTTAGCGTAGTTGCTGCTAAAAGTATGTTTTCTCTCCTGTAACTCCGCCTAAACGTGCCAACAGGGCGGAGTCAACTGGAGCGTCAGACACACATGCTAACAGCGGTTGTAGCGAGCGGTTGTATCAGTTTCTGACTGTTCCTGTGCTTGGATAGTCGGGACAGTCGATAAGTACTCGCAGCCGTCGGGATGGGAGCGGGAAGGTCACCGCTAGCTAGACGGGAATTACCGGGAATGATCTCACCATTAGCAGCAGCAGCTAATCCTGTTACCGCAGCAGCTTCTCTGAAGAGGAGGTTAAATACCGATATAATTCTTCATTTTCACCCCACAATAGCATAATGATTGGATTAGCCCGTTAGCTGGTGTTAACTTAAAACCCAATTATTTATTATTAAAACTCCCGTGTTTTCTTTTTCTCATTACTGTTTTAATTCTCTGCGTTTTTTTGCAGCTGTAATCTTTCAGCCCTAATTCGCTGCTAAATCTTTAACGGCTGAAATTAAATAATTCACAAAGAAACCTTTTTTCCTCCCAGTGAGAAACTTTATGAAGTAAAAGTGATTTTGCAGGACTAAACTTTATATCTAAAAGGCTTCATTCATCAACAGTAAACAGCCCATATGTGCTTTGTTTAAGACTTTTAGCACTTTTAGCGTTAGCATAACCCAGTTGTTGCTAGTTACAGGAGGAGGAGGAGGAAGGTGGACCCTCCTGCAGCTGCACCAACACAGTCGGCACGCTCGCACCGCCGTCTTCTCGCCACGGCAACAGCGTCGCCGCAAGCAGCTGCTGCTTCAGGGGGTAGTCGGGGCGGAAGGTAGCAGGGGACCAGGGCAAACCGGAGAACCGGAACATCACACACTCCCAAACTGAGCTCACGCACACAAACAGGAGCGTCGCAGGGTTCCAGCACGGCGGCAGAACGGTGAGAACCAACCAAACCGTTTCCTTCGCTCAGGCTAACTGAGAAGCTAATTTGTCACCAGGCTGAGCAGCTTTAACCTCAGCGGGAACCAATCAAAATGCTGATGTGGTTTTGACCCGCAGCTGGAAAAGCTTCAGCTCGGTGCTGCCGCATTTACGCGCCAACAGAGCCGCCGCAGGGATTATGGGGCCCGGCGCAGAAGCCTGATTGGCCTCCTCCTTTTTTAGGTCTCCATGGCTTCATCACGGAAGCAAAACAAAGCATCAAAGACAACCAGAAGTTGGTCAGCTTAAATAAAAACTAAGTACAGAAGCAATTTAGCATGAATAAGACCTCCAGACTGCACAATCATCTCATCCAACTATCAAGTCTGTGAAGTCCAGCTTTCTTAGGGAGGTGCAGGAAGGTGGAGCAGATGGAGGCGTGGCTGGGTCTGAGGGTGCTCCAGCATCAGCTTCTCTGTCTCCTCACAGCCGCTCTGGAACCCCAGCGTTCCCACCTGGATGTGGAGCTCCAGCATCAGCATCTGCTGCTCTCTGCTTCCCTGGAACCAAAGCAGAAGGTTCCTCAGGTCTCACTGTCACTCTGGACTAACGTTGCTCTGACTGTTCTCACCTCTGAGGAGGAGAACAGTCAGCACAGTCATGATGAAGACTTCTAGCACATGCAGAACCAGCATGGTGACGTGGAGAGCAGAAGAATCTGTGGGTTCAGAGGAACATCACCATTAGCGCTGCTGAGATCACCTTCAGGAGGAAAGTTCCTGATTTGAACGAGACCATCCCACCACTTCTTCTAGTGGTGGATTCAAGGCTGTAGGGCAGAGGTGGGCAAACTAAGGCCCGGGGGCCACATGTGGCCCGGTGAGCTGTTTAATCCGGCCCGCAGAGCCTTTACAACAGTTTTTCCAAAAGTCAAATCAAGAAGGTTGCCAGCTTGATTGGTTAGAAGAAGTTCAACTCCCTCTTCACCTAGCATGCTAACATTTTCTCTTAAGAATGTGGGGCCAAACATCATCTGGAGCTTCATCATCCCCCTCTAGTTTTTACCAATTTACAGGCTCTTTGAACTATTTTCTCAGTTAATAGTCCATCAAGCATGTTTTTAAGTTAACCTCCGACCCTCATTTTGGGGCCGGCCCCTTCATCAGGATCTAAAACCCAATGTGGCCCTTCGGGCGGAATAATTGCCCACCCCTGCTGTAGGGTAATAACAACAGGTAATAACAGTCATGTGGTCACTACTGGGGGCCCTGGTTCTGCTACAACCTTCCAACACAGAACATGTTGACACCAGTTGAGTCTGTGTTGGTCTCCAGTTGATTTGGTTCCCTTCCAGCTGATGGTGGTGATGAGGAGAACCTTCCTCCTAGATCATGGGTGTCAGATGTACTGCACCGCGGGCTGGATCCAGCTCACCTGGGGGTTCGGTACGGCCCGGGGGATAAATCTGCATTATTTTTTAAAAAGAATGAATTTACAGTAATATTCTTTAAAATCTGCGGTTCCTATATTTTCCGCTAGGGGCGCCATGTTTTAGTACGCGCAGACAACATGAAAGCAACACTGCGGCGGAACTAACACCAGGAGGTAGCATTTACGGAAGTACCATGGTTAAGCAGAGGTGCTGTGCTGAAGCGCTTCTTTGATTTACGTGGCGAAATTGGACAATTCATGGAGAAAAAAGGGAAACCTGTTGAGGAATTACAGTGCCCAGTATGGCTGCAGGACCTTGTGTTTATGGTTGACATCACTGAGCACTTGAATAATCTTAACAAAATGTTGCAAGGACGCAAAAAAATCGTAACACAGTATAATGACAGCATGCGTGCATTCAAGTTAAAGCTCGGGTTGTGGGAGCGCAGAGGGCTAGCGGTGACCCTGCCCATTTCCCCTGTTTAAAAGATATGTGCGCAGCAAGCGTTAATTCTGACACGAAACGATAGAAAGACGAGATTTCAGGGTTGTTGAGGGAGTTTGAGAAACGATTTCAGGTTTTTAGCGAACTTGAGACAGAATTTGAAGTTTTTTGCTCACCATTCACAGTCAGAGCTTCTGATTTGCCCATTGACATGCAACTTGAAGTCATTGATTTTCAGTGTGATGTAGAATTGAAGGACAAATTTGCCTCTGAGGGCTTGGACACATTTTCCAAGTACCTCCTACCAGGCTGTCCTACATTGACAACATTGGCTGCAAAGATGCTGTCCATGTTTGGGACTACCTACCTTTGTGAGCAAGTTTTCTCACGAATGAACATGAATAAAACGAAGCTGTGCTCAGAGCTCACACATAAGCTCTAACATGAGATTCTGAAATTGGCTGCTTCTCAGGACCTGATGCCTAATATTGATGCGCTTGTGCAGGGTAAACGATGCCAAGTTTCAGGGGCAAATACTAAGCAAGACGAGTAATTGCTGGGGGAAGTCATTTGTTCAAATTCCTTTCCAGGTGTTGAAAAAACTGTTTTTAAGTTCCACAAAGCTGTGACTAAATGTTTTAAAACATTGTTACTGTCACTGTGATCAGTTATGCATAACGCACTTAAATAAATGTTAAACTGAGTAAAAGTGTTGTTAAAATTGCACATACTTTTTCAAAACTTCTTAGGTTGTTCATAATGTATTTAGTAAAAAGAAAATTCATTTAATAAAGATTTTTATCATTGACTTGTTCTTCTTTGCACTAATTATTAGTATTAGTGAATAATACAAAGAAAAAAAGTGGATTTATTGTTAGTTGTACGTAATTTTGCAATGAGTTTACTGGTCCGGCCCGCTTGAGATCAGATGAAGCTGTATTCAGCCCCCAGACCAGAATGAGTTTGACACCCCTGTTCTAGATGTTTCTGGGTGCAGATGTCTGCAACACCAACCAGAACATGAAGCAACACCCAGTGTGGAGTCACCACCTTTGCTCTCAGCGCAGGTTGGGGCTGTTGCTGTGGTTCCACCAGGGCTGGAGGCTGGATCAGTGGTGGAGGCTGGATCAGTGGTGGAGGCTGGATCAGTGGTGGAGGCTGGATCCGTGCTGGAGGCTTCAGAACAGAACAGAAGAACAGGAGAACCGTTGATGAAATAACACTGAAATACAGGAAGTCAGTGATGACTCTCACCTGGTTCCTCAGCTGATGAAGGTCTGAAGGGAAACCGATGCACAGATCCACGCCGACGTTCTTCCACTTGACATTTTAAAGAGTTCAGACTTGATGTGAAAGTGGGACCAGAAATGTCCAATTCCACAGCAGCACCACACTGATGCTCCCAGGATCCTTCCAGCTCCTCCTCATCACTGAACCACTTCACTGTGTGTGAACATGGTCCATGTGTGAACACAGAGCAGTTTAAAGTGACCTTGTCACTGTTCTTCTGCTCCTTTACTGATGAAGATGAAGATGAGAGAGAGACAACAGTAACATTAACGTCACCACTGAAATGATCATCATGGTTTCAAGGAGGAGATGAAAATATGTGATGGGAATACTCACTGGTGACAACAGACAGATCAAAGGCAGTATCTGCATATTTTTTGCTGTTTAAACTGTCAAACTGCCGACAGACGTATAAACCAGCATCTTCACCAGTGAGGTTCTTGATGGTCAGAGAGCAGTTCTCACTCAGACTCAGTCTGCCTGGTTGATCAGATCTGATCTGGCCAAGTTCAACCAGTGGTCCTGGTGATCTGGAGCTATAACTAAATACCCATGTAGTGATGCATCTCTGCTGGTTCTGGATCAGGTTTTCACAGATCAAAGTTGTTTCTCCACGTGAGATCAGATGTTTTCTCTTTGCTTCTTTAAAAACAGAAAAAAACTGTTTCCAGTCAGAAATTTCCTTAATTTCTCTCCATTTCCTGTTAAACCCAGTCAAACTGCTGGTGTTTTACTGGGATGGTTTCAAGTCCTTTTAAATTCTTCTCACCTGAATGTTGGAACATGAATATCAGAGCTAAAGAAGTTTGAATCCACTTGAAGTCGACCATCCTGGTTGTCGTCCTCTTCTCTTCTGCTTCTTCTCTTCTTTTGTCTTCTTGACTTTAACACCTAAGCTTCAGTGACTTCCTGCTGCTTCCATGATGTCACCTCATGTTAAAGCTATATTTATATTAAATGTTAAATAAACCAGTTTCACATCTGGGTTCTTGTTCAGAACTCAGTCACTCAACAAAGGTTCATGTTTTTAGTCAACCATGACCAGAAGATCCAGGTTTATTGTTGAGAAACTACGAAGATCATTTTCACTAACAAAAAGAGGAAGTTTTATTTGTCATGTTTGCGTCTACTTGTGGTTTATTTTTTATGACTTTGTTGCACCTAAAGAGAAAAGACAAAGTTGAGGGTGAGAAGATCAAGGTTGGAGACATCCTTTCATTGGTGGTCATCGTTGCTCCTGAGAAGTTCACACGTTCTGTCAGGGCTCTCAGCCCCTCCCCTACCTGTTGCTCCCTGGATCTGGCACACCTGCACACCGGTGGGAACGAGCCACACCTGGTGTGTGTGAGCAACCACAGCAGCTTGATAAGCTGTTGGAGATCGTTGGTTCAGTTGGAGATCTTTGGTTCTGGTTGAGATTGTTGTTTCAGTTCGGTGTTAGTTTCTGTGTTAGTTCTTGTTTGTGTTTTGCTCCTGGGCACCGAGCGTTCCTCGTGCCTGCGGTTGATTTTCACCAGTTTGGCGGGTTTTCCAGGGGCATTTACTGTTGGACATTTGGGAACAGTTTGAGCCTTTGCCTGTCTCCCGAAGCCTGGATTGGTGGGATTTTGGGAATGAACCCCGTGTGTTTCACCCAGGATCTGTGTCGTGTTTGGATCCTGCCCCACAATCCAGAACACATTAGGCTTCTCAAAGACCAAAGTGTGTTGAATCAGCCACAGACGGGGGCCCTGCGGGGGTTTTGGGCCCCAGCACCAAAGACCAGAAGAGCCCTGAGCAGCTGCAGTGAGCACACGTCCAGGATCCAGGAGACCCCGTCCAAACTTCACCTGCGTCTCCTTTCCAGCTGTCGCACCTGCTGGCAGAGAGAAACTGAAGGATTCACGGCACACACGGGGACTGATGGCCTCCTGCTTTATTAGGTCTCCATGGCTTCACCGTGGACGCAAAACAAAGCATCAAAGACAACCGGAAGTCGCTCAGGTTACAGAAAACGAAGAGCAGAAGCAATTTAGCATGAATAAGACCTCCAGACTGCACAATCATCTCATCCAACTATCAAGTCTGTGAAGTCCAGCTTTCTTGGGGCGATGCAGGAAGGTGGAGCAGATGGAGGCGTGGCTGGGTCTGAGGGTGCTCCAGCATCAGCTTCTCTGACTCCTCACAGCCGCTCTGGAACCCCAGCGTTCCCACCTGGATGTGGAGCTCCAGCATCAGCCTCAGCTGCTCTCTGCTTCCCTAGAACCAAAGCAGAAGGTTCCTCAGGTCTCACTGTCACTCTGGACTAACGTTGCTCTGACTGTTCTCACCTCTGAGGAGGAGAACAGTCAGCACAGTCATGATGAAGACTTCTAGCACATGCAGAACCAGCATGGTGACGTGGAGAGCAGAAGAATCTGTGGGTTCAGAGGAACATCACCGTTAGCGCTGCTGAGATCACCTTCAGGAGGAAAGTTCCTGATTTGAACGAGACCATCCCGCCACTTCTTCTAGTGGTGGATTCAAGGCTGTAGGGTAATAACAACAGGTAATAACAGTCATGTGGTCACTACTGGGGGCTCTGGTTCTGCTACAACCTTCCAACACAGAACATGTTGACACCAGTTGAGTCTGTGTTGGTCCAGTTGATTTGGTTCCCTCCCAGCTGATGGTGGTGATGAGGAGAGCCTTCCTCCTAGATGTTTCTGGGTGCAGATGTCTGCAACACCAACCAGAACATGAAGCAACACCCAGTGTGGAGTCACCACCTTTGCTCTCAGCGCCGGTTGGGGCTGTTGCTGTGGTTCCTCCAGGGCTGGTGGCTGGACCAGTGGTGGAGGTTGGATCAGTGGTGGAGGCTGGATCAGTGGTGGAGGCTGGATCAGTGGTGGAGGCTGGATCAGTGGTGGAGGCTTCAGAACAGAACAGAAGAACAGGAGAACCGTTGGTGAAATAACACTGAAATACAGGAAGTCAGTGATGACTCTCACCTGGTTCCTCAGCTGATGAAGGTCTGAAGGGAAACCGATGCACAGATCCACGCCGACGTTCTTCCCACTTGACATTTTAAAGAGTTCAGACTTGATGTGAAAGTGGGACCAGAAATGTCCAATTCCACAGCAGCACCACACTGATGCTCCCAGGATCCTTCCAGCTCCTCCTCATCACTGACCCACTTCACTGTGTGTGAACATGGTCCATGTGTGAACACAGAGCAGCTTAAAGTGACCTTGTCACCGTTCTTCTGCTCCTTTACTGATGAAGATGAAGATGAGAGAGAGACAACAGTAACATTAACGTCACCACTGAAATGATCATCATGGTTTCAAGGAGGAGATGAAAATATGTGATTTGAATACTCACTGGTGACAACAGACAGATCAAAGGCAGTATCTGCATATCTTTTGCTGTTTAAACTGTCAAACTGCCGACAGACGTATAAACCAGCATCTTCACCAGTGAGGTTCTTGATGGTCAGAGAGCAGTTCTCACTCAGACTCAGTCTGCCTGGTTGATCAGATCTGATCTGGCCAAGTTCAACCAGTGGTCCTGGTGATCTGGAGCTATAACTAAATACCCATGTAGTGATGCATCTCTGCTGGTTCTGGATCAGGTTTTCACAAATCAAAGTTGTTTCTCCAAGTGAGATCAGATGTTTTCTCTTTGCTTCTTTAAAAACAGAAAAAAACTGTTTCCAGTCAGAAATTTCCTTAATTTCTCTCCATTTCCTGTTAAACCCAGTCAGAACTGCTGGTGTTTTACTGGGATGGTTTCAAGTCCTTTTAAATTCTTCTCACCTGAATGTTGGAACATGAATATCAGAGCTAAAGAAGTTTGAATCCACTTGAAGTCGACCATCCTGGTTGTCGTCCTCTTCTCTTCTGCTTCTTCTCTTCTTTTGTCTTCTTGACTTTAACACCTAAGCTTCAGTGACTTCCTGCTGCTTCCATGATGTCACCTCATGTTAAAGCTATATTTATATTAAATGTTAAATAAACCAGTTTCACATCTGGGTTCTTGTTCAGAACTCAGTCACTCAACAAAGGTTCATGTTTTTAGTCAACCATGACCAGAAGATCCAGATTTATTGTTGAGAAACTACGAAGATCATTTTCACTAACAAAAAGAGGAAGTTTTATTTGTCATGTTTGCGTCTACTTGTGGTTTATTTTTTATGACTTTGTTGCACCTAAAGAGAAAAGACAAAGTTGAGGGTGAGAAGATCAAGGTTGGAGACATCCTTTCATTGGTGGTCATCGTTGCTCCTGAGAAGTTCACACGTTCTGTCAGGGCTCTCAGCCCCTCCCCTACCTGTTGCTCCCTGGATCTGGCACACCTGCACACCGGTGGGAACGAGCCACACCTGGTGTGTGTGAGCAACCACAGCAGCTTGATAAGCTGTTGGAGATCGTTGGTTCAGTTGGAGATCTTTGGTTCTGGTTGAGATTGTTGTTTCAGTTCGGTGTTAGTTTCTGTGTTAGTTCTTGTTTGTGTTTTGTTCCTGGGCACCGAGCGTTCCTCGTGCCTGCGGTTGATTTTCACCAGTTTGGCGGGTTTTCCAGGGGCATTTACTGTTGGACATTTGGGAACAGTTTGAGCCTTTGCCTGTCTCCCGAAGCCTGGATTGGTGGGATTTTGGGAATGAACCCCGTGTGTTTCACCCAGGATCTGTGTCGTGTTTGGATCCTGCCCCACAATCCAGAACACATTAGGCTTCTCAAAGACCAAAGTGTGTTGAATCAGCCACAGACGGGGGCCCTGCGGGGGTT